>JASDQU010736886.1:0-31140 GCA_032191745.1 Picea mariana
AGATCTAATGCATACATAAGAGGGTTATAATGATCAAATATGACACATACCATGATACCTCGGACCAATTACCTCATGGAGCAAGAGCCCTCTCTGATGCAAGCCCAGGCCGGTAGTGATGGAGGCTGGTACTGCTGACAGAACAAAGCTGGCTGAGAAGAAGAAGATGGGTCCTTCAGGACCATGCTCAGGTCGCTCCTGCTCTCGGTACTCCATGTCTAGGACCATGTGGGCCTCGAGACATGATCTCCTAGTTATCCCTAGATATCGGGGATAACATTGCCCATACCTGCAAATGTGCCCTTGCATGAGAGAAATCAATCCCAACTTCACAATAAACAGGTTATAGTGCTCAAAATCTCGCTCCTCCTCGTCTTTGGCTGAAGGCAAACTCGCCTTTTCTCCTTTGCTCTCCAAACCCCACACTTCACTTGCAAAATGACAAAAAAAAAGTGAAAATCGGGCTTTATTTCCGACCCTGTCCGCGTGCCAAAGATATTTTGGATCGTAGCATGATATTATTGTTCTATCTACGATATTATCGCAATATTTTCAAAGTGCCCAAAATAGCGCGATATTTTCCCCGATAATATCGCCGAGACTCGTTTTGCCGATAATATCGCCAATATCGCGATATTATCGCGATGTTGGTAACAGAGAGTTTATAGTACCTATTCCGCCATAATCAAATAACAGTTTTGTTTTTTGTTAAATGCTTTTAGAGTTTTTGATTTTTGATTTTAGAGGGGACTCTACAATGTCCCTTCGTCATATCCATTGAGTCATGGGTTCAACTTTGGGGTATCACCCCTGTAACCCTCCCCCACCTTAGGAAAAATGGGTTGTCTAGAGGGGGGCAGATGAGGGTACACAAGTTTCGAAATGCTAACCTCCCATCGGCAAACACTTAGCAAAGACCAACTAGCATTTAACATGTTTAAGTCCCAGATTTCAAGTTTTCAGTTAATATATCTCAAAATGTACATAATATTTAATTCAAAACAAGTGGGCCACACAAACATGCCACCACTAACACTAGATGGAGAAATTAAATGTTGCCATATTTATCTCCCTACTAGCATTACAGTGTAAAAGAACCAAAGCACCATGTTGTGCTAGACATAAAGATCATATGTCCAAAGTTTTAAAACTATTGTTTTAGCGGGTACAAAAGAATAAAGTATTATAATCACTACAATCAAAGAAACTAAAGAGCTAGTTGTTGTGGGGACTTGCCCAGTGGTAGGAGGATCATCCTTCTTATTATTTTGCGACCCTAACAAACATATTTTTTTTGGGGGAGTACTTCTTTTATTCACAAAAAAAATATTTACAAACAAAGTTGCAAAAGGTGGAAGGGTATATACAATGAGATTCATGGCCTCTTCCCGAGAATAACTAAAGCAACAACAAAATTAGAATATTCAGTGGGATCTAAAGATTTGGCGTTTTTGATTAATAGTGAATCTTTTGCCAATAGTTGGTGACATACCTCATCTTTCCACAATGAAACGAAGGCTAACAAAGAACTTATCTCTTAATCAAAGACAAATTTACACTTGAGCTTCCAAAGCATAAAAGCATTCAGATCTGTAGACAATGCCATATATCAGAGAAGGAATATGATCTGAAATGGATCCGAACTAAGATGATGGTTGTAAGACTCAGTGCCTAAATGTAAGTTAGCAATTGATGAAGATTAGATAAGACATGAAAGACAATGCAATGCAAAGTTAAATGAGACAAACTAGTGGAAAAATAAATAATTAAATAAAAATAGAAAATGAAAATAAGAGAGAAAGATCGAGGAATGGGAAATGAAAGGTCAGGTTTGTTGGCCTTCCCATTACCCTAGCTCTCTCCATTTATTCTTGTAATTTCACTCTCAAAGGGCTTTTGGCTGATTGTTGGCCAAGGAGAGGAGGATGCGTAGAGAGCTATCTGACTACATTGTCAATCTAATTGCTCAAATATTACTAAGCGAACCATACGATGTTGGTTTTTTATCCTTTGGGTTTTCCAAGATGAAATTGCTGTGTCTATTATGTGATATATGTTACGTATAGTGAGAATCTCTTGTATGTGCTGGATATATTTCCCTTCTTTATTTTTAATTCTTACCGGTGTTTTCAATGGAAGCTACTTTGTGTTAATGGTTGCCTGGTAGTTTTTGATGATGTAAGAGTTCATCTCTCCACTTTGCTTGAGGAATTCTCTCATGTTTTCACTCTCCGTTTGTCTAAGATGAATGCTAACTGTTACTCCCCCCATGCCTAGGGGTAACTAGAGGAGATCATGTCTCGTGGCCTGTAATGGAGAACATGATCCTGACCATGATGATGATTAGCATGTCCATAGATGGCAGCCCAACAACCCCCCTCATTCACCATTACAACTACAGGTCAACCAAGGCTCATCACTTTCAAGCAACCCAGAGTATGGGAGATGGTAAGCTATCGTCACCATGAGGTATGTTAGTCCTTCTTCTATGCAAGGTGTTGTGCTTAATTTGTCGGGCATGTAGGTGAGGATCTTTGGTTGAAGTTGGATAATGGATCACTGGTTTGGGAAATTGTGTCAGTTGCCTTTTTTCACCTTGGTGGTCAGCGTTTATGCCCTAGTCCCGTGTTGTCATCGCTCAGGGAAAAGGGGTACTACTGGGGGGCCTCTCAAGGGTAATGTTTCGTTCTCCTCCATACTTAACACTTTCCATCTTGGATCCTCTCATAGTGTACTAAATTTCGACAATGGATCATGGTCCATTCTCTCATGAGAAGAGGGGTTGAAGGCCCAGAGGTTGTTTTGCAACTGCTATGAAAAGAATAAGAAAGTGATGCTAAGAAAAGAAAGGAATGATAGCAAAGAGGAGCAACAAAAGCCGGTAGAAACTTGAGCTCTACTCTTTCAATGCTCATCCAGGTCCAAAAAATGCAATACTAATGGCTTGAAACCTTACAAAGGGGACTTGCAAATATATAATAAAGCAGGACTTACAAAAAGGCAAATAAGGGGGATTGGAAAAAATTGCACGTAAACACGAGGTAACTCAAGAGCATGCGCACCCTCCACAAAGGCCCTCATAGAAATGGATTTAGTGATACCATTAGCCATGAAGTAAGCCCTAAACCATTTTCACACTTACTCTTGAAGGGTTTTTACTTTCCTTTGTCACTCTCGGGACCTATCCCTCTACGTGGGTTATTTTATTTTCTGTCTAGGTGGCACACCTAATAGGGTTGGATGAAGGCCCTTCAATACTTTGGTAACTCACATGGGGCCATGGGCTGGTGTGATGCTTGAAGGGGATACTGAGGTGAATTGTCTTACATGGCTTATATATTAAGTTGCAACTTACTTTGAATGTTTTAAGGACTAGTGTTTCTTATGAACTTTGGTTGACCATGTTTTATGCTTTGGTTTGTTTTGGATGGCCTTAACATGGTTCTTTGAGGGACGTCATGGGCTAGTACTGAGGATGTTGTGCCTTTATTTGCAGGACCTCGACACGTGTGATGGAGAGCAGTGGGTCATCCAGTGACTCACCACCTTCAGACATTGGCTCTCACATCTTAGAATCTTGAACGATGGACATATGAGCTTGGTAGGAGCAGATTCAGTCATGATGACAGGCTAGGTAAAGTACCCTAGGACTTATTTTGCACTAGGATCAGGGATGTTGCAGCAGTAGACAGTTAGAGACAATGCGAAGATGACATGCAGCTCCCAGAGCTTGGACGTTGACCTTGGATCCTGGATGCTTGCCCTATTATGGTGATGACATCACCTTCTAGGGTATGATGCAACTAGGGTTTGATTGCACACATGGGGTATTGATGACACATGGCATGATTTCGGTGAGGAGAGACATCACTTGCTCCCACCTTGCTTTGGATTGATGCCACATGGCCTTTGGAGGCCTCTTGCTTGCCCAAAGGGTCTTGACGTCCCACATGTGTGGGCTCTTCTGATTTATTTTTGCACTTTTAGCATTTGTAAAGGTCAAATGAGGGGTCGGCCCCACATATATTTTGTTGTTGACAAATTTTAGCCTCATATAAAAGGCTAACTCTCATTTCCATTTTGGATCATCACTTCTCACCTTTGTGAGACTACACTTCTGAAATTTTCGCCCTATATGGGTAACTAGCTCTTCTCTCTCATGCTCTATGCTTGGAAGGTCTCTTATGAATGGTTTTTGCTGTTTTTTGGTGGATATTTATGCAATTAGGGTGAAATCTCTTGGTTTCTTTGTTAGTGTTTGTAGCTCATACAGGGATTTCCGCAACGACGTCTACTTGTAGAAATTGTCATTAAATGTATCCTATGCTTTTCTAGAGTTCACTTTATAAAGTGAACGTCTTTTATTAAAGTGACTTTTAATTGATAAAGTGACTAAGTTGGGTCACTTAATGATCTAATTAAAAGAGAGCCATTGATCTCATGGTTAGATCTTGATCGTTGAGATTAGGTAAATGGATCAAGTCAAAATTATAAAAGACAGCAAGGGGCAAAGGACAAAGACACATTCATTATTTACAAAGAGTGAGTAATTGGGCAAGGGAGAAGACATAGTAGTAACAAAAACAAGTCAAAGGTAGCAAAACAACTGCATGCAAACTGAGGCTGTACAACAGGTTCGTACAATAGATCTGTACGACAATATAGATCCGCACAACAATGACCATCAACAAAGCAGACCGCACGTGTGAGCCGTTGCATTTATTACAACAACAGACTTGTCCGTACAACAGGCCGTACAAGTTATACAGACTGACTCTGTGATCAATAGCACGGATTACAAGGCACTGCAATTTTTAGGTTTGCAATGATTTGTGGTTTTTCTCTTTCAGAGCCATTTTCCTTGTTAGGAGAGCTCTTGTAAGTTCTGAAATTATTTTGAATGATGAACTGATCTTGAAGAGCAGAAATAATTGTGCACTGTGTGTAATTGCTTTTCTAGTTTCTGTTGCAAGTAAGAGTTAAAAATTCCAGTAAAGTAATCTAGATCTGATCTGTTTGCTTAGTTTGCTAGTTTTAGAGTAATTAACATGGTATTAGAGCTCTTGCTCTGAGAGAAAAGTAGATCCAGTTTATACAGTGCAGATTATTTCAGCGAGCTTGAAGGACAAAGCTCAGGACAACCATGTCAATCATGAGTGTGAAGGTTGAGGATTGACTTGATGGGGTTTCGAATTTTCTGCCTTGGAAGGCAAGATTGATACTGCTCATGAAGGAGCAGGATTTGTGGGATGTCGTGACCAATGGTATTCCAGCTCCAACACCAACAGAGACTGCAGTGCAGGGCGCACAACGGGTGCAGCTTGTGGTAGATCCGGCTGTACGGGCAACGCTAGAGAAGAAAGACATAAAGGCACAGAGGGTAATCTTAGAAGCTATCAAGGATCATTTGATCCCACATGTGTCAAAGAAGCCCAATTCCAAGGAGATGTTTGATGCCCTAATATCTCTTTTCTAAAGTGATAACATGAGTCGGAAGATGATTCTCAAAGCCAAGCTCAAAGAATGCAGAATGACCCACTTCGACAATGTGACCAACTACCTTACAAGGATCACACAGATCCGTGACTAGCTTGCAGCTATTGGAGAGGCTGTATTGGATGTGCTAGTAAATGTTGCTTTGAACGGAATCACCAAGGCATTGGACCATTCATCATGGGCATCTGTGCCCGAGAGTAGTTTCCCAAGTGGGAGAGACTTTGGGATGATTGCATTCAGGAGGAGACTCGGAAGGAGTCCAATTCCACAAGCAAGGAGGAGGTGGAGGAGATGAAAACTTAGCCCTTGTCAGCAAAACCAAGAAAGGAAAAGGGAAAGTTTTTGCCAAGAAGGGTAACGGTCAGGGAGAGAGGCAACAGTCTGGGCAGGAGAGAGATATGAGCAAGATCAATTGCTACATTTTCCATAAGAATGGCCACTTTGCCTCTAAGTGTCCACATAGAAAGAAAGGCAAGTCGTAGACAGTTGCAACGACAACAAAGACAAAGTTGAACGAACTTGCATCAAAGTTCAAGAGTGATTTTTCATTAGTGTCTTGTCTTTCTACCAGCAGTACTCCCATCAGTGCATGGTACTTGGACAGTGGGGCATCCCACCACATGACAGGCTAAGAGTTGTTCAACAATTTATTAGAGGACTCAAAGCTCCACATACAACTTGGCAACAATGCCAAGTATCCAGTGAGGGTCAGGGGATAGTGCAGTTCTAGCTTGAGTCAGGAGGATCCTTTGATGCACAAGAGGTACTGTATGTACCTCGCCTGAAGAAGAACCTTTTGTCCATCTCAGTCATGGAGGAAAAAGGTTACGAGGTTAACTTTCAGAGGAGGCAGGTGTTTATTCGCCCAGAGGGAGCCAGTCCAGACACTGCTTCGAGGATTGGAGTTCGGGATGGGAACCTATATAGACTTTAGGGCCAGCTTGTTCAGGCGTTGATGCGCACCAATGAGAGCATGTGCGAGTTGCAGCACATGAGGACGGGGCATCTCCATCATAGAGCTCTACCATTATTGAGGGAGATGGTCACTGGGCTTCTAGACTTCAGTCTGGATCATTGCGGGGTGTGTAGAGGTTGTGCTCTTGGCAAGAATGTCAAGGCATGATTTCCTAGCAGCGAGATTCGATCCAAAGCCATTTTGGATCTGATACATTCTGACGTTGGTGGGTCTATATTAGTTGCTTCAGTGAAGGGCGCATCTTATTATGTGACCTTCATTGACCACTTCTCCAGGAAGACTTGGATCTACTTCATGAAGACCAAGGATGAGGTCTTCAGTGATTTCAGAGAGTTCAAAGCTCAGGTGGAGAACATGACAGGAAGGAAGATCAAGGTGTTGAGGACAAACAACGGGGGTGGATACACCTCCAATGAGTTCATTGATTTCTGCAAGGAGGTAGGGATTGAGAGGGAGAAGACAATGGCCTACAACCCACAACATAATGGGGTTGCAGAGAGGAAGAACAAGTCTATTGTCAGTGTGACAAAGGCCGTGATCCATGATCAAAGTTTGCCTCTGTTTCTGTGGGTTGAGGCATGCAACACAACTGTGTATTTGCAGAACAGGAGCCCATACTGGATACTGGAGGATAAAACACTGGAGGAAGCATTCACATGCAGGAGACTTGAGATAGGGCATCTCAGGATATTTGGTTGTCCAGTCTATATCCACTTCCCTGTGGAGAAGAGGACAAAGTTGCATCCATCAGGAGAGAGGGGCATTTTGTGGGTTATAGCGAGGATTCAAAGGTTTACAGAGTCTTCCTAACAGAGTAGCGGAGGACAATGGTGAGCCGAGATGTCAAGTTCGAGGAGAACTTTGCATCTAGGAAATCTCAGGATCTACCCACAGTTGCAGAGGGGCCACAGGAAGTGGGCGCAAAGGATGAGCCGAGGGTAGAGACTTCTAGTGCAACAAGCTAGACTCCAGAGGAGGTGGAGTAGCAGTCAACCACTTCGACTTCAGTCAGGAGGCCCAGGTGGTTTGAGCAGACCTTGCGGGATGCTTGGGAGCATGTTGAGCCTCCCAGGACCACATTTCGGGAGAGCGGGCCTCCTCGGAAGTTTCCGACGTATATGGCTTTGATGACCAACATCATAGACTCAAAGCCCTCCAACTTTGAGGAAGCAACTAGCTAGCAGGTGTGGAGAGATGCCATGATTGAGGAGCACAACTCCATCATGAGGAATGATGTCTAGGAGTTTGTGCCGAGGCTAGAGGGGAAGTCATTGGTGACTTCTAGATGGCTTTACAAGGTAAATCATGCAACAATTGGCAGTGTGGAGAAGTATAAGGCCAGATTTGTGGCTCATGGGTTATCTTAGAAAGAGGGAGTAGACTATGAGGAGAATTTTTCTCTTGTAGCCAGATACTCCTCTATTCTAGCAGTACTTTCTATTGCTTCTGAGATGGGGTGGAGCATCCATCAAATGGATGTGAAGACAACCTTCCTCAACAGAATCATTGAGGAAGATGTCTACATCAAGCAGCCACAGGGGTTTGAGGTTCATGACAGGGAGACGCATGTATGCAGGCTGAAGAAAGCCCTGTATGGACTCAAACAGGGACCCAAGGCTTGATACTTCAGGGTTGATAGCTATTTGCAGGGCATGGGCTTCACCAAGAGTGAGGCAGATCCCAACCTATACGTCTTCCTGGTTGGATCTGAGGTCCTCATTTTGGTGCTGTATGTGGATGATCTCATTCTGATAGGTGCAAAGAGGTTGATTGTAGGATGCAAGTCAGACATGACGTCAGAATTTGAGATGAAGGATATCTGGCCAATGCATTATTGTCTGGGACTTGAGGTTTGGCAGCGATCGGGCGAGATCTTCTTAGGATAGGGGAAGTACACTCTTGAGATCTTGAAGAGATTCGAGATGGAGCATAGCAGATCGATGGTCACTCCAATGGTGACCAACCTGAGGAAGATTGATTCTTCAGATTCAGAGTTGGCAGATCCTAGATAGTATCGACAACTGATTGGTTTGTTGATGTATCTGGTCAACACTTGACCAGACATCTGCTTTGCTGTTAACACTTTGAGCCAGTTCATGGTGGAGCTGAGGGAGATTCACTGGGTGGCAACAAAGCATGTACTCAGATACTTGTAGGGCACAATAGGATATTGATTACAATACCTTGGTGGAGATGGTGTGAGGTTGCAGGGCTACTCAAGTTTAGATTGGGCAGGCGGTGATATAGATCAGAAGAGCACCTCTGGGTGCTGCTTTAGTTTAGGGTCAACAGTCATTTCTTGGTTTAGCAGGAAGCATACCTTAGTAGCACTGAGTTCCACTGATGCCGAGTACATGGAGGCTAGTCTAGCTAGTTGGGAAGCAATCCGGCTTGACAAGCTACTCACATGATTGTTTGGTCAAGAGCTTGAGCCAACCTTGATTCATTGCGATAACCAGAGTTGCATCGAACTCTCAGAGAATCCAGTGTTTCATGACAGGTCAAAGCACATCAAGATCATATACCATTTCATCAGAGAGGGTGCTGAAGGGAGCAATCAAGCTCCAATATATTCCTACAGATGAGCAGTTGGTAGATATTTTCACCAAGCCCTTGGTGAAGGGCAAGTTCGTCTTCTTCAGAGACAAGCTTAGTGTGGTGGAGAATACATTCCTCACTAAGAGGGAGTGTTAGTGTTTTTAGCTCAGACAGGTATTTTCGCAAGGGTGTCTACTTGTGGAAATCGTCATTAAAGGTATCCTATGCTTTTTCTAGAGTTGACTTTATTAATTAATTAATAAAGTGAATGTCTTTTATTAAAGTGTCTTTTAATTAATAAAGTGACTAAGTTGGGTCACTTAATGATTTAATTAAAAGAGAGCCATTGATTTCATGGTTAGATCTTGACCGTTGAGATTAGGTAAATGGCTCAAGTCAAAATTATAAAAGACAACAAGGGGCAAAGGACAAAGACACATTCATTATTCACAGAGAGTAAGTAATTGGGCAAGGGAGAAGACAAAGCAGTAGCTACAACAAGAAGTCATGGGCAGCATAACAGATGCACGCAAATTGAGGCAACAAAGGCCGTACAACAGGGTCGAACAAGAGATATGTACGGGCATACAGATCTGTACAACAACAACTAACAACAAAGTTGATCGACGTGTGAGCTGCTCCATTTATTACAGTAGCAGACCCATCCGTATAGCAGGTCGTATAGGCCGTATGGACTACCTCTGTGATCAGCAGCACAGATTACGAGGCACTGTAATTTTCAGGTTTGCAGTGATTTGTGGTCTTTCTCTTTCATAGCCATTTTCCCTGTTAGGGGAGTTCTTGTAAGTTCTGAAATTATTTTGAATGATGAACTGATCTTGAAGAGCAGAAATAATTGTGCACTGTGGGTGATTGCCTGCAAGAGTTAATAATTCCAGTAAAGTAATCTAGATCTGATCTGTTTACTTAGTTTGCTGGTTTTAGAGTAATTAACATTCTTGGATGAAGTAAGTGAACTGCTGCAATTAATGTTTATGCTATTAATGTTTATGGTGAAATTGTTATTTTGTTGCAAAAAGTCTTGTTATTGAAACCCTAAGAGAGGAACATAAGTGCTTCTTCCTCTCACAAGGTGATATCTATCTAGAATTTGTGAATTATCCTTGCTAGGGTTAGAACCCTAAAGCCCTAAAGTGCTATCACTCTAGGATTTTAGCCCTAGATAATTGATCTTGACCTAGTTGAAGCTACAAGAAGGGAGAAACAGTTTCTAGGGCCCAAATGTGCTTGCACCCTATAAGTCCTTCTCCTCAAGAGTCAAAGCATAAAGCCCAAATGTGCTTGCACCTTAGGGTTTCAGTCCTACCTCTTGGTTTCATGTAGGCCAACATTCAAGCTTAGTTACATTTGAAGACTCCATACCCAAAACAGGCATTGATCTAAGAAGCTATTCTCTTGGTGAACTGATTGATAAACACTCTTTTTTAAAACTCTCAAGCTCTCTACTAATTGTACTAACACTAACATTGACAAACTCACTCTATTTCTTGCTGCTGTTATAAAAGTTTGCTACAGCCATCTGAAAACCCTTTAATTTGCTGCATACACTCATCTTTTGGTGTCTTAACTTACTCAGAAATAACATCTTGCAATTGGATAATATTCTAGTGGATGTATGCTAAGTTTTCATGGTCAATTGTTGCATTTCTGAGCAGTAATTGTTGCTGCTGTTACAAATTATTTACTGCTGTCATATAATTGTTTACTGCTGCAAATTTGTAACAACCATTGCAACTTGTCTTGTCTAGTGTCCTAATAGGTTATTTTTGCATGCTTTGACTTGGAAATTGCTATATATATGCTGCAAAGTGTTCTTGTTCCGGGCAGGTCCTCAAATCATCTTCCAACCTTTTCTTTTATGTGACCTAGACCAATCTTTCGGTGATCATGATAGGGGGCAATAGACTTGGCTAATAAACTTGCTATTTGATCCCTTGAGGTCACTAGGGAACCCTCCCTTGTGGTGGACCTCTTCCATCACTAAAACGAGAGAAGTTCTTACTTTGGTGACAGTGGTAGGTTCTTCCATAGTTAAGCAAGATTTGGGAGTTTTATGTTGGGCTTTGCATAAATACAAATCTTGCGATAACACTAACAACTCTATTTCCTCCAGTTGGTTTATTTTTGAGATTGGAGATCTGTGGACACCATTATATGGCTGTTGCACTATTGTAGAGGGTTTCCAATTCTGGTTTTCTTTGTTTATTGATTGTTGGAGAGGGGGGGAAATACGTCTTGCTTGTTTGCCATGGTTTTTATAGGTCCTCATCTTGTTTTCTGAAGGATCTATTGCTGCCTGTGGACATCCAAGAGGCCATACTCAGTGCCAACAATCTCTCCACATGCCATACGGGCTGATTGTGTGTGTTTGGGGCCGTATGTGGGCCGTACAGGCTGTACGCTCAGTGCACTAGTAGCCTCTTCCTTCTGGGGGGTCGCCCTTCCTCTATTGACATATGAGTGTATGTAATTATTGTTTTGTCTCTTATACCGAAGTGTGAAATTCTTGCCACATACACAAAGCTTGAATTCTGTTTTAGTTGTTCCCTTAATGCTTTGGCATTAGTGTATTTGTCTCATTCACCACCTTTTGATAAAACCAATTCTCACGTGATCATTTAACTTTCATCTTATACAAATGTTAATGGGAGTGGGCAACTTATGATGCTTGTTGCGCTAGCATTCTTCTTGAGGGTTTCACCTTTTTATTAAGTGCTAGAGACACACACATATATTGCTATTTAGTTTTGTGTTAGATTTTCTCACGGAGTCATTGTGGGAATGAGACCATAGGGAGAACCATAGGTTAGTCATTATCATTGCTGAATTATAATTGAAAGAATAATTAAACTAGTTTCTATTTGAAGTAGATCATTGAAAGCACATGAATCCAATTCATTGAGTTGAGTTTCATTTCAAGCGTGGTTTACATAATAAAGCCTTTTCTCACATGTACTAATCCATGGCCATTTCATACATGTGATTTGTTTAGCTACCAACTCATACATGTTTGGTTGAATTGGTATTCAAGTTGAAGAGAGTTGAGTATAGATACAAGACAATTTGGTATGAGATATGTCATTTCCTTGCGTTGGCATTGCATGCTAAATTCTATTTATTGAAGAAAGCTTGATTCATGACACCACTGTTATTTGGAAGAATTCAAAAATATTGAGGAGCATTTCCTTGTATTGGTTCATTGAGCTGAGTTCTTGGTCGTCCAAACATGGCGTAACAAGTTGGTAGCATTGCTCATTTTGTATGGGAATAAGTCTAGAGACTGTGCATTGTGATCTTAACATATCAGAGGTTGATCCATTGCTGGCAATAGAAGTAGAGTCACTTGAACTCGTTGATGGTTATTATTGGCCTATGGTACCAAAGTAATAACTGGGCCTTGAATCCAACCCTGAGCAGAGCCTTAATGCCCATACAATAATCAAAGAAACATAGTCTCAATCTTGATCATTTTGATAGATTTAGTTCAGTTGGATATCAATGTGCAAAAGAGTTGCATCGAAGACAAAGTTCTTAGTGATAGAGTAGTTGTAAAGTCTTGGTTTTTATTGGCCTGATTACTATTGTGTTATTAGTTGATTGATGTGTGTAGGTTATAGCAGCGCACATACCATACTTCTAATTCTGAAGAGTAGTTGCACTTAGAACTAAACTGAGAACATAGGCCTTGTAGCCATTCAAAGAACAAAGGACTTTGCATAAATTAGAGAAATAGAGATGAAAAACTTAATTCCACAAAGTGTCCATGTTGGTGAAGCGAGTGGGGTATAAGTCCCTCTTTTATAGATCAAATCACGCACAAGAAAGTGACCATCCCTAAACGATGCAACAAGCTACCAAATCTTGCTCTGAAACAATGCTCTACAATTTTGTATGTTGTTCTACAATGCTGTATGCTGTTCCTTGAAGAATCTCCAACATTGCTTGGTGAATTGGCACTTCTAAAAGATATGATTGATAGTCTTTGGTCGTTGACTAACCAAGAAAAAACCCACATTTTATAAGATAGCCTCATTGACCATACATTATGAAGTTGGTGAGCCCAATGGTCCTTTGAATCGAATGAAGCCAACCTCGCATTGAGGATCGACGAGAGGGGGTGGCATTGATGAGTAGCTGAATATAGACGATGATAATCATATTGAAGCAATGGGCAACCAAAACTCTACCATTAGTCCCTCCATAATGGTCCATGCATACAAATTCTCATCTTAAACAACTTAGTCTCTGGAATGAGAGTGCGCAACTCCATGATCGACAGAGAATTAGAAGCAAAGAGACCAAACTCTTGAGCAAGAGGTCGCCACTCTTTCCAAGAACGAGTATTGGGATCTCACAAATCATGCCAGAAGGAGATGCCCTTTCGAATCAACTGGCGTGCTTGAAAATGTGGCAACTCTGCCACACACTCCCCCTGCTCATGCCAACTCCATATCGATTGACAAGTTAAATCCCAACCTGCCTGGTGTTGATGCTTTTGTAGCATCATGAGGCATTCCCACAAGAGGCCATGGTGTCAGGCTTGTGGGAATATTCATTGGCACCAGATTACACCTTTGTTTCAGTGAAAACATCCTTCGGATGAGGTCAGGGCCTCATGGGCTTTGTGGGTTTGTGTAGGGGTGTCACACTCGCTAAGAGGATTAAAATATTCTAATTAAATGTTGAGTTTAGAAGGGGTGCCTAAACTCACTCATTGGAATCCTATATAGGGAGAGGGGAGATTGTGACAAATCTTTTTGTGTCATTATGGAGTTAGCATAAGTGAGAGTGCACTTGTGGTAGGAGCTTGGAAATTTCAGCAAGGGAAATTCCGCAATTGTGGCAAATCTGGCCTAGGGTTCTTGGAGTTTTTTGTTTCTATTTTAGCCAAGGAAGGCTTCTGATTTTCCCCAACCAAGATAGGCCACACGTGTGAGAAGAGGAGAAGCAACTGTACAGGAGGAGAGAGAAAGGCCGCACACGTGAGCAGATTGGACAGGCCGCACACGTGTTACATAACAGTCCGCTTGTGTGAGTCCACACTTGCGATTTTTCTTGGTAGGTATAGCAGGTCCGTACTGTTGACATCAGCAATCGTACGATTGACATCAGTAGGCTATACAAGTGGTCTGCAACAAATTTGTGGGCTGAGGATTTTCCGGGTAATTCGCTGATTTTGTATTTGCCGAAGAGGACTAGGTTGTCCTCAGTTTTTGGTGATTTTGTCACTGTGGAGAAGGCTTATTTTGCCTTAAGAAAAATTTTGAATTTGACATTTACAGAACATAAAATTTTGTGTCTCAAGTGTGTGAATAATTTATCTCAGATCTTGTTGTTTCCGCTGCTATAATTTTATGTCATAATTTTAGTGTAAAATTGCTCAATGATAACAACTAGGGTTTACTGTTGGATCACTAGGAAGTAATTTTCAGATCTAAAATTAGTCACATAGAATTGTATGTGAAAATTGACATGGTATCAGAACTGAGGCTTTGAAGGAGAGAGGGAGTCATCTCTGGAGACACTTGCTGTTGCAAGTACAACAAGTTGTTGCAGATTTTTTGTTTTGTTCTGGGCAGGTCACCATGGCAAACACTTCGAAGATTGAGGATAGGATGGAAGGCACAACAAACTTTCGGGCTTGGAAGGCTAGGGTTCTCCTTCTGTTGGAGGAGAATGAACTCAAAGAATATGTTGAGGGTGTAGTTGCAAGTCCTACTGATCCGTAGGAATTGGCAGCTCATAAGAAAAGGAAGTAAAGGCCAAGCGGGAGTTGCTAAGGACCACCTGATTCCTCACATTGCTGAGAAGAAGTCTGCCAAGGAAATGTATGATGCTTCGGTAGGTCTATACCAAAACTGGAATACAGGTAGGAAGTTACATTTGAAGCTCCATCTTCAAATTGTTAAGATGTCTAGCGAGGACATAGTTGTGAGCTACCTTATGAAGATTACTCAGATCCGAGATCAGCTTGCAACTATCATCGAGATAGTTGAGGATGTTGAGTTGGTGAATGTAACATTGAGAGGTCTTCCCGGGTCCTGGGAACCATTTGTGCAGGGGATTTGTGCACGAGAGAGGTTGCCAAGATTTGATAGGCTATGGACTGATTATATCTAGGAGGAGACTCAATTAGAGTCCAGGAATGGAATGCAAAAGAGCAGCAGTGATGAGAACCAGGCCCTGGTAGCTCTCACTAGGAAGGGCAGAAGAGGTTCTCCTGGCAAAAGGGCTTCTCTTGAGAGAGAAGCATCTTCGGAATCGAGATGAAAGAAGGATCTTAGTAAGATCAGGTGTTTTGAATGTCATGATTATGGTCTCTATGCTTCACAGTGTCCACACCGGAAGGGAAAGGGAAGAAGGCTGCAAGCATCAACAACAGAGGTTGATGAAGTTGTAGACAGGTTTCAGAGCGAGATCTTGTTCGTCTCTGCCCTTTTAGGTACAGTTTCTAGTAGTGGGACTTGGTTGGTGGTGCACGAGAGTTGTTTGACAGCTTCACAGAGACTGGCTCAGATTTGTATGTGGAGCTTGGTATGGGGACCAAGCATGCAGTACAAGGATCTGGTATAGCATCATTTCGGTTGGAGTTAGGTGAGGTGTTGAGGGTGTCAAATGTGTTATGGGTGCCAGAACTCAAGAGTGTACTCTCAGTCTCGGAGATTGAGAAGAAGGGCTACCATTTATTGTTTCGAGATGGGAAAGTGTTATTTGTGCCCAGAGGATCTAGCTTCAGGTCAACAATGGTTCTTAGAGTTAGAGAGGGAAACCTATATAGGCTAAGGGGCCAGTGTATGTGAGTTGTGGCCAACAGTAGCAGAGAGATAGATGAGGAGGAGCAAGTAGCTCCACCAGTGGTGCAGGTTCAGAGGGATCAAATAGCTCCACCAGTGGTACAGGCTTGGAGGGAGCCAGAGTACAGAGGGAGTCAACCCTCAAGATCCAGTGGGGAGGAGCAGCCTCCCTAGGCTGTTTAGAGGAAGTTGGACTTTAGAGGGGGTCAGCAGGCTCAGAGGGAGCATCAATCATCCAGAGGAAGTCTACCTTCAGGTACAGGTGGGAGAGGAATCTTCTAAGAAGGTGTCATGGGTTGAGGAGGCTAGATAGGAGGCTCTGAAGCAAGAGGCTTCTAAGAGTAGTGTATACTCCATGGAGGACCGATTTGTTACAAGAAGATTTGCTTCAGTGACCGAGGGACCAACAAATTAGGAGGATTGGAGAGCAGGATTTGTTTCGGTGACAGAGGGAGTAGCCAATCAAGAGGATTAGAGTGCAACTGTGGTAGCAGACCCCGTATGGGAAACATAGACACTTCTTGGTGATGGAGGATGGAATTCCTCCCTCGCTAAGAGGGAGTGTTGATGCTTTTGTAGCATCGGGAGGCATGCCCACAAGAGGCCATGGTGTCAGGCATGTAGGAATCTTCATTGACACCAGATTACACCTTCGTTTTAGTGAAAACGATCTTGGGATGAGGCTAGGGCCTCATGGGCTTGGTGATGGGCTTTGTGGGTTTGTGTAGGGGTGTCACACCAACAAAGAGGATTAAAATATTCTAATTAAATGTTGAGTTTAGTAGGGGTGCCTAAACTCACTCATTGGACTCCTATATAAGGAGAGGGGAGATTGTAACAAATCTCTTTGAGTCATTATGGAGTTAGCATAAGTGAGAGTGCACTTGTGCTAGGAGCTTGGAAATTTCAGCAAGGGAAATTTTGCAATTGTGGCAAGTGTGGCCTAGGGTTCTTGGAGTTTTTTGTTTCTATTTCAGCCAAGGAAGGCTTGTGATTTTTCCCAGCCAAGAGAGGCCACATGTGTGAGGTCACACGTGTGAGAAGAGGAGGAGAAGCAACTATACAAGAGGAGAGTGAAAGGCCACATGTGTGGTATGGAACAGTCCGTACAGGCCGCACGTGTGACTGTCGTACACCAGAGAAGAACAAGATGCATGTGTGAGGCCACACATGCGAGTTTTTTGGGCAGGTTCAATAGGTCTGTACTACTAACGTCAATAGCCATACGACTGACGTCAGCAAGCCGTACAGGTGGTCTGCAGCAGATTTGTTGGCAGAGGATTTTGCGGGTAATTTGCTGATTTTGTATTTGCTGAAGAGGACTAGGTTGTCCTTAGTTTTTGGTAATTTTGTCATTGTGGAGAAGGCTGATTTTGCCTTTAGAAAAATTTTGAATTTGACATTTACAGAACATAAATTTTTGTGTCTCAAGTGTGTGGATGATTTATCTAAGATCTCGTTGTTTCCGCCGTTGTAATTTTCTGTCATTATTCCAATGTAAAATTGTTCAGTGTTAACAACTAGGGTTTACTGCTGGATCACTAGGAAGTAATTTCCAGATCTGAAATTAGTCACAGAGAATTGCATGTGAAAATTGACACCTGGCTACCCTCCCACTGTCATCGAACTAGAGGAGCCACAACTTTCCTAGATGACTAGATACTCCTAAAGAGAAGGGAACCAAAGCCCTAAAAAAGAGGGGGAAGAAATGTCACATAGGCCAATACCTCCTTAGAATATACCAACATGTTGAGTTGAAAGCAATAGGTGGTGAAATAAAACTTGCCAGGGTGTTGAACCCTCAAGACACCCCACCACTCACTTGGCCACCTTGAGTTGCAACATCTATCAGACCAAGACCTCCCTCATCGTTGGGCATAATACAAAAATCCCAAGCGACTAAGGGAAGATCCCTCACATCACCATACTTGGACTGCAAGTATGACTTCAGGATTTGCTCCAGTCGACGAAACTAAGCTCTATTGGGAAACCAACAAGACACATAATAAACATGAGAAACTTGAAGAATGTGACCCACTACCATCAACTTAACTGCAAAAGGGAGATCCTTACGATGCTAGACATGAAGCTTGCTCTGCAACCTATGGAGACACTAGTGCCACATGGCCATGGGTGATAACCCAGTCCCAAAAGGAATACCAAGATATTTGATAATCACCCTAGGACAAATATTCTCTAGTGGCAAATCCAACCCAATAAGCCAAAAATCAGTTTTGTGAGGGCTAACAATGGCAGTTAAAGCAACACAAAAATTGTCCAAGCAAGTAAGAGCCTCATCAACTTAGCCCCGATTTGCACTCATAGAAGAGGGAGTGACCTGCAAAATGGTTATCAACCATTTTTGAACCATCTAGAAGCATAATACTCTCGATCTGCCTTGCAATGCAAGCTGCCTCCAACAAGTAACCCAAACAGTCTTATATATAGACAAGGTGACAAAGGAAGACCTTGCTGAATCGACCAATGTAACACTATTTGTGGGGATAAGGCCTTGTTGAAAAAAACGAAGGCTAAGGCATTAGTGAAAAGAGTATTCACCATACCCTCACATCGAGAACCAAAACCTAAGCACGTCAACTTCTCAAAAATAAAAGACCAATCAACTCGATTAGAGGCTTTGACGAATTTAATCTTCAACATAAGGCATTGTTTCTCTATCTCTTTGGTCCACTCCATTGCCTCCTAGGTTGAAACTACATTATCAAGGATGAATCTCCCCTGCACAAACTTAGTTTGCTCCGGTTGCACTACATACCTGGCAATTGATTGGATCCTCAAAGTTAGAGCCTTTGCCATGATTTTGTAACCAACGAAAAGCAAAGTGATATGCCATCAACCACCTATAGAGTCTCTTGTTGTAGTCTTAGGAATAAGCTAGATCAACCCCTAATTGAGAGTCTTAGAGAGGTGATCGAAGAAAAAACTTTTTTAGCTAGACAACAAAAATCATCCCTAATGAAGTCCCACATGGACTTAGAACTCATAAGGCAAACGATCCAATCTCGGGGATTTTCCATTTTGCATGGAAGTCAAGGCGACGTATAACTCATCTCTCGTACTATCCTGATCCAATTGTCCCCATTGGCAAATTTGCAAGGGACAACCCTACAACAAGCATCTCGAACAACATGCAAACTATTTGTCAGAGCATAAGGAGCAAAGATAGATTGAAAATGATTGCTAAACATACCTTGAACCTTAGCAGGGTCTTTGGCAAGAGAACCATTAGCCCTGCGGAGATTGAGCACCCTATCCGTTGTCACCTTCTTTTTGAGGAAGTCAAAGTAGAACTTGGACTCCTCATCTCCCTCCTGGATCCATTGGAGCTGCGACCAGACCTTGGCACCATGAGCAATATACTCCTCTCCATGTTTGACCGTCATCTTCAACTTTGTTGACTCTTCTTGCAAAGCAATATTTTGAATTTCCTCTTCAAGGAAGATGTGAACTTCCTCAAGCCTTTGTCTAGCCACCCACAACTCCCTCCTCCTCCCACGAGCCATCATCTTGCCCTAGGCCCTCACAAAATTCATAGTATGCCGTACAATTGCCACCCACCAAAGTATTTTCCCTTGAGGGCTCATAAGTTAGTTGCCTCTAGATGAGACATATTTAGCTTGAACCCCAAAGAGAGGGGTGCATCTGAAGAAAGACCAATAGAAATCACAGATTGGATCAGAAGATGGTTTGAGCCAGTCACATCCATTCAGATATCCACAAGGAGAAGCTTGCCTAAGAAACTACCTCTTCCCTAGGCCCATAAAAATGGTTTAATCATGCTTGAACTCTATCTTGTCCCTATTTATAATTGGTCCAAGTGAACCGACCACCATTGTCTAACCTCTTCTTTTCCCATTTGGGCTTGAAGATCTATAAGGAATCCTTATACCTACACCACGCTTGTTTTACCATTCCATAGACCACCGAACCCTTGCCTCCACACTTGTCTCCATCCCACTCGTCCTTGTTAGAGTCCCCCATAACGATCTATTTTGCTGTCATAGAGAAGAGGCCATCCAGTCCCACAACCATCCTTGCTTAGAGCTAAGGTTAGGGGCATGCAGAACACATAAATCTATCACAGGATCTTGAATCAAGAGTGTAACCCACACACAGTTGTTTGTCGGATCTGAACCAAAAGCAATCGCGTGATTCTACAAGGATGAAGAAAGTGCAACGACTATTCGTCCACTTCTCTTACAATGATTAGAATCCTAAAAAGGACCATTCCAATAGTAATTCATTCGGTTTCGAAGGTCAAAACTAGCTGATTTGACCTCCTACAAGAATACCTCAATTGGGTTTGAAATGCTGCAACACAACTCTAACGTATTGCTTGCAATTGGGAATCATCATCCCTTGCACATTCCATGATAGTAGGGAAAGCTTCATTCCAACAGAAGATGAAGACCTAACCTACTGTAACTGTTGGCCATCTCAAAACTCTCCATTGCAAGCATCCAAGAGTCTGTTTATTGGACCATCACATCCCTATAGGATTTTGCTCTTTGCTATGGGCTAAAATTACCTTCCATTTGGTAGACCTGACTTCCCATCCTTGCTTGATCTCCATGTTGTTGACACCCTGCCAAATTGTCTCACCCTTCACCATTTCTTGATCGAGAAATATAGGTTGCCTAGCTGCCAAAGAAAGCCAGGGGCAGAAGGCAAAGCCTCCTGGCCAACATACATCTGGGCTTCGGAGCCACCTAAAGAGGAGTCTCCTAAACTTGTACCTGCACTAGAACCACCAACTCCATTGGCAAACGCATCAGTAGCAGACCCTCCAACACTTGAGCCAACGCTATCACTTAGCTCTCCTTTGACACCTATCCCAGAGGAGTCACTACCGCCAACATCAGGTTTCAAAGCCATCAACATGCCCCCCGTCCCCAAGCCCGGGCTAGAAGGGGTCACCCCACCACCATTGGCCTCACCCAGTGTGGGTTGGTGAAGAGGAGTCCCAAATCAAATGTTGCTGGACTTGAAAAGCAAAGCATGGGTGTTAGGTACCAGATCTATTATATTAAGCAAAAAATAGAAATGCTGCAGAAAATACCAACGAAACAACATAATGTAGAGAACCACAACAACAAAAATAATACCTTTATTGATAGAAAGCAATTTTCACTCGTCTCTTCGAGGGGGCAACCTCCAGTAGAGCGACGCTCTATTACAATAATTCTCAAGACAAGGCTTTTTCATGCCTTCTACTCCTATTTATACTAAATCTATTTTCAAAAGAACAATCTAGAGAAAGATCTTTCTAGAAGCAGAAGCTTCTATTAAGTCTTCTTACATTAGACCCGTTCACATTATTAACTAGGTCTTATTTACTAATATCGACCTTTCTTACATGGAAAATATATTGTTCTATCTACGTGAGGGGTAAGGGAGGTTAGGTCCCTAACATGCCCTTCCCCTTGAAAAAGAGCCTTGTCCTCAAGGCTTAAGATGAGGAAATTGCCACAGAATGGTAGCTGACTCCTAGGTGGCATCTTCTAGTGGAGTATCCTTCCATTGAACTAAAACTTCCTTGGTGGTGCACTGATGGAGACGATGCTCGTGCTGGTCCAATACGTCTTGTGGTTGCAACCAAATGGAACCTTCTTCATTCAACTCTGGTAGACTGGTTTGAGTCTGACACTTAGTGACTGGGCAAAGCGAACTGGTAGGCCATTGGCCCCACTCATTTGAGAATAGTATAAGGGCCATAAAGTTTGGGGGTGAGTTTCTGATAGTGTTGGGCTTTGAGTGAAGTTTGGTTGTACAGTTGTAGACGAAGAAACACCTAGACCCTTTCAACAAATTGACGTTCAAAATGGCTCTGATCTGCCTATTGCTTCATTCAGTTCTGAGCCATGACCAAATTTTCTTTGAGAGTACGAAGAATGGTCATTTGGATTGTGGGATTGCGGTCAACCTCCTGAACCTTGGAGACACTTTGCATGTATGGGAGAACTGATGGTGGCTTTTGTCCGTAGACTGCTTCAAAGGGAGTCATGCGAGTGGCAGTATGATAAGAGGTGTTGTACCACCATTCAACTAAGGGTAACCATTGAACTTGCTGATTTTGTTTGTCGGACGCAAAACACCTCAAATATGTTTCCAAACACTTGTTGGCCGCTTCAGTTTGGCCATCAGTCTGGGGATGATAGGCGATGCTGAGATGCAATTTTGGTTCTGTGGAGCTTGAATAATCCTTGCCAGAAATTGTTGGTAAAAGTGGGATCACGGTCAAAAACAATAGAATGAGGCATACCATGGAGTTTGAAGATATTATCCATAAAAAGTTGAGCCACTGTGGATGTCGTGAATGGGTGATGAAGAGCACATAAATGAGCATATTTGGAAAGACGATCCACTACCCCCATGATGATTGACTTATTGTCGGATTTAGGTAAGCCAACAATGAAATCCATAGAAATATCCGTCCAAATAGTAGGTGGAAGTGGAAGCTGTTGGAGTGTGCTAGGAGTTATTGTCGGATTTAGGTAAGCCAACAATGAAATCCATAGAAATATCCGTCCAAATAGTAGGTGGAAGTGGAAGCGATTGGAGTGTGCCAGGAGTTTTGACAGTCTCGCCCTTATTGCGTTGATATGTATCACATTCGACCACAAAGGTGCGGATGTCCTGTTTCATACCATCCCAGAAAAAAGAACGTTTGACCCTTTCATAAGTTTTGGTAAAACCTGAATGCCCAGCTGTAGGTGAAGCATGAAACTCAGAGAGCATATTGGATTTAAGGGTCGGCTGTTTGCTTAAATACATGTGACCTTTATATCGAAGCTGATCATTGTGCCAAGAGTACCTTGGAGAAACTTGAGGATCTTGTTGCAGTTTTTGGATTAGGCTGGAAATTTTGGGGTCTTGCCACCATTCCTAGCGAATAGCCTGAAGCCAGTTTGCGACAATAAATGAGAGGGAAAAGAGGGACCCTTCTTCTTCATATTTCCGGGAAAGGGCATCAGCCACCACATTTTCTTTGCCCTTCTCGTAAATGATCCCATAATCATATCCAAACAGCTTGGTCACCCATTTTTGTTGCTCGGGATGAAATTCGTTGTTCCAGGAAATACTTAAGGCTTTGATGATCCGTTTTAATTTGGAAGCGTTGCCCCAATAGATAAGGGCGCCAAAGATCCACTGCATGCAAAATAGCCAACATTTCCTATTCATAAATTGATTGGCCCAAATGTCACTCTGACAACTGTTTGCTGGTGAAAGCCAAAGGTCGGCCATCTTGCATGAGTACTGCCCCAATTCCTCTCCCTAATGCATTACATTCCAGAACAAAGGTCTTGGTGAACTCAGGTAGTGCTAGGACAAGAGTAGTGCACAATAGCTTCTTTCAAGGTTTGGAAGGATTGGTCAGCTGCTGGAGTCCAACTGTGAAGAAATTTGCAGTCACAAACCGGTTTTCAGTTTCACCTTATCACTCCCATGTGTTTAATGCCCAAACCCACATTTATTTGCTGCTGAAATAAAAGGTTAGCTACAGGAAATGAAATTTAGCGGAAAACACACATAGACATCTTCTTTACTGTTGAAACTTATAACATAAAATTATAACTCAGAAATGCAACCACATAGACACTTTATTTTTGGTCAAATCGACCCTGGAAAAACCCAATGTGGGAAAACCAGTTCTGGGAGGGGGCTTCTTTTATTATTGGCTTCAGAAATAATGAGCTACAACAGAGAATATTTTTCCAGCAATTACAAACAGTACTCATCTCAAAATTGAAACAAAGTTCCTTCTCGAAAACCGTGCCAAAATCTCCTTGAAATCTGTGCCAAAAATCTGTATGGAATGTACGGCCCTTTCAGCAGCCTAAATCTGCCTTGGAAGTCATGCCACTATCCAGAAATTAAGTATAGACTGTACGGACTTTTATCAGCAGAAATTCTCCTCGATTTATGTGCCAAAATATCAGCTGTACGGTACTGTACGGAATCCGTACTGTACGGCCTGTTCAATGCTGGAATTTACTCCTTGAAATTTGTGCCCTTTTCACAGAAAATCGTGCCCTCCTTAGCACAGAAAATCATGTCTTCCTTCACACAGAAATTCGTGCCCTTCTTAGGCTCAAGCGCTCCACCTTCATCTATCCTCCTCCTCTTGTTCTCTCCAAATGCACATGAAGAATGAATGAGTTGTTTCCTCTTTTCCCTTCTTTTCATTTTCCCAAAGTGACTTTTGGGTGACCCCTAGATCTAATGGCTCACATTCATTTAGATCAAGGGTGGAGAATAAGTGCACATTTAATTCTCACTTTTAATTTATTATTCACACCTTTCATTAAATACCCACATTGTATTTTATGATTCTAAAGTCACTTTCACTTTAGAAAAGAATTTGACTTTACCACTTATAAAGTCATTTTAAAAGAGGGTCACACATGTGGACACTTTTTTCCTAGGCAAAGACTCAAAGCCTAAGGAAACCACTTGTCCTTGGTACAAAATTTAACAAAATGAAAGCATTCTTTTTAAGGAGAGCTGTGTGGGGAGCTGCAAGTTTTCCATATTTCTAAACAAATTTGCAATAATAGCTCGTTAAACCCAGGAAACCACGCAGAATTTTAAGAGTTTTACGGTGAGGCCAATTCTGCATAGCTTCAATTTTCTTAGGATCCACCCTTACACCACCTTGCCCACAATATGACCTAGGTACTGTACTTCAGAGGCGCCAAAAGCACTTTTAGACTGTTTGACAAAGAGTTTGTGCTTGGAGAGGAGATGGAGAACTTGATCCACATGGGTGAGATGGGCTTGCTAAGTTTTACTGTAGATGAGAATATCATCAAAGAAAACTAACACAAAGTGATGAAGGAAAGGACGAAAGACATGATTCATGAGGCTTTGAATAGTGGATGGTGCATTACAGAGACCGAAGGGCATGACCAAGAACTCATAGTGACCCTCATGAGTACGAAATGCAGTCTTGGGAATGTCTTCCTCTTTCATACATATCTGGTGGTAGCCAAAATGTAGGTCAAGTTTAGTAAAGTATTGAGCCCCACTTAGCTCATCCAGAAGGTCATCTATGAAAGAAATGGGAAATTTGTCCTTGATGGTAAGTTTGTTGAGGGCATGAAAATTAGGACACATGCACCAAGTGCCTTCCTTTTTGAGGACCATGACTACATGGGAAGAATAGGGCTGGTACTGGGACGAATAACACCCGCTTCTAGCAACTCTTGGACAATTTTCTCAATTTCATTTTTCTGAGCAAAGGGATGATGACAAAGACAAACATTGGGAGAAAGACTACCCAAGATTGAAGGAATGGAATGTTCATTGTCGCCGCAGGAGGGGGGAAAGCCCTGAGGAGTTTGGAAAAGAGCGTGGTGTTGGGAAATGATAGATTGGAGGTCAGGGTGCATAGATGGTGTCTCAACTGCTTGAATGGAATGGAGTTGGGCAATGATGCCAGAATGACCTTTTTTGAGTAACTTTTCCATGCGGTGGACACGGATGATCTTCGGAGAGCCTGCTGTAATGCCTTGGAATTTATACTTCGTCTCTCATGTTGGAATTGCATGGTTAAATACTTAAAATCCATGGTGATGGGGTCAAGAGTGTGTATCCATTCAACACCAAGCACAATGTCTATACCACCCATGTCAATAGCAAACATGTGAGATTTCAAGTGATATTAACCAATTTGTAGGCACACATTTTCACAACGCCCCCCACATTTCATGGAACCATCATTGGCAATCATGATTTGAAAATTGTTGACTGCACAGATATAACAATTGATTTCTTCAACAAGGTAACGATGAATGAAATTATGAATGCTGCCACTGTTAACTAGGATGATGAATTTCCTGTGGTTAATGTAGCCAATTAACTTGAGGGTTTGGGGAGCGGAAAAACCACTAAGAGCATTCAGGGAAGTCAGTGGTTCAACTTTGGGAGGATTAGAGGGCGGCTTAAGATCATCTGCTTGGGGTAGCGCTTCCTCAGGTGAAACCTCAACATCTTCATCAGAAACATCTTCTGAAATGGCCATAAAAAGTTTTTGTTCTTTACACTTGTGACCTGGAAAGTATTTATCATCACAATTATAGCAAAGACCCTTGAGTTGGTGTTCAACCATTTTCGCCCGTGTTAATTTTTGGACCTTGAGAGGGGTTGCTTGAGGGCAGGATTGGGGGTCTAGTGTGGGGAATAAAAGTGGGTTTTCTGCTTTGGCCAAAGATGACATGTTGTGCCTCCTTTGTATGTTTAGTTGCTCCAACCAATTCTAGGGGCAAGCCATGAGGACTTGGGCTCAGATTTCATCCTCGGGGGCATTGATAAAGCATTCCTAGAAGAAGGCATCTGTCATGCTCTCCGTTCGGAAAGCCAAGTGCTCAAAGGCAACGATAAAATCTTCCATTCTTCCAGACTGTTTCAACTTGGTCAAACGACCTAAATGGTGGGTGTTTGTGTCAAAGTGTTCATACAGCTCGACAACAAAATGTGTCGAAGCAACATACCCTTGACGTGCATTTCTACGCCATTGCCACCATTTCCATCGTTCCAGATCCAAATAGACAACACCATAATGAAGCTTGGTCAACTCATTAGTAATGCCATGCAGGGAAAAATAATGTTCCATCCGAGTGACCCAGGCTGTTGGATCCGAGCCATCAAATTTGTTTACCTCAACCCCGGGAAGATGGGGGTCACGATGTAGGGAGTTGGAATGAGAGTGTAGAGGTTGGGAGGAGTCAACCCCTTCGACGTGGAGGGGCGGGTCAGAGGAGGAAGGACCTTGGGATTGGTTCGTGAATTGTTTGAGAGTGGAGTGGAGTTCATCAATTCGACTATTGAGTTGTTCCTGAAGGTAGTCCACTTTGGCATCAATGATAGAAATGTTAGAATTTAGTTTCTGATTGGTTTCTTCTTGTCGAGTGGGAGCCATTGGGGGATGAGGGGTGGGTCCACTGACAAAGAAGCAGATAAGTGATATATACCACTGCGATTAGGGAAACTAGAGGAAGCCAATGGAGTAAGTGGGAAATAAGGGTGCTAAGAAGGAGATGGGTCCACACGAAAGAAGGCTTAAAAATGATAGGTATCACGACGATCAGGGTGAAGAGGGGAATCCAATGGGATAGGTCTCAAATAAGGGTGCGAGTAGGACCCATTATTTTTTTTAATTTTTTGTACTCCTGTGGAGTTATACTCTGACTTGAATAATACTGCAGTGTCGAAATGCCCAAATTCTTAACAAGAAAAAATGTGTAGTAATTTCGCAACTAGAATGCAGGAGGCAAAGTTGCGCGACCAAAATATCATTTTTGTTCCTTGTCTGGTATGTTCCCCTCAGTTAGGTTTTTTCAAGGTGCCTACAGACAAGGGTTTGCCCTGTGTTATAGTTCTCTTATATACGTGCAGGGTCGAACATAGTACTTGGCCCAATATCTCAAGGCACCAACTAAGGAGGCTTGATCGTACCCTTAGCCGTACTACTCAATTACCCGGGTACTAGAGAGTATCTTCCTGAGTGTTGTTCTCGGTGTCACTATAGCAGTCATGCGGTTGATTCGCTGATCTAGGGCTGGTTATAGGAGACCTGGGGGACTCTCGATATACCTAACAGTACGTGGGAGCGATGGCCGTGTACATATTTTGTTTGATGCGGTACTACGCAAAGGGTACCAACATGTGTTATAGAGGTTTCCAACAAGGTGAAACGTTGGTTTCTAGACAACTCTGTGAAACCGTCTGTATTTCTTGCGTGTAGTCTTCTCCATCGTAGTTTCACCGGTTGAACGACAGATCTCTATGCTTTAAAGACGTCGATAGTACACGTCTCTATCCATAGTTTTTGCAGAGGAAAGTGCTCTGATACCACTTGTTAGGTACCAAATCTATTATAGTAAGCAAAAAACAGAAATATTGTAGAAAATACCAATGGAATAGAAGAATGTAGAGAACCAAAACACCAAAAATGATACCTTTATTGATAGAAAGCAATGTTCACTTGCCTCTTGAGGGGGCAACCTCCAGCAGAGCAACGCTCTATTACAATAATTCTCAAGACAAGGTTTTTTCATGCCTTATACTCCTATTTATACTAAATCTATCTTCAAAAGAACAATCTAGAGGAAGATCTTTCTAGAAGGGAGAGCTTCTATTAAGTCTTCTTACATTAGACTTGTTCAAATTATTAATGAGGCCTTATTTACTAATATTGGTTTTTATAGTAAGCAAAAAACAGAAATATTGCAGAAAATACCAATGGAATAGAAGAATGTAGAGAACCAAAGCACCAAAAATGATACCTTTATTGATAGAAGCAATGTTCACTTGCCTCTTGAGGGGGCAACCTCCAGCAGAGCAACGCTCTATTACAATAATTCTCAAGACAAGGTTTTTTCATGCCTTATACTCCTATTTATACTAAATCTATCTTCAAAAGAACAATCTAGAGGAAGATCTTTCTAGAAGCGAGAGCTTCTATTAAGTCTTCTTACATTAGACTTGTTCAAATTATTAATGAGGCCTTATTTACTAATATTGGTTTTTATTACATGGAAAATATATTATTCTATCTACGCGAGGGGTTAGGGAGGTTAGGTCCCTAACAATGTGTTTGGTAGATGAAGGTACAAAACTTTCTATTACTTAACTCCATTTATAGTGCAAACTGAAACGAAGGCGGAGAGCTTTGGCTTTAGGTCTACCTCCACACACCCTTGGAGATGCTTGAAAAGAGTTACCTCGGTCATTAGGGATAAGCAATTTACCAAGCCGATGGGCAAATAAATTGACAAATGGATGCATATTAGTTTGGATGGCGGAGAACTCTATCCAGAGAGGGTCATTAGCATGATCACAACCCTCTGGGTTAAAATTTTCCCTCCAAGACTGAACATAGGCAAGGGAGCTAGCAATGTTCCAGGTGTCAAATTGTAGGACACGACAAGTGACTACATTTGATTTTTAATAAAAGGCACACATACTTTGACCCCAAACCCCTATAGGAATTCAAAGAAATGCCTTTGGCTTTCTAGTTCAACAAAGACCAATGATTGAATGCTTCCTTGTCCAGCATGCGATGCAAAAAATATAGAATGATTCCTCTAGTCTAAGGATGCATGCACCCTTCGAAGTACTCCTTGTTATTTGCAAGGAAAATGTTGAAGTCATCTTGATTTGTGTGTGGGAGTGCCTCAAGTTGAGTTGAAGACGACAAGGGATCCTTAGCCTCCTTTATAAACGAAACTTCAATATGCTGGTCACTAGAAATAGGTAGGTTGCCACCCATAACCAAATCCTCGCCCATAATCTCCACCATGCTCTAATCAGGTACTACTTGCTCGAGGCCATGTCTTGTCGAGGGAACATCCTCCAAACCTATGTTGCAGGAAAAACCACTTTAGGTGTTGTAATAGACGTGTTTTAGTACGAAAGCGCGTGTGGTATGGCTTGAAACACGTTTCCGATCATTCGAACGCATCGTAAGTGTGGGAAACATGTTTCATACGGTTGGAAATGGGTTTTCAAGATGTATCAACGTCTGTATTTTGACTTTGTCTGACCCGATATGTGACTAGGTTTGACCAAAAATGTTGGCAATTAATGGTAAATTTTGACATTTCCTTTATCTTTCCTTTTTATCCCTTTACTTAAATTTTTAACATTACCATTAATTGTTCCGGGTTGTTTTAGAGTGGTTCCAACCTCATAGGAGTTCATATGGAGAAAGTAGAATTTCATATTCCATTCAAAATTCAGCAGACTTAACAATTTTCAGGATTTTGGGATCGATAGGTGTTACACTGTAGATTCACTTCAGTGTACCCTACATTATTTTGCTAGATGTGACCCCTCATATTGGCGGATCATGTGCCTCATTGTATCATGATGAGCCAAAAGTGCGGTTGCATCTGTGCTCATGTATTGTATTGGACCATGCTTAGATGTTCTATGTATTGGTGGGGGGCTTATGTAGTATCTCTAGACCCCTTGTGGTTGGTCATGCCCTGTCCTTTTAGTCCCCATCTCAAGATTAGGCATTGTTTTTATGTCTTTGGTTGACTGCCCCTTGAGTAACTCTTCATCATGTCGGTCATTTATGGTCTGGGTAGGTATGTGTTCATCTTTGGGTGGATCTACTAGGACATATGATCTGGGGGGCTACTAGTCTCTCTCACTTTTTTGTACATGATGTAAAAGTGTTGCTCTTGTTGTAAAGGTTGTCACACCTATGTATAGCACACTTACCTTACGCCTAAGCATGGATCCTTATCTTATGTATTCATCAAACTTTGGCCATCTATTATTAGAGATGATTCAATAGATGCTCACTTAATTTCATGTTTTTCGAGGCAGTCTCACAGTTCTCGAGGCAGTACATGTATCCTAAGGCATATGTCACATCCTCCGAGGCTTATTTGAGCTATTTTTGTTTGCATGGACATCCTCTATAGATGCCACGTTGAGGATCCTAGAGTGCTTTCTCATTTGGTCATCTTTTGAGCTATTCTATGCATGATTTGATGGCCGACCCACACATGTGGACATTATGACAGGCATGGGGTGTTTTATTGTCTTGATTTGACTTGAGTGGTCACTTTCCAAGCCTTGTGGAGGATCTTTGCTTGAGACGAGGATGTGGATACACCTTGGAGGCATCTTTTGAGCATTTTTGAGCACATTTGGAGGAGCTGTCCACTTTTTGGGGCCACATTCACCCATTTCATGAGGTCGTTCCACTTAAAGAAGCTAGATGTTGGCACTTTGCTTGCATAGGATGCTACCACACCATGTTTTGAGGCCATAACAACACACTTTCAAGGGAATGTTGAGCTACTTGAGCAAATCGCCCCCTCCTTTTGTGGGAGGTTCCCTTCTCATGAGTGTTTTATGTACATGTGGCATGTATTACTTGTTTTTGACTTAGTTTCCTTCTTTGTGTGGATGACAAGTCACTTTTGTGAGTCTCTAGGCTAATTTTAGGGAGAAAGAAAATAATAAAGAATGAGAAGGATATAGAAGTGTCATCTATAAATAAGGGCTTTCTTCTCATTCCAATTTGTTGTTGTTGTTGGACATCATTTGAGAATACAAACTGATGGAAATCTTTTGAATGTGTTTGTGTCAAATGTTGGAGCTGTTGAATTTTAATGAAGATTTGTACCTTGGACAAGTGGTTCCTATGGGTTTTTAATCTTTTACCTAGGAATGTGGTCCACAACTTAAAAGTGGGTCTTTTTCATAAAGTCACTTTATAAGTGGTAAAGTGAACTTTAAATTAGAAAGTGAAAAGTGACTTAGGAACTTAAA
>JASDQU010736886.1:32817-87424 GCA_032191745.1 Picea mariana
TTCCATGAGAGATTGAGAGATTGAGAGAGAGCAAGAACAGGAGAAGGGTTTCTATTTTCTGAAGAGGAAATGGTAGCAAAGAGGAGGCACGATTTTCAAGGCAAAGCTGGGCACGCAAATCGAGGCAGCCAACAGCATTAATTAATCCGTACGGTACGGATTTGATACATCAGAGATTTCTGTACCTGTTACACACTCCACAGCACGCAAAACGAAAAAAAAATATAGTTTTTTTAGTCCGTACAGTCCGTATGACCGTCGTACAGGAGCAGCAAATTCTGGGCACGAATTTCCAGAAATCCGTACAGTCCGTATAGTCCGTACGGTACGGCTGTGTGTGCACGTTTTTCGAGGTGGCTGTGGTTGGTTTTCTTCCTGTACATTTCAAGCACGGAAATCGAAGGGAAGAGATAAGTAATTGCTGTTGGTTTATTTTTGCTGATGTAATTTCCAGAATTTGAAGAAATAAGAAGAACTCCTCTCTCTCACTGGTTTTCCCCACACTGGGGTTTTTCCAGGGTCATTTGACCAAAAATTTATTGTGTCATTTAATATGTGCTTGCTGATATATTTTCTGAGTTTTAAGACAGCCATAGAAAAGATTATTTATTTCATGTGTTTCAGTGAAAATTTCATTTCGAAATTTAATGCATATTAATGTTTGCAAATTTCATTAATATTGGGAAAAGGGCATTAAACATTTTGGAGTGATAAGGTGTGATTGAAACCGGGATTGGGATAAATTGCAGGGTGAGAAAACACTGTGAAAAAAAAAAAAATCAACAGGAGCTCTTTCTTTCTTGGTTATTTTCTTGTTGCATCAAAGATTGGTTGTTAATGTTCAAAACTTCTACTAGCTAGCAATATCGACCCATTTGAAGGATTAATTAATCACTTGGGAGGAAGATGTCTAGGGTTTCTATCTCTTCCATCTTCCTTCGTTGGTTCGGTAAGTTCTCAATCTCTTGTCTTGTCTTTCCTTTGGTTCCTTGGCAAGGGTTTTAGGTATTTTATTCAAGCCATGATTGATCTTCTTGGTGAAGGTTTTTTGCTTATCGAATCCCTTCTTGTAGGGCATGAGGAATCTTGATTAAGGTAAGTGATTAATTTACCCTTAGGGTTCTAATCTCTTGCCCTAATTTTTAAGATAGAAGTGACCAAATCTAAGAGGGGCATACTTTTTGATCCCACAAGCCCTAATTAGAGAAAAGACACTAGTCTTCTCCCAATAACCAACCAAAAAGCCCTAAAATTTGAGAATCAAATAACCCCGCAAGCAACTTTCAAAGCCACACTGCTTCACGGCTTGCAACACTGACTGCTATATATTCTGCCTCTGCTATATTGAGTGCCATTGACCACTGTTTTCTGCTCAACCATGAGATCATACCTGATCCCAAACTGAAGCAACATCATGATGTGCTTTTCCGGTCCACTGCACTTGCCTGGTCAGAGTCTGTATAACCTTGCATCTTTACTTCATCCTCCAAGACATATTTGAGTCCATATCCAACCATATCATGCAGGTACCTCAATACATGCTTTGCTGCTACCAAATGTGCATGTCTAGGCTCAACCATGTACTGACTCAAAGTGTTCACTGCAAAGCATATATCTGGCTTGATGTTAACTAGGTACATCAAGGATTCGATCAACTGTCTGTACATCAAGGATTCGATCAACTGTCTGTACATCGTGGGATAAACCAAATCTGAAGAAGAATCACTCAAGAGCTTCAAATTCGTAATCATAGGTGTGGCCATGGACTTGCAGTCCATCATCCCAAATCTCTACAGGATCTCAACTGTATACTTTCCTTGGCTAAGGAAGATCTCATCTGGTCTCTGCCACACCTTTAATCCCAAGAAATAGTGCATCAAACCCAGATCCTTCATTTCGAACTCTGAAGTGAGCTTCCTCTTGCACCCATCTACGAGCTTCTCATTCCCTGTAAGAAACTACAATATACCAGATGAATAATAATAGGCGGAACAGAAATATATAGCAAGCAGTAATGGAACAAGAAGATTATAGCTAGAACAATACCAGAATAACACTAGAAAGAGCGCCTTTATTAAAGATAGCAATGTTCACTTGCCTCTTCGAGGGGGCAACCTTCAGCAAAGCAAAGCTCTATTACAATAATCTTCAAGACAAAAATATCCAATGCCTCCTACTCTTATTTATACTAATTCTACCTTCTAAGGAAACTTCTAGAGGAAGATCTTTCTGGAAGCGGAAGCTTCTATTAGGTCTTCTTACATTGACTTATTCTCCCTTATTTATTAGGCCTTATTAACTAATGTCGACCTTTATTACATAGAAAACATATTCTACTAACTAATGACCCATGAAGAGGGGTTAGGATCAAATCCTAACGTGCCCTCCCCCCTTCAAAAGCAGCCTTGTCCTCGAGGTCAAAGGTGCGGAAACTACTGGAGTATGGCCGTTGGTTCCCAAGTCGCATCCTCTGGTGATGTGTCCTTCCACTTGATTAGCACTTCCTTGATAGTTCTGCGACGCAACTGATGTTCACGATTATTGAGGATTGTTTTTGGTTGGAGCCAAAGGGAGCCTTCTTCATCTAGTTTCGAAAGGATGGTTTGGACCTTGCAATTTTGTCCCACCACTTTCTTCATGCAGGAAACATGGAACACTGGATGGATTTTGGAAGTAGCTGGAAGGGCCAATTTGTAGGCCACTGAACCAACATGCTTGATGATCTGGTAGGGCCCATAAAACTTGGGTGCCAAGTTGTGATGTCCCTGGGCTTTGAGAGATGTTTGTTTGTAGGGTTGGAGCTTGAGAAACACCTGATCACCTTTCGGAAAAACCCTTTCTGAAGGATGCTGGTCCGCTTGTTGCTTCATGCGATTTTGGGCCATGTGGAGGTTATCCTTCAAAACCGCTAGGGTGGCTGTTCGACCTTGCAACATTGTATCAATAGATTGGACCTTTGATGTGCCTGGAAGATAGGTAGTGACTGTAGGTGGGCTTTGACCATACACTGCTTCATATGGTGTCATTTTAGTGGCCGTATGATAGGAAGTATTGTACCACCATTCCGCCAAGGGGAGCCATTGCACCCACTGTTGTTTGTCCGAAGCAAAGCACCGCAAGTAGGTTTCCAAACATTTGTTGACCACTTCTGTTTGGCTGTCGGACTTGTTGATATTATGGTAGCTTCGGGAGGTATGAACCTCTACTGTGACCTATAACGAGATTAGAATATTCCAGAAGGAAGCAAAGAAGTAAAGGAAACCCTAGACGAGATGTCGACTGCAGAAATATAATTAATATGAATTAATTAGTACCTAGAAGGAGAAGTCGGCCCAGGCAAGCCTGCCAGATTACTATAAATATAGGGCGCCAGTTTCTCATTATTCACATTCTTAGAATTGTAGAGAGCCAGTTGTGCGCACTGCAGTTGGCAGTTTTGTGCGCAAGTTTCTGGGGAAGGTGTCGCGCCAGTTTCTGGGTGGGACTATCTGAGCAGCTTTGGTTTCTATTCTTGCTTGGCTATTGATTGCTACTAGTATTCTTCTCTGTCAAGGTCAAGATGCTCGGAAGGTGGCTTCGGCCTATGGTTGGGTGACAAGGGTATTGTCAATGGCAAAACGAACACAATCTTTCATATTCTAACATGTTATGGGCCCACACCTCCTTCATTCAGTCTAAACGCTGGAAGGAAACATAGCCGCTAGGATATTGAGCTCGTTGAGGAACTGATGCTAGGGTTACTAGCAGAAGCAGCTTCCAAGACACTGCTGCTAGGGTTACTAGTAGGAGCAGTTGCAGAAACCCTAATCCTCTCGTTGAGGCACCTTAAGTGAAGAGATTGACCTAATCTCCTGACAGATCAATGCGCCCTAGCCTAGCGCATCTCCTGGTACTCTGAGCAAGCCAAGACGTCAAGTTTGAGTTTGTGGTCAAATCTAGGGTTTGACCAAGTCAAAGCAGCCATGACTTATTTTATGAAGTCAGAGAACAAGTTAGATGGAGCCTCTAACTTCAGAGCGTGGAAGACAAGGATTGACCTCATCCTTGCCAAGAATAAAGTGCTGGATATCATGAAAGGAAAGATCGTGAAGCCAGAGTTTGAAGAAGGAAAAAAGAAGGAATCACAGAACGTTGCAGCTATGGAGAAGTTCAAAGACAGTGACATCAATGCTATGAGTATCATAGTGTATTCCATAAAAGACCACTTGATACCCTACATCTCTCATCTTAACTCATCGAAGAAGATGTATGATGCCCTAACAAACCTCTTCTCAGGCAGAAACATTGGACAAGTCATGAGTTTGAAGAATGAGCTTCGTGACATGAAGATGAATGATGATGACAGCATAACATCATACTTTGTGAGAATCTCTCAGTTAAGAGATCAATTACAAGCTATTGAAGAGATCATTTCAAAGAAGGAATTGGTAAACATAGTACTTAATGGTCTTCCCAAGACGTGGTATTCATTTGCCGCAAGCATGAACACAAGAAAGGAGTATTCGACATTTGAAGAACTTTGGACTTGCTGTGCTCAAGAAGAATCAAGGATCAGTGCAAAAGAGAAACCCTAAAAGAAGTACGATGATCAAGCCTTCACAACAAGATTCAAGAACTTCAAGAACAAAAGGAAGTTTGTCTCCAGGAGGAAGCCAAATCAAGAGAAAGACATTTCATAAATACAATGCTTCAACTGTCAAAAGTATGGTCACTACAAGAATCATTGTCCCAAGCTAGGGAAAAGGAAGGAGAAACACGAAGCATCAGTTGCCGAAGAAAAGGAACCTACAAAGAAGACTAAGCAGGATGAAAGAGACTTCTTCTTCTAAAGGTAAACAATACTCTTCTTATTTCTTGTACATATCTCGTTTGTATCGTCTCTGTACATATCTTGTATATCTATCCCTTGAAAGATAATGTATTCCAAGAAGAACTATACCTATGGAAGAACAACAAGATAAGGATTGATATCATTAGATAATACACATGAAAGGATGAAATACGTCAAATCAATCATGAAGAGACTCAGAAGAAGCAAAGACAGAAAGAAGTCAGAGAAAGACTTATAACATTTTTGTAGAAGACAACAAGACGGAAGCGTGGACTCTGTTAGACAAAGAGAGCCAATTATATATATTGCAGAAGACAATAAAGATGCAGACGGAAGCATGGACTTTGTTAGACGGAGGGAGCCGATCATATGCACTCATACATGAAGCAAGGATTAGGAGGGAGCTAATCTTATGATCCATTGAAGATGATAAAGTATATATCCATGATAGCAAGCCACGAAAGATGGTACGTGTCCAATTCAACCTCAGAAGAAGTCTTCTTCGAAGAGAAGCCTTAAAGTATCCCTGGTTGTCCATTCACATCCGTGATCCTATGATGGAATCTATAAGAAACTCCATGGACCCGAGAACTAAAGAAACACATCAAGAAGAACATGAATATTCCAAGAAAGAAAGAGAAGCCAGAACAACCAGTTATTGTATCAAGAATCACAAGATTACCAGCCTGATATGAACTCACCAAAAGCAATCAAGCAGAAGAACTGAAAGTCGTGATGAAGAACAATGTATGAAAGACTTATGAATGAATGCATTGCGAGATCTAGAACTAGAGGTTCTCCCAGATGGAGGGAGAAGACTATGATGATTACTTGTTCCAGTACACTAGACATATCTCTACATGAGTCATTATATCATTCGCAACATCCATGAGTTGGAATTCTACATCAGATGAATGCAAAGAACGTTCTCCAGAGAAATTGAATAAAGAGCGTATGAAGAGCAACCTCAAGACTTTGAGGCATACCAGAAAGAGACCCTTGCATGCAGATAGAAGAAGACAACTTGGTGGAGAACCTCCAGTGCACAACAGAAGTGTGGTGAAGATTTTCTATAACAAAGATATTGTATCAAGATCATTACTCAGTAGATCAGATCTCATTATGACAGAAGAAGTACCACATGGATATGTTCCAGTTTCCAACAATGATATACTCTATTAATCAGAGCTACATGAGGCCTTCAGAGAAAACCAGTATTCCAGACCAAGTATATTTGAAATCAAGCGTTACATTATCCGTAATGAAGTCCAGAAAGGAGAAAGTGGTTCTCTAATACATATCTCCACAGATGAGCAGATAAGCAAACATTTTGGTAAAAGATGAAAGAGTTTGCGTACTCAAGCTGAAGCTCGTGGAGACTACTTCCTTACTGAAAAAGGAAGAGATGACTCCCAGATTGGGAGGGAACACTGAAAATATTATTGAGGACATTCATTTTCAAGATTGAAAAATAGTCCATCTTGGACAGATGCTTTCCTGTTCGGAAAGTGGATTGATATTTTTGATGGACAGTGATTTCCCATTGTGGTTAACATGGGAAATGGTCCAGATTGTTGATGTATCATAGACAACGACTTCCCATTGAGGTTAACATGGGGAGTGGTCTAGGGTAGTCTCTCTTCTTGAGGGTTACTCAAGAAGATTGGCTCGCCTCGCCGAACAACGATTTCTCATTGTGGTTAACATGAGGAATGGTCCGTTTTGGAGGTTGATACAGGACAGTCTTTTCCTCTTGTGGTTAACAGAGGAAATGGTCCGGACAGTCATTCCTTAGGGTTTATACATTCTCTCCAGGGTGCACTTTTATTAGTGTAGGAGGAATGGCCCAGGGTGGGGAATGGTCCAGGCTCAACAATCAGGGACAAACATTCCTTAGGGTTTATACATTCTCTCCAGGGTGCACTTTGATTAGTGTAAGAGGAATGGCCCAGGGTAGGGAATGGTCCAGGTTCAGAAGACAGGACAATTATTCTTCCTTGCTTGAGAAGAATAGTCCAGATATCTCATTGTTCTACTCCGAGGGCAGATATTCTTTCATATCTCACAGACGTGAGTGAAAGATTGGCCCAGATGATTTAGTTTATATCATAACATTGTTTCTGTGTAGGTTGGTATCCGATGATTGTTATGAAGACTGTATGACAGTAGATGTATACTACTGTGGTGGATGTGTTCCACTATTCGTGACTATACGTTACTGATCAAGTGCTTGTTTGCTACTTGGTGTGGTAGTGTACCACTGGATTGTAGTTATGTACTACTATGGATAGACACAATTGTGTTCTATTTTGTTCTGATTGCCTTGAAGACTATCAAGCAGTTTGGTAAATGATTGTCAATCGGATGGATGATTAAAGGACAGAGATTTCCCAGATGGAAAATGGTTCAGAACATTTACTCTTCTAGATTAGAAGAATGGATCTTGTATCACTCTAGGGAGTGAGCATCATGTCTGATTACTCAGATAGAGTATGGTTTCGAGAGATGATGCAGTTGATGACACTGATGATGATGATGGTGCTCATGATCTAGTCATAATCTAGTCTATACAACTATGTTGATGCTACCGGGTGAATGGTATGTTTTCGTGCTCAAGACCATTACTTGTAATACCTCCCTAGCTAGGAGGGAGTGTTGATATTATGGTAGCTTCGGGAGGTATGAACCTCTATTGTGACCTATAACGAGATTAGAATATTCCGGAAGGAAGCAAAGAAGTAAAGGAAACCCTAGACGAGATGTTGGCTGTAGAAATATAATTAATATGAATTAATTAGTACCCAGAAGGAGAAGTCGGCCCAGGAAAGCCTGCCAGATTACTATAAATACAGGGCGCCGGATTCTCATTATTCACATTCTCAGAATTGCAGAGAGCCAGTTGTGCGCACTGCAGTTGGCAGTTTTGTGTGCAAGTTTCTGGGGAAGGTGTTGCGCTAGTTTCTGGGTGGGACTATCTTATCAGCTTTGGTTTCTATTCTTACTTGGTGCATTAGCCTTGCTTGGCTATTGATTGCTACCAGTATTCTTCTCTGTCAAGGTCAAGGTGCTTGGAGGGTGGCTTGGGCCTATGGTTGGGTGACAAGGGTATTGTCAATGGAAAAACGAGCACAATCTTTCATATTCTAACAAGACTGGGGGTGATAGGCTGTGCTCATGTTTAGTTGGGTGCCCTGCAATTTAAACAACTCTTGCCAAAATGTGTTGGTTAAAGTTGGGTCACGATCATATACAATAGAGGTGGGCATGCCATGTAACTTGAAAATCTGATCAAGGAAAACTTGTGCTACTAGTGCCAGTGTGAAAGGGTGGGGTAAGGCACAAAAATGAGCTTACTTGGAGAGGCGATCAAGCACCACCATGATGATGGACTTGTTCCTGGCTTTAGGAAGGCCTACTATAAAGTCCATGGAGATGTCTGCCCACATAGAAGTTGGAATGGGTTGGGGTTGTAGGGCTCCTGTAGACTTGATAGTTTCACCTTTATTACGTTGGCACGCCTCACATTTGGTGACAAATAGAAGGATATCCTTCTTCATGCCTGCCCAAAAAAATGAACGACAGGCACGAGCATAGGTCTTTTGGAAGCCCAAGTGACCCACAATAGCTAATGAGTGCAACTCATTTAAGAGCCTCAGCTTGAGTGCTGAAGAGGGCAATAGAACCAGGCGATCCTTATATTGGAGAATATTGTCCTGCCAAGTGTAGTCGATGGGAGGATTAGGGTCCTCCTGAAGGCACTGAATTAACCTGGAGATAGTTGGGTGTTTGAGCCACTCGTGGCATACTTCTTCAATCCAATCAGGGATCGGTAAGGATAAGGAAAAGAGGGAGCTGTCCTCCTCATGTTATCTTGACAATGCATCGACTACTATATTGTCTTTGCCCTTTTTATATATGATTTCATAATCATAACCCAACATTTTGGTCTGCCACTTGTTTTGTTCTGGGGAGGATAACCTTTGCTCCAAAAAATAATTTAGACTATGGTGATCTGTTTTGATCTGAAAATGATGCCCCAAAAGATAAGGCCGCCATGTGTGCAGCGCATGGAGAATGGCCATCATTTCTTTTTCATACGTAGATCTGCCCAGATTGCGGTCACTCAACACTTGGCTAGTAAAGGCCAAAGGTCGACCATATTGTGTAAGCACTGCGCCTATACCAGTGCCAGAAGCATCCGATTCCACCACAAAGGTTTTGTTGAAGTCAGGAGCTGCTAGGACAGGAGTAGTGCACATGGCCCGTTTTAACTCTATGAAGGCTTGCTCATCAGCATGTGTCCAATGAAATGCATTCTTCTTAAGAAGGTCGGTCAAGGGCTTAGCAATTTTGCCATTATGGTGGACAAATTTCTTGTAACAGCCGGTAAGACCGAGAAAACCCCTTAGGCGTTTTAAGGCCGTTGGTCGCGACCACTCCTGCGTAGCTTGTATCTTGTTGGGGTCCACTTTTACCCCTTCTCGACCCACAAAGTGTCCCAAGTTTTCTTCTTCACTGGCTTCAAAGGAACATTTGGTCTTTTTGACAAACAATTGGTTGTCCTGCAGCAAGTGAAGGACTTTGTCCACATGAAGAAGGTGGCTATCCCAAGTGCGACGGTAAATGAGGATGTCATCAAAGAAAACCAGGACAAAGTTTCGAAGGTAAGGTTTCAATATTTTATTCATGAGACTTTGGAAGGTGGATGGGGCATTGCAAAGGCCAAAAGGCATGCCCAAGAATTCATAATGTCCTTCATGAGTTCTGAAAACAGTCTTCGAAATATCTGCCTCTTTCATATTGATTTGGTGATCGCCGGAGCGAAGGTCTAATTTGGTGAAGACACATGCACCTTGCAGTTCATCCAACATATCATCAATGACAGGAATGGGAAACTTATCTTTGATGGTCAGGGTTTTCAGGGCACGAAAATCGGGACACATGTGTCAAGTACCTTCTTTCTTTAAGACCATCACCACAGGGGACGAATATGGGTTGGTACTAGGGCGAATTACCCCTGCCTCCAATAATATATGGACCATCTTTTCTATCTCATTTTTTTGAGCAAATGGATACCAGTAGGGACGTACATTGGGGGGTTGACTGCTCGATATGAGAGCGATGCTATGATCATGCTCACCATGGGAAGGAGGTAAGTCTGTTGGAATTTCAAAGACCTTGGGGTACTTGTTCAAGATTAGTTGCAGGCTAGGAGGGACTACAAGAGAGGCCTGATCGGTGGCCTGGATGGCATGCAATTGAGCAATCACACCATGGTGGCCTTTCTTCAACATTTTTTCCATCCTGTGAGAGCTGATGATTTTTGGAGAGCCCGCTTGGAGACCTTGGAGGGTATAGGTGTGAGCCTCTTGGGTGAAGCTGATACATAACTCTTGATAATGCATTGTGATTGCATAGTGGGAAGCCATTCCACACTCAATACTATATCACAACTCCCCATGGCAATAGAGAACATGTGGGTTTTAAGATGATAATCGCCCATTTGGAGTTTAACATTCTCACAACGGCCCCCACACTTCATCATACCACCATTAGTGATGAGAATCTGAAAATTAGAAACAGGGCAAACAAAGCAATGGATCTCCTTAGCAAGCTTGTGATGAATAAAACTATGGGTGGTACCACTATCAATCAACAACACAACCGGCCTATGTTTGATGTAGCCCTTGATCTTCAATGTCTGTGGGGCCGAAATACTCTAGAGGTCATGAAGAGATATGACGGGTTGTGCTGGTTCCACAGGGGATGCAACAAAATCTTCAACATGAACACTTGGTTGAGCATCTTTTGGGTCAGGAGCCTCATCTAATGGTATGTCTTCATAGGAAGAGGAAGTTGATGCATCAATCAGGAAGAATTTTTGTTCCATACATTTATGGTGAATACTTATCATAGTAATAGCAAAGTCCTTGCTTGCGATGCTCTGCCATTTCTGCTTGAGATAACTTTTGGGCCTTCAAGGTTTATGTCGGAGTTGGGTTAGCCCCGGGGCGAGGACGATTAGGGAAAGTAGCCTTCAGGGGTGGAGCCTGAAGGATGCTCTCAGCTTCTTGTGCTAACTGGCGTGCCTGCAACCAGGTAGTAGGATGATGCATGCTCACATGAGCCCTGATGGCTTCCTTTAAGCCACTGATAAAGCATTCAAGGTAAAATTCATCAGATAAGTCCTCGGTTCAGATAGCCAACTGTTCAAATGCTGTGATGAAGTCTATGACCGATCCAGTTTGGCGTAGCTTAGTGAGCTTGCCCAAAAAATATGATTCCCTATCAAAATAGGCACAAACTGTTTTAGTGAACATGTTCCAAGTGGGGAATCCAAGTTAACATTTCTTATGCCACTGCCACCACCGCCATCGTTCTTGATCCAGGTATAGAACCCCTACATGGAGTTTGGTCTTATCATACCGAATATCATGGAGGGAGAAATATTGTTCCATTTGAGAAACCCACCCTGCTGGGTTGTATCCATCGAATTTATGCATGTCAACTTTGGGCACCTTATTCCAAGAGTGTGGAGAACCCCAAGGGGAGTGGGACGACTGAGTATGCTCATACTGGGAAGACTATGGGTCGACGGAATTGGGTTCAACATTCTTACCCTTGATGAGTTGCGTTAGATTCTCGAGTTGATGGGTTAAGGCGGCTTGGAAATTTGTATGCATGGCGGCAAGTTGCTTCTCTAGGAGTGACATCCTAGAGTCCGTGTCTTCTTGGCTCTAAGAGCGGGTGGTAGGCATGGTGGAGGATTGGGTAGCGGTGAGGTGGCAGGACAAAAATCTGGGCGACAAAAATTGATAGGTACCAGGGTGATCAGGACAAAGAGAGTGATACAATAAGGGCATCCTGGAAAGGGTTGGGTCTGTGGGAGGGGGGAAGGCCTAAAAATGAACGGTACCATTGTGATCAAAATGAAGAGAGGAATCTAATGGACCAGGTCACAAATAAGGGCGTGGTCGGGCCCCAGACTCATTTTTTTGTTTTTGACTCCTGCAGAGTCATACTTCGCCCTGAATACTTCTGCAGTGGTGGAATTCCCAAATTCTCAATAATAAAAAATGTCAGCAGGGAGTGTTTCTGCAGCAAAAAAATTGACGGGGGCCAATTTGCAGTGTAATAGATCAGTTGTTGCCATCCCAAGGGTTAGGGTTTGCAGGGTTTCTGCAGTCAAGGGTTTGCCTTGTGCTATACCTCTCTTATATACGTGCGAGGTCCAACAGTAGTACTCGGCCCAATATCTCAGGGAACCAACTAAGAAGGCTAGATCATACCCTTAGCCGTACTGCCCGACTACCCAAGTACTAGAGAGTTTCTTCTCGAGTGCTGTTCTCGGTGACACTATAACAGTCAGGCGGTCGATCAGTTTATCTACGGAGGGTTTCAGGATGCTTAGGCCGATCCGTATACAGGTGATGTCTGATGCGCTACCACTCGAAGGAGTTCCAACAGGGGTTACAAGGGTGGGCAACACGTGCACTTAAGGACCACTTGTATTTCTTGCGTGTATTACTCCCCAACTGCGGGTTTATGTGCGTAACGATAGATCTCTGTAGCTTAAAGACGTTGGAATACGTCTCTACCCTGGAGTATTTTTACCCCACAAGTTTTTTCCCGAGAAAGAGCTCTGATACCACTTGCAATATACCAGATGAATTATAATATGCAGAACATAAATATATAGCAAGCAATAATGGAACAACAAGATTATAGCTAGAGAAATACTAGAATAACACTAGAAAGAGCACCTTTATTAAAGATAACAATGTTTACTTGCCTCTTCGAGGGGGAAACCTCCAGCAGAGCAAAGCTCTATTACAATAATCTCGAAGACAAAAATATCCAATGCCTCCTACTCTTATTATACTAATTCTACCTTCTAAGGAAACTTCTAGAGGAAGATCTTTCTAGAAGCGGCAACTTCTATTAGGTATTCTTATAGTGACTTATTCTCCTTTATTTATTAGGCCTTATTAACTAATGTCGACCTTTATTACATAGAAAACATATCCTACTAACTAATGACCCATGATGAGGGGTTAGGATCGGATCCTAACAGAAATAGGTCATCCACATATAGTACCAATATCAAAGGGCAACCATCTTCAACCTTGTAGTAAAGGTTGGGATCTGTAACGCTCTTGGTAAATCGCAAGCTCATCAAATAACTGTCTATTCTGGCATACCATGCCTTGGGTGCTTGCTTAAGCCCGTACAAAACTTTCTTCAATTTACAAACATGGGACTCCTTCCCATAGATTGCAAAATGTTGTGGCTGCTCTATGTACAGTTCTTCTTCAATTACACCATTCAAGAAAGCAGTCTTTACATCCATCTGGTGTAATTTTCAACCCATAACAAAAGCAATAGAAATAATAGATCTATTAGAAGTGTACCTGGCTACTGGAGCAAATGTTTCGTCATAATCTTCTTCCTCTTTTCTGGGAGAATCCTCTAGCCACAAATCTTAGCTTTGTACTTCTCCACACTGTCATCTGCAACATGTTTGATTTTGTAGATCCACTTGGAAGTCACTACTGACTTCCCTTCTGGTCTCGAAACCACTTCCCACACATCATTTTGGATTGGTACTCTTCCATCATAGCATCCTTCCACACTTGTTTCTATGTAGCTTCCTCATAAGTGGAAGGTTCTGAATCAATTATCTTACTCATTAGCGCCACATAGTTGGAAAACTTGTGTGGTCTCTTGCTCTCTTTGGAATTTGACTCCCTTTGAGTCTGTACAATCTTTGGAGCCATCTGCTCCCTATACATCTGTTGACTTCCTTTGAAGTTTGATATCATATGAATTGTCCTGGGAGGCTGTTCCTCCCTACTGGATCGTGAGGGCTGACTCCCTCTGAACTCTAGGTCCCTCTGAGTTGATACTTGGTGGGGTCTGTTGCTGTCCTTATACACACCTACAAGCGTGGAGAAGTCTCCAACCCACTTGGTGTGTCCTTAGAGGCATAAGCCTAAGTCCAAACCCATTGTCACCTCGATTTGGACTTTTTCTGTCTAGGATCACTCCTAGGGAAGCCAAGGGGGGTAGACCCTACTTAACTATGTTAAGGTTGATTAAATGATCTAGGAGTTAATTTTAGTTCTTAGATTAGGGACACCTAACCCAAATGGCAAACAATGAACGCAATGCAACTCTTCAATGACAAGCACACCAGTGCCTAAAGATAAATAAATGGAGTCAAAGAGAGATACAACTAATTACAATTATACAAAATAAATAAATAATGCTACGGGATATCCACAATGAATAAAAGAAATTACTGTGCACTTAAACCAATTAAGAATATTATCTACAAATTGAGATACAACATGAAATATATATATACAATGAAATAAACAACTAAATGATTATACAACTATATCCAAAAGAATAAAGAATACTTTAACCAAATAAGTAGTGAAGCATCAATACATGAAATATCCACAACACATGGAAAGTAAATTGCCTTGAATAAAAATTGCACAACTTAAATGAAAGATAACTGAACTTGAAAGTGCAAAAGTTGTGAATGTAGTAGGTTAATTTTAGAATATTTTAGGTCTCTCTTTAGTTAGGGGGAATTAGAATGTGAGAGATACAAGCCTAGACTATGTGTCTACCCCAAATCTCTATCCCTTGAACCAAAAGGAAATGCTGGGCGCTCAAGAAGAAGGACAAACAAGGTCCTTCCCTAGCTCCACGGGCAGATCCAGAATGCTTGGGCACTCAAGCAAGGAGGACACTTAGTGCCGTGAAGTCATCCCCGACTTCCACTCCCTGTAGCCTCCCAAGTCACCCTATTTTGGTGATTGAAGAAGGTAATGGATTGAGTGCCTAATTAATCTAGATATGATTACTTTCCAAAGCAAGATCAAACTAAACTAGCCTAATTAATCTAGATTTGATTTAAGCAAATTTAAAAGACTTAAACTAGCCTCATGATATTGCAAGGTTGGCAGAGCGGCGAGCCAAACATAATGCAAGGTGTGGGCGAAAATAAAATAATTGAATGACTTGAAAAGAAATGAAGCAAGAGCCTAGCCACACAACTTTGCCTTAATGACAAAGGTGGGCAAAAGAAATAAATAACTACTCAACCTCACAACAATGACACAAGGTGGAGGACAAGCCTACCGGTTTTGTGCCAAGGTGGGTGAAATAATAAAGAATAACTTGAAAGGAAATTAAAGCTAGACACACAACCTTCTCTTTAAGAGAGAAGTGTGGCAAACAATGAAATACAAAACAAAAAATTAAAATGATCCAGCCTTACGATATTGCATAGATTGGCATAGCCAAATCACTTTGCAAGGTGTAGGCAACTAAACTAATCTACAATACAGATTTTTAACTTTAAGTGAAAGAATGCAAGCCCAAGAGACTTTCTTGCGCTGCTTACAATATTTATAAGATAGAGAGAAAGAAGAGGTTTGATGCCCAAGCTTTATGAAACTTTCTTGAAATGTTTTGAGGGGCAAGTATGCTGAAATCCTCTTCAAAACCTGCAAATACAGCAAGCTATTCTTGCTGGAAGTTGCTAAAAATGGCTCAACAAATGATTTTTTGAAAATATGATATTCAGAAATTTGAAATAAAAAAAATCTGAACATGAAAATATATGTTAGATTGCAGATTTTAGATTAAAGAAAGTAAAGAAAACTGATAAATGATGGCTGAAAATAGAACACAAATTTTAGAAGCTTGGAATGGCTTGAAATAAAGGATTTCCAGATCTGAAATCCACCTTCAAAGACCTTAGGCAAGCTGCAGATTTTGCAAACCCTTGCGACAAAGCACACAAGAAGGTGAGAATGCTCTATATATTTGTAAAATGCTTTGCAAATGAAATAGAAACAACCCACAAAAACTAGTGATAATACTATCACTAATCTATCCCAAGCAAAATACTTTGCTTGGGTCTTCAAATGGAATTGAAGGGAAGGAAATGCAAGGAAATAACTAGCAACAATTTTACCTCATACACAACAAAAAAGAAGGGCTCTAAGAATACTCCAAGAGACCAATATATCCTCCAAAGCTTCAAAAAGATTTATTACCCAAGAGAATTTGCCAAATAGCACCAAAGACCATGAGAGAAAAATGAGAGAAAGGGGGAAGAGATGGGAGAAATTTGGGCATAGTAGAGTTGCACTGAGAAAAGATGTGAAATGAGGAGGGGTAGGCATTCTTTTATACTTGGGAGAGAAGAGAGATCCTTCTTGGATGAGCTCCATGTGTCACCCATCCAAAAAGAAAGACAAAGTCAACTAGGGTGCACTTTTAGGGTTTTGGTAATGGCTAGGGTTTGAGGGTTGAGTGGGAAAGGGGGGAAAACACTTTTTACTTCACTCAAACCTCAAGTTAAATCTCAAGGGGGGCGCACTTAGGGTTTTAGCCTCCCTTTTGCTTTAATTTTATCTTTGACCAAGGTGAAGAGCAAGGGGGGCACACTTTCTCTAGGGAGCACCACTTTAAGTTGTTGGCTAAGCATTGGGGGGGGGGTTCTTTAAGTTGAAAAATTGTTTTTTCAATTTAGGAAAAAGGTTAGGAAACCTTTCCCCACTTTCTCTCATGACTTTAGTTAATTTTACAATTTTTGGCTTTTTTATTTAGCCAATTAAAATCAATTAAACGATGACTCTAGACTGACTTGGACTCCTCATGGACAAAGACCTAGCAAAACTTTTCCAACTGAGCTGAACTTGGTCCAAGGGTGTAGGGGGTTGTCTACCATTTGTTTTGAGTACTCACACCCCTATCAAAATCCCCAAGGACCAAATTTTTACATTTTATCTCAAAAATAATTAAAATTCCCATTAAATGGAGAATTTTAATAAATTAAAAAAACTATCAAAACTTAACGAAATTCCGCAAAACTCTAGGAGATGTCTAGCATGGTCATTTACAACATTCCTAGAGCTTAGTCACCCCTTGGGCTCGATCATTAGAACACCTTTTACCACTTTGGAGGATTATTGTGAGAGAAAAACTCAAGGGTAATTAAAAATTACCTGAGGATAAAAAACACTTGATGAAAGGACTTCCCTAATGATAAAGTCCTAGGCAACTAACTAAAATACGACTCATGCTGACCCATTACATTATTATCCCACGTAGGGGAGCGAACATTTTGATTACATAGAAATACGTGTCGGGGGAAAAATTGCACTCTCAGTTACCTAGCTTCATGATACATGACGTTGAACCCTAGTTGAAATAGATGGTCAACAGGGTCGTCTGCCTCACCACTAGTGGAGCCACCTGCTCCTCATAACTGGAGGGTTTTGGAATCAATGCTGCTACTGATCGACGTCATATAACTCGAGAACCTCAGAGGTCGTTTGCTCTTCTTGAAAGTGTCACTGAGAGCTGCATGCCTCTCTGCATCTTGCAAATTATCACGAATCCATGCTGGCCTCTTCCTAGTCACTACAATATCTTTAGGTAGATCCATTGGCCCTTCCGGCTTTACTGACTCTTCCTGATGATTTGAAGAGTGAACAATTGAACTAGAGGGATCTGTACGATCATCCTTTGGAGCCTCTTGCTCCTCACAATCAATCCCCATATGAGACACTCTGTATCTCATAAAAGTACCCTTCTTTCCAGAAGGTTCTAACTTCATCCTCTTCTGCTTTGGTACATGGATGTATACTGTCATGTATACAACTTCTTGTCTGGATAGTCTACTCCATGTCTCAAACTAGAGATCGTCTAAATTGTTGCCTCCTGCAACCGTAACTATAGCTCCCTCTCAGGGCTATCACCTGTGACATGCTCCGAACAAGTACAAGAACAAGAACATGAACAAGTACAACCATCACTATAGCTCTTTCTCGGAGCTATCACTTGTGACCTGCCTGGAACAAGAATAAGAAGCACGAACAATGCTTTTCTAGTGTTGTGACCAATTATTCCTCCACGGTAACCTGCCCGGAACAAAACAAGAACATCTCCATGGTAACTTCCATGGAATTTACAAGGTAACCTACCTGGGACAGAGACAACAACCAAGAACATCTCCTAGAAGATATCAATTTGATCTTGTAAATAAGTGCATCATTAGTACTAGATAGTTAACATTTACATAATGATCATCGTACCAACAATACTCAAGTGTTAATAAAAACTTTTGATAGCAAAAGTACTCCGGAGTAATAGAACTCTTGAGACTGCTTTCCCATTTACAACATTTACTTAAGATGTAATATAAAACATCAAACCTGATATGCAAACCTGGAGTCTTGCTGCTGTTATTCCATTTGATTTCGAGTTGTCATATACTGTAGGAGACATCATCATTGCTGCCTCCAACTCTTGAGCTTCCTCTGAGTGCACTAGATCTAGGATCCCTTTGTCATTGCTTGGACAAATGTCCTTTTGCTAAGTGTACATCTCCTTGCAAACACCCTCATGATATAACTTATATACAAGTGCATACCTTTGAAATTTGTAGCACCATCCAACTTCTCTTCTAATATCAAGGTTTGCGCAACTGGCAGCTGACAACTGCAATTGCAACTGGTGACTGGCAACTGCAATTGGCAACTGGCAACTGGGAACTGGAACTGGCAAGTGCAACTGCAGCTGGAACTGTAGTGAGAAATTTCAATTTTCACCAAGTTGTAATCTGAGACCACGAGGAGGTGTGCTAGGCTAGGGTGAGCTGATCTATGGCAAAATTAATCTCAGTGTCCTCCAATAAATTGCTCAACAAACTTGACCAAAAACTGTGCAGTGGAAAGTTTCATGTGCAACAACCAATCTCAACAATGTGGCCATCCATTTTTGCTCACGATCTTCCTTCTAGTGATTAGACCGTTCTGAAGGTAACCTGCTCTGATACCATGTTAGAATTTCTTAAATTTCGAGCAGCAATAGATTTACCAGAGTATTTTGATCTTCATTTAACATTCAATAACCATATACCGAAAATATAAGCAGGATCTAGAAGCAGATAGACAAGCACAAGAAGACACAAATATTTATCCTGGGAAAACCCCGAACTCATGGAAAAACCCAACCAACTTTTCTTAAAGAGAATCTTTCTGATAATACAATACAACCATGAACAAGCTCTATCCACAAGAGAAAAACTGGTAATGAAGAAATCCCAATAACAAGAACTTATATCTTCTCCTTGTCAAACCCTAGCGAGGGTAGACAACTGTGTCATAGCCCTAGCGCAACTCTTCTAGAGGTAGCGGACAAGAGAAACCACCAAGAACCCCACTTGCTGCGTCTCCTAGGGTTGCCTCAGACTTGCGCCTCCTTTTCCTTCTTAGCTGAGATGATGAGATGAGTGAGTGTGTGTTGAAATGAGCAAGGTGTCACCTTTACTTACAGTCTTCAAGTCACTTAGCTGGGGCCGACTTCTCTTCTTGGAAGTTCTATTTCCACTTTATTATTTTCTTGTGGGCTGACTTCTTTTCCTGGAAATTCTAATTCCACTTTATTATTTTCTTGTGGGCCGACTTCTCTTCCGGGGTGTTCTTCAACTCGTCAATGGTTTTCCTTTGACTTCTTTGAATCTTCCTCTCTAAGAAAAGTTGTCCAGGAGGAAATACCTCCCGCTGCTACAAAAACATCAACATATTTCTAGATTCATTAAAGTAAATCGTAAGCTTGCATGGTTATGATTCACTTAAAGAGATTTGCTTTTCATAAATCGGGATACCCCCCTTGGCTTTTAGGAGTTGGCCTAAAGTATAGGGGAAAGTGTATGGAGGTGACAATGTTGCACTTCCTGCTTTGTTGCTTCAGTTAGCACATGTATTGGGACTTTTCACAAGGGTCCTAGTTCAGGTTGTAACAATAGGATTGAAACATTTTATTTGGATTTTATCACGTATGAGGGTATGGGATTGGCATTTAATTAGCAGCACCAAGCCTTTTATGTATCCCGATGTTGGTGGTGTTGATTGTTGAATTCCTTTGTCATGGACTTAGCAAAAATGTACCCTTTAGTCAAACCAAAATCATTGTTTAGGCATGTTAAGGTTTTTCTACCATATTTTAAGGCTTGGATTAGGTAGTTTGATCGAAATTGGGTACTGTTGACTGATATCCTTAGAGGATCGAGGTAGAGGAAAGTGCATAGACAAGAGGCAAAGGGTGATACTAATGATGAGGATCCCAATATAAGTGATGGTGGAACATTGCTTGTCATTTAAATGTTCTTTCTCATTTATTCATAATGTTTTCTTTCGAAGCTTCAATATAGCGCGTTAATTATAAAATAACACATTATATATATATATATATATATATCATGTTTCCTCGTTTCCAAAATTTTGGGTGGGTCACGTTTCCAGTGAAAATATGTATATCATGTTTCCTCGTTTCCAAAATTTTGGGTGGGTCACGTTTCCAGTGCGTTTTCATTTCGAAAACTCGTACCCTATTCCTTGTATTGTGCAACTTAACTCCAAACACAAAGGCTCATCCATGTGGTTTTCACTGTCCATAGTCTCGAGATTTGGGCTTAAATTGATCACCTATTTGCTACACACATTTTTATCCACTAGAGAAATCACCATACCGTTTTCTGCACTAGAAAACTTGGCATTCAAAGAGTGTGCTATGGTCTGAACACCACCATCACTATTAGAAGTAAGGGGTATGTAATCTGGCGGATAAGCTTCTATGGTGGTAAACATTCGCAAACCCTAACCCTAGAGGGCGACCACGATCTTTAGAAAAATTCAATGCATTCCTTACACTAGTTGTACGACCTCAAGAATAATGTTGCTTTCCATTATCAGCTCAATCTATAAAAAATGAAGCTACCATGCGTTCTAACTATTGACTGCTGTACTCGTATGACCTTTTCCTTCTCTAGATCACGACTCTTTCTCCGTGCGATGATCTCCTTTGCCTACACGCGGGTTTCTTCCACCTGAATGTTGAACTCTCCCTCCTCAACCCTCTCTTCCACTTGCCCTACCTCCTTCGCCCCTCGCAACAGTCGCTTTACATTCTTTACTTCCACTGCCATCGATCTCCTCCATTGCCTCTCCTTTCTGCAGTTTATCCTGGTATTATCTTCCCCTTGGCCTTAACTAACCTTTTATCTATGGCTTGTGCTTAGGATCATTAACTTCTCATTTGTCTTTACTTGCTCTGGAGGGTTCTTTGTCTTAGAAATCACCAAAGCCAACGGGGGAATTGTTTATGTTGGTAGCATTAGACAGGTACTTCCACACAGGTCTAAGTGTCTAGACGTGTGGAAGTCGTCCAAAGCCTTCTACCTTGAGACTTTACTTTAATTAAAATAATTATTAAAGTAAAGTGCTTTTATTAGAGAGTTGAATTTTATTTAAAGAAATACTTTAAATTGCATTAGTGAATTAAATAATAGCCACTGATCTCAAGTGAGGTGAGAAGTAATCTCTATCGTCAATCACTTTGGAGATCAGGGTTAGGTCATAACTCGTTCTTATAAAAGCAAGGCTAGGGTGAAGGAGAAGACAGAACAAGGGCAGTCGCAAGTGAGTTTCATCAGAGTGGAGCTACAACAACAAGGTCTTGCCGTACGTAGTTTTGTATGGTCTTTGAGTGCGTGTACGCAGATCTTAGTGGAGATAGGTGCGTATACACGAGTTTGCTTAAGGAAAGGCGTGTACATCTCGGGAAACGTGAAATACTGGGGTTATACAACAAAACATGAGTTGCTAGGGTTTGTAGGTACTGTCTATTGTTTTCTGTATTTCTTTGTGGGCCTTTATCCTAGGTACGAGAGCCCTTGTAAGCTTTGAAGTTATTTGAATAATAAGCTTAGTTGATGGGCATAATATCTTTGTGTATTGTGGATGAGATTTTTGGTTTCCAGTATTGCTTCCGCTATGTTTATTTGAGTTGAATATTCCAGTAGTGTATGTTGTTTTGTGAGTTGCTAATTTGATTTACAACAAGAAAATCACTACATAACAAGATACCTAGGTGCCGGAGTAAGGATTTCAACATGGTATCAGAGTAGTCACTTTGAGAGGATGCCAGATCTCAGATCCATACAGTGGATAGTAGATCTATCAAATCTGTAGGAGATCTTAGCAAATTGATAACCAACAGTCAGAAATCAAGGGTTGGATTTCAAGTAAACAACAATACAGAGGTCGAACCAAGGTTTTGTAGTCATACGGAGTTGTATGTAGGTTGCAGAAGGAACAAGCACATAGTTCTTTGGAGACAGTCGCGTAAACGCGGGTTGCAGTAAGCAAAGTCGTGTACATATGCAGGTTTTAGTGGTGACATGCACGTACAAGTTTGTATAGGTCAGTACAGGGGCAATTTCAACAACATGTTATTTCTAGGCAGTTTATCAGGTCTAAGGGATGACATCGACAAACTTGAGAGTTGAAGATAGATTGGATGGAGCATCCAATTTCCTATCTTGGAAAGCAAGAGTTTTTTTGGCATTGAAGGAGTATGACCTTTGGGAGTTAGTGGATAAAGTAGTTGTTCCATTGACATATCCAATAGATTAGGCAGCTCACGAGAAGAAGGAGATCAACGCTGAGAGGGTTATCTTGGATTTAGTGAAGGATCATCTAATTCCTCACCTACTCGAGAAGAAGATGACCAAGGAGATGTTTGATGCCCTGGTAGGTTTATTCCATACCACTAACATGAATAGGAAGATGGTTTTAAGAAATAATCTTAGATTTGTGCAGATGTCTAGATCTGACAATGTTATCGACTATTTCATGAGGATCGCTCAAGTACATGATCAACTTGCAACCATATGGGTGAAAATGAATGATGTAGAGCTTGTGAATGTGGCATTGAATGGTCTTCTCAAATCTTGGGAGCCATTTGTCAAGGGAGTCTGCGCTCGGGAACATCTCCTAGATTGGAAGAGACTTTGGGATGATTGCATCCAGGAAGAGACTCGGGAGGAGTCTAAGAGATGCAAGTAGGGAAGTAGTGATGAGAACTTGGCCCTTAGCAGTGAGACAAATAGGGGCAAAGGAAAGAGTTCCAAGAAGAAGGGTAACAGTGATGGAGGATCATTGCAGCCATGGAAGAAGGACTTCAGTAAAATTAAGTGCTTCTCATGTCATAAGAATGGACATTTCAGTGTTAAGAGAAAAAGAAGGGCAAAGGAAAGACGTAGACAACAACATCAGTTGAGACACAACTAGATTAGTTTGCAACGAAGTTTGAGAAGGATTTCTCACTAGTTTCTTTCCTTTCTACCATCGTAGCTACAAGGAGTGCATGGTACTTGGACAGTGGTGCATCTTGTCATATGATAGAAGCACGAGAGCTATTTAGCAGTCTGACAGAGAGGGACTCAGATGTTCACGTGGAGCTTGGTGATGATGCTAAGTATGCAGTGAAGGGAGAGGGAGGTTCGTTAGGAGGTTTGTTGGATGCTCCAGCTTTAGTCAGGAGGTTCGTTGGATGCCCGGGATGTGCTTTACGTACATGGACTAAAGAAGAATTTTCTCTCAGTGTCAGCTATGGAGGACATGGGTTTTGCCGTTACTTTTCAGAGAGGGCAAGTCCTCATATGTCCAGAGAAAGCTAGCCTAGACACAACAATGGTCGTTAGGGTTAGAGAGGGCACTTTATATAGGTTGCAAGGCAAGCTTGTTCAGGCTTTGGTACATGATAGTGACAACCCATGTGAGTTATGGCACAGGAGGTTGGGACACCTATACTATAGGGCATTGCCGATTTTGAGGGGGATTGTTACAGGTCTTCCAAACTTCAGTATTGAGCAGCATGGAGTGTGTAGAGGGTGCGCACTTGGCAAGATTGCAAGGCTGCTTTTTCAAGCAGTGAGAGTAGGTCCAATGGGATATTGGATCTTCTACATTTAGATGTGAGTGGGTCGATGTCAGTATCATTAGTTCAAGAAGCGTCATATTATGTGACGTTCATTGATGATTTTTCCTGGAAAACCTTGATCTTCGTTATGGAGACCAAGGACAAGGCCTTTAGTTGGTTTCAGGAGTTCAGGGCTTAGGTGGAGAACTAGACAGGAAATAAGATCAGGGTCTTGAGGTCAGATAATGGGGGAGAGTACACCTCCAATGACTTCAAGGATTTCTTCAAGGAGGTAGGGATCAAGAGGGAGTTGACAGTCTCATACAACCCTCAACAAAATGGGGTTGCAGTGAGAAAGAATTGGTCCATCATTGGTTCTGCCAAGGCTATGATACATGACCAGGAGTTGCCTATGTTTTTTTTGGGCAGAGGCGTGTAACATGATAGTACATGTGTAGAAAAAGAGTCCTCACAGGATATTGGGGGACAAGATTCTGGAGGAGGCATCCTGTAATGTCCCTTTCCAAATAGGAGCTCTAGAGAGGAGGCTTGATGGTCTAAACCGCCCCATTAGACTATAGTTAGGGCCAAAGAGGGGTAAACAAGGTCACTAGAGGTCACTCCAGTCATAGGTGTTATATTCAGAAAGTGACATTGAGCTAAAAAGGGTTAAAAGCGCTTTTAAGTCATTATGAGCTAAAAATAGAAGTTAACAGTGAATTAGGGTTTCAACAGTGATTTAGGGTTTTGGAAGTCAACAGTGAATTAGGGATTCAGCATGATTTAGGGTTTTGGAAAGCTATAAAGGAAGGGTCAGTGACCTGATTCATTATTATGCAGATTATGACTTGTCATTGAGGAGAAGAGGCGCATCTCAGGAGAGATAGTTCAGTGTATTCTAGGAGGAAGACACCAGTTCGCTGATTTCGGTGTTGAAAGACACACCCTAGTCACCGGGAAGATCATCTAGGTCTTCCATCATTCTTCATTGATTCCGCAGTGCTCCCATATTTCGGGTATTATCTTTTAGTTGCTTATTTGTATTCTGCCTAAGATCCTTTTGTCTTTTGATCTAGCTGAGTGTTGTTATTTTATTCAGCCGCAGTTGCTTATTTGTATTCAGGCTAAGATCCTTTGTCTGTTGATCTAGTCGAGTATTGTCAGTTTATTCAGCCGCATTCGACCATTTTGTAATCCACAGAGATATCATAATACAAACTTTGCAGTCCTTTGTTGCGTTTATTGTTTGTATGATCATTTATATGCTGTAAACCTTTTATCCTACACACACATTAGCAGCGTTTCCTAGACTAGCCAAGTCAGGACACATTACACATCCTCAGGAGTGAAGCCAGAGATAGGGCATTTGATGATCTTTGGTTGTCTAGTCTACATTCATGTAACTATAGAGAAGAGGATGAAGTTGGAGCCTTTAGGGCAGAAGGGTATATTTGTGGGGTATAGTGAGACCTCAAAGGCTTACACGATCTTCATATCAACGCAGAGGAAGATAGTGGTGAGCAGAGATGTTAAGTTTGAGGAGAAATTGGCATCTAGGAGATCTCAAGAGTCATCAGTAGTGACAGAGGACGAGGAGCAGCAAGTTCCAAAGGATGAGCAACAGTCAGTAGCTCAGACTTCGGGTGGGGAGGAGGAGTTAACTCCTTCCAATTCAGTTAGGAGAGCCAGGTTGCTATTACAAATGTTGAGGATCATGGTGAGGCTCCTAGGAGTGTAGTTAGAGAGCGTAGGCCTCCGAGGAAGTTTTCGAACTATATAGCTCTTATGAGTAGCATCATTGATGCTAAGCCTTCCAGTTTTGAGGAAGCAACAAATCAACAGGCTTGGCGGGATGCCATGGTAGAGGAGTACACCTCTGTTATAAGGAATGGTGTTTAGGACATAGTGCTGAGATCGAAGGGGAAGTCGGTTGTGAGTTCCAGGTGGCTTTACAAGATCAAGCATGCTAGAAATGGTAGCATGGAGAAGTTCAAGGCGAGGTTTGTGGTGAGAGGGTTCTCCCAGAAAGAGGGAGTGGAATACGAGAAGACATTTGCTTCAGTCGCTAAGTATGCTTCTATTGTAGCTGTTATTTACATTGCTTCAATTATGAGGTGGAGGATGCATCAGATGGATGTGAAGACAACTTTTCTCAATGTGATCATTGAGGAGGAAGTATATATAGAGCAACCTCAGGGCTTTGAAGTACATGGGAGGGAGTCTCTTGTGTGTAGGCTTAAGAAAGCCTTGTACAGACTCAAACAAGCACCCAGGGCATGGTATTCCAGGATTGATGGATACTTGCAGAGTATGGGATTTACCAAGAGTGAGGCGGATCCTAACTTGTACTTCATACTTGTTGGGGCTGATCCACTCATCTTGGTTCCGTACGTAGATGATTTATTTCTCATAGTTGCAAAGGAGCTTATTGTAGGGTGCAAAGAAAATTTAGCTATGGAGTTCGAGATGAAGGACATTGGCTTGATGCATCATTTCTTGGGATTAGAGGTATGGCAGGTATTGGGAGAGATCTTTGTTGGTCAAGGGAAGTATGCAGTAGAGATCTTAAAGAGATTTAGGATGGAGGATTGTAGACCGATGGCTACACCTATGGTTACCAATCTGAAGAAGGTTGTAATTTCAGATTCAAAGTTGGTGGATCCCAGGATATACATGCAACTGATAGGGTCCTTGATGTTTTGGTCAACACCATGCCAGATATATGTTTTGCTATGAACACCTTGAGTTAGTTCATGGTGGAGATGAGGTAGGTGCATTAGATAGCAATGAAGTATGTGCTTAGGTACTTGAGAGGTACAATGGAGTATGGATTGAGGTATCTTGGAGGAGATGGAGTGGAGTTGTAGGGATATACAGACTTAGATTGGGAAGGGACTGCAGTAGATAGAAAGAGCACCTCAGGGTGCTACTTCGGCTTGGGATCGATAGTGATTACATGGTTCAACAAGAAGCAGACTTCTGTAGCACTCAGTTCAGTAGAGACAGAGTATATGGCAACGAGTATGGCTAGCTGTGAATCCATTTGGCTTTGCAAATTGCTTATATTTTTGTTTGATCAGGAGTTGGAGCCTATGGTGATATATTGCGATAATCCGAGTTGTATCATAGTCTCGAAGAATCTAGTATTCGATGATTGGTCCAAACATATTGATATCATATATCACTTCATTCAAGATAGGATCCAAAAGGGAGTAGTGAAGCTTCAATATATTTCCATAGATGAGCAGGTTGCGGATATTCTGACCAAACCCTTGGTTAAAGGGAAGTTTGTGTTTTTTAGAGACAAACTTGGAGTGGTGCAGAATACCTTCCTCGCTAAGAGGGAGTGTTGATGTTGGTAGCATCGGACAGGTACTTCCGCACAGGTCTAAGTGCCTAGACGTGTGGAAGTCGTCCAAGGCCTTCTACCTCGGGACTTTACTTTAATTAAAGGAATTATTAAAGTAAAGTTCTTTTATTAGAGAGTTGAGTTTTAGTTAAAGAAATGATTTAATTAGCATTAGTGAATTAAATAATAGCCATTGATCTCAAGTGAGGTGAGAAGTAATCTCAACCGTCAATCACTTTGGAGATTAGGGTTAGGTCATAACTCAATCTTATAAAAGAAAGGCTAGGGTGAAGGAGACGACATGGTTGATACAGAGAGAGTTAGGTCATGAAGGACTATGATTCGAAGAGATCTTGGATAGGTGGAGGATTTCCATCTAGAGGTCAGGTTAGGGAGAAGATAGAATAGGGGCAGTCGCAAGTGGGTTTCCACTGAGTGGAGTCGCAACAACATAGTTGCGCTGTAAGAAGTTCCATATAGTATTTGTGTGCGTGTAGGCGGGTCCTAGTAGAGACATGCGTGTATACGCAGGTTTGCTTAAGGAAAGTTGCATACATCTCAAGAAAAGTGAAATACCAGGGCCGTACAACAGACCAAGAGTTGCTAGGGTTTGCAGGTATTGTCTATTGTTTTCTGTATTTCTTTGTGGGCCATTATCCCAGGTACGAAAGCCCTTGTAAGCTTTGAAGTTATTTGAATGATAAGCTTAGTTGATGGGCAATATATCTTTGTGTATTGTGGATGAGATTTTTGGTTTCTAGTATTGCTTCCGCTATCTTTATTTGAGTTGAATATTCCAGCAGTGTATGTTGTTTTGTGAGCTACTAATTTGATTTACAAGGAAATCACTAGATAACAAGATACCTAGGTGCCGGAGTAAGGATTTCAACAGGACCTCGTCATTTAGAGGCCGTGTAGGAGGGTTATGAGGCCAACTATGTTGGTGCTCATGGGAATCCCTCACGCTCTGGCATGCATGATGGCGATGATGACTTGAACTCCTATGGAGTTGTTGTGAATAGGTTGGATGTGCCTATCTCTTGAAAGGCAGTTAATGCCCAGACTTTGCCATAGGAAGCTTTCTCAAGTTTCCTTATTGCAAATATTTGTGTATCTACATTGGATTATTTCACCAAGTTATGATAATCAGATTTGGATAATGAATACACACCACACAAGTAGCAATGTTAACAAACATAATAATACTTCTGTATCTGCGTTAGATTAGTTCACTAAGTTATGACTAAAATATTCTTCTGTATCTGCGTTAGATTAGTTCACTATGTTATGACTAAAATATTTGAAGAGATTTATAATGATAAAATTTTGTGGAGAGAATTATGATTTCAAATACTTATGTGTCTGCTCTAGATTAGTTCACCAAGTTATGAATACAAGATTTGGGTGGTGATTACGAGCTGCACAAGGAGCAATAATAACAAACATGGTAACATGATCCAGACAAAAATTATACTTGAATTGGTTGTGCTGGACTCAAAATTAAATTAAAAGAAAAAATGTTGCACACCTGTGAGATAAATATTTCTGTACACGAGAATGCACAAAAATATATTGTAATAAAATATTGAAAATTGATGAGATGATTACAATGAGATGTGACATTTGTATAAAATATATATTGAATGGTCACGTACATGAGGAGTTGTGTCCTTTGGTTTATATGTTGTATTAATTAATGTGTTTGATTATTAGTTATGTATTCATATCATTATGTAATATATTTAGGTATATTACAAGTTCCTGCCCTCCCCCAAAATGCGTTGTCCTCAATGCATGGGTAGACAATATGGAAAATTTTACGTTTTAATAGTTTAATGCAAAACAGAAATTTCACCTTTTGACTAGAGGTTTCCTGGATCTTAACTGTATGAATTTTCACCCTTAGGGCCGTTATGAAATATAGAAAAAAACAGCAGCAGAAAGTGAACAATATTTCTATCCTTAACAGCCCAATCTTTTATAAGCAATCCAAGGAGAAAGGATACCAAAAGCTCTGATAAGTTTCAACCCTCTAGGGCGATCTTATCATGTATAAACCAGATGTGAAACTATCTTTTGCAGTGGTAATAACGACAGTAAAATAGTCCTTAACTTCTTCAATTATGATGTCAAATCTCTTAATTGCCCTTATGTCAAATAAGCAAGAAATTTCACCTCTTTGACTAGAGGTTTCCTGGATCTTAACTGTATGAATTTTCACCCTTAGGGCCGTTATGAAATATAGAAAAAAACAGCAGCAGAAAGTGAACAATATTTCTATCCTTAACAGCCCAATCTTCTAAGCAATCCAAGGAGAAAAGATACCAAATGTTCTGATAAGTTTCAACCCGCTAGGGCAATATTATCATGCATAAACCAGATCTGAAACTATCTTTTACAGCAGCAATAACGACAGTAAAATAGTCCTTAACTTCTTCAATTATGATGTCAAATCTCTTAATTGCCCTTATGTCAAATCAGCAAGACATATATATGAAGAAAATAGATGGCTGAAAATCAAACCTGCAATTTGCACAAGTATTGGACAGCTGAAAACTTCACTAATATGTATAAGATGAGGCTGTTTTACATATCATAGCCTTGTCACAAGGCTAGTACAATCCACTAGCTCTCCAAAACCATAGCTAGGGAAAATCAAGAAAAATCCTAGCTCAACTAAGGAGCTCCAACATGCATGAATCACTCAAACAAGTCCTCCAAGGCAAGATGCCTTCTTCTTTTCTTCTTCTTCACCAAATACACCGAGGGTTTCTTCTCAAAACCCTCATCTCAAGCCTCCAAGGGATGAAACCCTAACCCTAGACTTCAAGATGCTAAAAGAAGATCATGAAACCCTAGGGACTCCAAGAGAGAGAGGGACCAAGTACAAATGAAGATCTAAGAGAGAGAGAGAGAGAGGATGACTAGTGCGCATCTCCTCTTAGTCACATCTCTACACAAGGGTGAAATAAGAACAAACACAATTATATGTGATGATCATATCCAATGTCCTTTTCTTCACAAGAGTAAACCCTAGTCACAAGAGCAGTGTCCAACACAATGTTCCACCAAGACTCGGGGACGTGGGGCCGCGGGTGTGGGGAGACGCACAGGGGGGATGTGTTGAAGTACCCCCAAATTTTAGGGATTTTAGGGAAATGGAGGACAGGTGGACGTCACATATATAATATAAAAAATAAAAAATTTTAAAAATAAAAATAATAATGATAAAATCTCAACAATAACAATTCATCTTGTGCAAATTCATCAGTAAATACTAAAATACCAAATGCTACTAAATTGAAAATTCAAATTTGTCAATGATATAAACTATTAAACATGATTCAAAATTCAAATTCAAATTTAGTAATGAAATACATTGATTCATAAATCATAAATGAAAGTTGAAACATAAATAGTAAAATATTAATACATTGATTTAAAAATTAAATTCATCATTCATCATTCTAGAATCTAATTAATTTGTACTAAGCAAAATAGTAGATACTAAAGTTTGAAATAGTAAATTGGAATTACTCAAACTCAAAAATTTAAAATAGTAAAGAGTGGCGAGTCAAGGTCTGAGGTCATCGGTATCTAGAGTCTCTCAACGGCTATGACTCTCCTTTCTCTCACGGCTTGCTTAATCAAATATGCTCACGGGTCGAATGGCTCATGGGCATAAGTTATAAGTTATAACATGGATAACTAAAACTTTAGGTTTAGGCTTTACTATTTAGCTTTTAAAATTTAATTGTGTTTTAACTTTTAATTTTTTTTTATATATTTGTATTTTAATTTTTCAAAGTTTGCTTTTTAAATTTAAATTTTTGTTTTTTAAGCCTTATCAGGCAAAAAAATTCGGGGGATGCCCAATAGTTCCCTTTTCAGGGGGGTACGTCCAGAAGTTCCCTTTTTCAAGGGGGGACGCCTAGGAGTCTTCGTTTCGGGGAGACTCGTTCCTCACCTTGGGAAGTCGTGTCCCCTTGCTTTTCCTCGCGTCTCCCCAAAAAGGGGACGTGAAAAACGTCCGCCCAGGAGTGCCACTGTCCCAGGTGCGTGGGAAATGTGGGGGGTGCGACCCCCACCCTAAGGGACGTGTCCCCGTGGAACACTGCAGGGATGTTCTCCTCCCTTGTATGAGTTCTCCCAGGGTTTCCTCATGAACCCTAGATTACAAAGAGAAGAGTGATGATGATGATGAATGAAAGGAGTCCCTCCTTCCTCTATATATATGGGAGGTAAGGGAGGTCAACAATACAATATGGGCCTAAGCCCTTACAAACAACCTACAACAAACATATGTCGACCGACACAAGTGAAGTTCTCCACTCCAAGCGTACACATGTCATGCTCCAAGGTGATGTCGTACTCAATAAGGGATCCAAGATGATGTAGCTATACAAGGTGTGTTCATATCCCTTGGTCACAAGCCCACATGGACTTATTGCTCCTCCTAAGTCATGTACACCACCGGGTCCACTCCCCCTGCATGAACATTGTCGCGATTTGCAACCCAACCATCCTTGAGCCAACTCCAAGCCTTCATATAGGAATCCAAGGTACCCCATGTTATCTAGGGTCTGATGCCCTCCTCCAAGATGCTCAACACCGTAATACTCTTCTCCTAAGTAGGTTGTTTTCCAAGCAAACGAACCTCTCCATGTGGCCATCATGAAGGGCTTTCCCTAAGTTGTCAAGAGAACTTCAACACCCTAGGGAAGTATGCCAAGCAAGCACTCATTTGAGCAAGCTACCTCCAATGGGCAAATCCATCACGAACCATTTCCCATGTGCCAATCCATCTCGGACCATCCGAGGGTTGAACATACACCATGTTCCCCAAATCTCATGAAGCACACCCAAACATGGTGTAAACACTTTCGGAGTAGCTCGAAAGCTAACAGAGAAGGATGTCGTTGGAGAAATGCTTCATCTTCCCTTGTTGCATCGTCCTTGGATATATTCTTCAGCCTTTTTTGTTTTTAAATCATCATGAAATACACATCCCGGGGAAACTCATCGGGTACTTCCCCTCATTCTGAGGATGGTACCTAGGGTAAACCGGCCAGTTGCAGTTTTTGGCAACCTAACCCGGCGGGGACATTGAATAAAGGCTCACAATATTCTCAAAGTCACCTAGGGTAAACCGGCCAGTTGCAGTTTTTGGCAACCTAATCCAGTGGGGACATTGAGTAAAGGCCCACAATATTCTCAAAGGCAGCCAACCTGGGACTTGATCCCATGACCTCTTGCTTGTAATTCACAACACTCAACCACTTGAGCCGACCCACTAGGCTTATATATTCTTCTACTTAATAAGGTACTTGATGATTTGTCTTGAATGAAGTTTCTTGATTCTGGTTGAAAAATTCCTTCGGGTTCCAATGCCAATTTGCCTTCTTCATCCAATACTGGTAGCTCTATTTGTATTTGGCAATGGTTCCCCAATTTCTATTGAAGGCATGAAACATGAAAAATGTCGTGAATTCCACTTGGCTGGGGAGATCCAAGGCATATGCAAGTCGACTGATTTTCTTTTTGATTTGATATAGAATTTTAGGGCTAGTTTGTTCTTTCCTCATTTTGCCAATACTAGTTTCTAAAGCTGTAAATGTACAAATATCCAATCACCTTCAAACTTTTGTTCTGACCAGTGGCAATCTGCTTGCTGTTTCATTCCTCTTCTGGCGTTTGCAAGGTTTTCCTTCAACAGTTTGACTATCCTCTGAGATTCTAATATGAAGTCTATAACTGCTGGAACCTTAATATCTGATTGGATTAAGTTTTTCATCCTGGGAGGTTCATAGCCTGACAAGGCTTGAAATGGTGTCATTTTGGCAGAGCTGTGATAGCTAAGAGTTGTACCACCATTCTGCTTGATGCAACCATTTGTTTTGTTAGATGAGAAACACCGAAGGTATGTTTCTATACATTTGTTAACTGCTTCAGTTTGTCTGTCAGGGTTGGGATGGTATGCAGAATTCATAGTGAGAGATATTCCCACCTGCTTACGTATTTCTTTCCAAAAGTTGCTTGTAATTTTGGAATCATGATCACTTATTGTCATCTTTGGAAATCCATGCAATTTCCATATATTTTTGGAAAACGCTGTTGCAATTTGTTTGGCCTTGTCGGTTTCTTGGATAGCTACACAATGTGCATATTTTGTCAGTGTATCTATTGCCATAAAGGCTCTATCTTTCCCTTCTGATATTGGAAGTCTGTCTATGAAATCCATTAAAATCTCTTCCCATTTTTGGTTTTTGATATGTAGGGGCTGTCATATACACGGGTATGGAAAGAGATCAGTTTCCATCCTTTGGCATCTGTACCACTCTTCTATGTACCTTTTTATATCATTCTTCATTGCTTTCTAGTAGAGGGGATTTCTTGGCACTGTAGTATGTTTTTATGAAACCTACATGCGCGACTTCTTTTGACATGTACTTCCTGCAGAATTTGATGTTTACATTTGGAGGAAGGAGGTAGGTAAATACAATATATACCAGAGGATATCACTTTTCCAAGTAAAATTTGTATTGCTTTCTATATTTTCAATAATTTGAGTTGTTTCAGGGTCTTCGACATATTCTGCGGCTCTGCCCTAATATCATCTATCCAATCAGGTACAATGGTGGAAATTGCATATCTCTCCATCCTTTCTTGAAAGTGCATCTGCGACAACATTAGTTTTTCACTTTTTGTGTAATATTTCAAAATGAAAGGCTTGTATCTTTGCAACCACTTGTGTTGTTCCATTGTCAGGGTCGTTTGTGGCAATAGATATTAAGACTATCATGATCAGTTGGACTAAAACTTTGCTTCCTAACAAGTATTGTTGCCATTTGACTAATGCATGTATAATTGTTAACATCTCCTTATCATATGTAGATTTTTAAGATGTTCTTTGTTGTTGAATTTTCTGCTGACCCTCTCACATTAGTATTGCTCTGATTCAAAATCTATAAGCATCGCATTCTATTGTAAATGGTTTGGAGAAATCAGGGTTAGCTAATATGGGTGGTGTTGTCATTATTCTTTTGAGGTTAAGGCTTGTTCTGCCTTAATCCCACTAGAAGGCATTTTTCTTGAGTATGTCAAATAGTGGTGCTGCTATGCCTGCACATTTCTGTATGAATCGTCTATAGTATCTGGTTAACCCTAGGAATCTTCTTAATTTTGAAACGTTTTTTGGTCTTGACTCTCGACTAATTAGTGATTGCCTTTATTTTGTGTGGATCCACCTTAATTCTGCCTTCAGATATGATGTGACTCAATTATTCAACTTATTTCTCTTCAAAGGTACACTTAGACATTTTTGCATAGTATTGATTTTCTTCAAGAACTGTTAGATAAGATAAGATCTGTGGAAAAGAGAAGTTAGATAAGATAAGATAAGTTTATTAATGTCCAACAAATGGCCAAAGGTAGGTCAATGGGATTGCTCAATACATAAGTCGTGATACTTAGGACTCGTTCTAAGTGTTTCAGTTGTTCCTTCCAATGCTGTATATCTCATCTTGGAGAAAGTATCGGTGAGGGACTGGAATGTAACTTCTCGGTGACATCGGCGGAAAATATCGGAATATCTCGGAAAATGTTGCAAGACAGGGGTCTAACTTGGAATATTTCGAATATATCGGACAGGTGTTTAACTCTGAATTTATCGGAATATTGGCGATATATTAGAGAGATATACAACACTGGAACTTCCTTCCATGTCTAGATATAGATGAGGATATTAGGGGCATTAGTGAGACTGAATGCCATCACCTAAATTCATAATGGATTTCATGTGTTTGAAATGCTGCCTTTTCCACATCTTCAAGGCGAATTCTAATCTGATAATATCCTGCTCATAAATCCAATTTGGAGAAACACTTGGCACCATGTAGTTCATTGAACATTTTGTCAATGAAGGGTATCTGAAATTTTTGATGTTGATTTTATTAATCCTCTGTAATCCATGCATAGTTGAAAAGATCCCTCTGTCTTTCTAAGAGTACTGGAGCTGAATATGGGCTTCTACTCTTGGTTATGACTCCACATTTTAGGAGATCTTGAATTAAGCATTCAGTCTCACTTTTATGATTATGAGGATACCTGTACGACTTGATGTTGACAGGGGTAGATCTTGGTTTTAACTCTATTGAGTCTTTAGTTTCTTGGATTGGAGGTAGCTTCATCAGTAATTCTCTGAGGACTTCCTTGTGTTTCTTGATAATCTGATTGATGTCCCCTTTTTGTGAAGAGAAATATTCTTCTGGTAATGTCTGTTAAGTTTTGGCTCAAGCATAAGGTTTATTTCATTTTCTGTTTAGCATTACTTTAACCATACACAATGACTGTAGCAACAATAACTAGCTGCAGTAAACCAAGATCACAAGAAGAATAACCATGCACAAGAACACAAGAAATATCCTGGGAAACCCTTCTACACAAGGGAAGAAAACCCAGCCTTCCTTTGCTATATTCTCAAGAGAAGATCCCCCATCCACCACCAAACCTAGCACACAAAAGGGTGCTGCTATGACTAAGAAAGCTAGCTCTTAGAAAAGTGTGAGCTGCAGTTCTCATAATTTCAGACCTCAACTTCTGAAATCATGAGATGACTCAATGATAAGTGTGTAATCCTCAATGGGGATTCACCTTTATTTATACAAAACTTATCGCATCAAATGATGTGTCTATTGGCACAATAGGGCCGACCTGTACAACTTAATAATATAATAAATATAATTAATAATTACAATATTAATTATCTTTACATGGTGGGGCCGACCTGTACCCTTTACAACATAATTAGGGTTACAGGTAAATCTTACTCTTAGACAATATAACAAGGATCTCACACGTCCACTAGTGCTCAGCCACTAGGGACATGTCCACCTGTGCTCAACCATTGGGACGTCATACTCAACTCTCACACAAAGGAGAACGATACACCCATCACATGGGCACACCCAACCACTGGGGGATGTCTCAACTCTCTAGAGGAGAACGATGCCCCAACCACTGGGGGACTACTCAACTCTCACACAGAGGAGAACGATGCCCCATCACTTGGGTATGCCCAACACTGGGCTCCCTCTCAGGTCGACTCAACTCAGTCTCAGAGGAGAACGTATCCTGGAGGATGTCTCACGACGCTGCAGTCATCAACAATGTCTCTATTCAGTAACATTGGACCATATATGCTGGAGCACCCTTCTTGATCAGTTTTTGTATCTGGTGTGATGATATCATCTTTGTAGAAGGGGTTTGGAAACCATATAGATTATATTTCTGGCCCTTCCATCTGAATTTCATAAATTGATCTTCTATCTTTGTGGCATAAGTACCTAGCTGTACTAAACATTCTGCTCCTAGCACTATGTCTACAGCTCCAAGAGGTAACACATTGTAATCTCCATCCATTTTAAAATCTTGAATATATAGCTTTACTCTATATGACATTTACTTGTGTAATTGTCTCGCCATCCACAACTGTTACATGCAAGCTTTTATAGGATAAAAAAATAAATTTAATCTTTTGTCCATATGAACATTGATGAAGTTATGTGTACTACCAGAATCAACTAACCCTGTTAGTTTATATTTTTATATAATTTTTAAGTTTAAGTGTTCTTGGTTGTGATATACCTGTTACAGCCGCCAATGCAATTTTAGGAGTAATTTCATTCCCTTTTGAATCTATGTTTTTTTCTTCATTTGGGGGTAACTCGGAATAGGAGCATGGGAAACCCTCGAGTACTTCCCCACATTTCATGGATGGTAAACGAGGTAAACGTTCGTCCTGATTATGGGCCTAACCGGTGGGGACATCAAGTGAGGCTTTATACAGGCTCCTAGCCAGGGATTCAACCCCGGAAACTCATTCGAGTAAACAACGACACTCATCCACTTGAGCTAACCTACCAGGCTGTTTTGAATCTATGTTAACTTCCATATTGTACACGTTAAAGAAAGTGGACATTTGTTGTCCATAATAATGGGAACATTGTATGCTATGACTTTCAAAATTCCAAAACAAGGAAATAAACAAAATCTATATGTTGTCAAGGAAACAACATATTTGTGTGCTTTATGTTTACGTTTACCATATAAGGTACCCGATACCTGTCTCCAGGAAGAACAGGGATTGGTGGATCTATTGACTTTTGAGCATTGTACTTATCCTGCATGTTTTCTATGAAATGAAATATGTGTTCAGGATTTTCCTGATTGAAAGTAAACTGATTAATGTAGAAGGGATATCAATGTAGGACACTTTGATACAATCTAGTTTAAATGATTTGCCAAGCGCTTTAATATCACAACTTATGGAAATAGGGCTATACAATTCAATGTGAGAATGTGAGCCTTAAATATTTAAATGCTTTAATATCTGCAATGTGTGTCGGACATTTGAGTTTGGCTCTTGATATGAAGCTTTGCATGTTTCAACTTTAAAATACTGTTTCTCCAACAAATAACTGGTATGGCGGTAATATCTCAACATTTATTGAAATGTTATGAAAATAAGCAGATGCCACTATATTTTCAGTTCATGGATCGAACTCTTTCACTGATTAACACTTCATTTAGGAAATGGGCAGTTAAGTGATGTTATAAGCAGTTTTTTATTTTGTGTTTTGCTAATGAATGTACATGCTAGAAATATTCATTGTTGATAACAAGACTTAATGTTGTAAATGGACTTTTCTGTTGGCATGGCTAGTGCACTTTTATTATGGGTGAGAGTTTTGCAGGACGAGGAGAATCTGGAGGATGATGGGATCAAAATTGAGCCATTCAATTTGAAACAAGAGAGAGAGGAGGGTTATTTTGATTCAGAAGGGAACTATGTGGAGTATGGAAATGGCAATGAAATCAAGGTTTTTTCTACGATATTTCATTATGTTTTCTTATAAGTTATGTTCATCAGTGTCTTTAAGGGAATCATGTATGTGTGATAGTCATGCCTCATATGTAGAAGAAGAATATTTTGCGATGTTGTGTTTTATGATTATTTGCTTTTCTATTGATGAAATGTGCAATATGTTACATGTTTGACTTTGAACTAGGATGCTTGGCTTGATAGTGTGGAGGTGGACACTCGTTTTGCAGAGGAGCACTTGAAACAATCTATTCAAGAAAGTGAAGATGATGATGATCTTTCACCTGAAGAAATTAGTAAAATCAAGAGGCGTATAGCTAATGTACTTCAACCTGGAGAAACGGTATGTTTCTTTCTCCTCTTTCTTTCCAATTATTATCTTTCGTTGCAAGTCAAAAGAAGGAATACAGACAAAATGCATTGAAAGCATTATATCTACTATCTAGTACCTTCATCCTTCTCGTTTTATGATTCTTTACCTTTTAATTAGTGTTTTAACTACCAGATTAACTATTTACTGGCATATTTAACTTTAATTTTGAATTTTTCTTCCCTTGTTTGAATCATTGTTTAGAATTATTCTCCCGAGTCTTAACTACTTAGTATGTCTTGTTGCCTTTTTCTTCTCTAAACCCAAAATTTAACTACATGTAGAAGTAGTCTCTCACTTGTACAGACATTCATGCACAAACTGGCATGCAACCACAGGCACATTAAAGTAGTTGCTTTCATGTAGGATTAATTAACTGGGGTTTGACTGTTAATTGTAAGTGTAATGAAGTTATTGGAACCAAAATTACATTAAGATAAGATACTGGAAGTTTCTTAATGTCCACGAATGACCAGAAAAGTAGGTCAATGGGACTCAGAAGTACAACCTAGTAGTGACATACAGGATTGCCAAAGCATCTCCTATAACCATAAGGTAAAGTATAACATGAATGAAGCTAAAAGCTAAACTACTGTGTGAGAAAACTTGAAAAGTAACCAAAATTATAACCCTAGATGTAACATAATAAAAGTCACACAACATCATGAGTAGGTGCAGAATAGGAGGGAGCCTTTATGCCACATTAGAAATAGAGGTAGATTTGGTAATGGAGGAAGAGACTGAGAAACTAGAATGTCATAACTCCAGTTTAATCAGTGACAGTGCATATAAAAAAGGGACACGGTTGGCCAGAGAGAATCTGTAGTTGGACAGAATGAAATGACAAGTTAGTGGAGAAAGCTCCCTATAATTGGCCACAGTAAGTGCTAGGAACTGAGGTGATTAACAGAAAGATTGGCCAGAGAGAATCTGTAGTTGGACAAAATGAAATGATAGTCACTGCTTGTAAAAGGGGGTGAGTGGACGTCGAAGTTAGTGGAGAAAGCTCCCTATATTTGGCCACAGTAAGTGGTGGGAACTAAGGTGATTAACAGATGGACACTATAATGGGAGAAAAGGTAGGGATTAAATTAAATGCACACATATCCATATGCGTAGTCAGAGATCACCTAGGATGCTGCAAAAGAGCTCTATGTATTATCCTTTTTGTTTTATTTCCTCATCATTCATATATTGGTCATTGATGGTTATTTATGTTAGCTTTTGGGCTTAGTACAAAAGTGTTTTCATCTTGCTAGGAGAGCGATAGGTCTCCTAGCCCCTTTGGCGACGCTTCATGGACATATGGATGGTTTAGTTTGGGTGGATGCTTGACCTTGGTTAGAGTGCTAGCATAGCACCTTTACTTCGAAGGTTGTTACCTTGATTGGCATGATGACTAACCCATTGGGTGCGCACAATGGGAGAGTCAGTTGCTTGATTAGGAGAGGTACTGACCTAGGAGGAGCATTGGGCACTTTTCCCTAGGAGCTTGAAACCATGTGATATACATCTTAGAGATTGCACACTTGACTTGAGGATGCTTGGGTTCAGGTGCATACTTCACGGAGGTTGGTGATGGACTTGGACAGATGTTGAGGAGGAGCATTGGAGCTTAGTGACCACATGGGCACACATGAGAGGACGTGTGGTACACAATTAGAAGAGGAGCTCCTTGCATGAAGACACTTGGATAGTGGACCACCATGGAAGAGCGAACATTGGAATAAAAACTTGTTAGGGAGTGCACCATCTTGGAGGAGTGGTATTGAGCCCAAGGAGGATGATGCTTGGAGGGCGTTTCACTTTGGGGGTTGAATAAACCCTTTTGATACTTGTACATCCTTGAATTGTAGAGCACTCCATGCGGGGTTGCCTTGTTGGTTACTTGTATGCACTTATGTCCTTGTTTTATGTTAGCCCAAGAGAGAGCTCTTGTATTCAATTATCATTATTCTACTCTTCTTCGTATTGTCTCGAAGAAGTCTTGTAGGGAGCAAGACACAAGGGTTCATGAGGAACCCTAGGAGCATGGTGTTAGGATTCATGAGGGAACCCTAGGAGAAGACAAGGAGAGAGAGATGTCTTGGGTGTTCTTGGAGAGATTGCTCGTGTGATACTAGGGTTTTCTCTTTTGATGCTAGGGTTTGTGCCATGCATGTAAATCATAGATAAGAACATGATGTTGGGGATGATGATGGTTATTATGGCTCTTGTTGTAGCGCTAGGGTTTGTAGTAGAAGACATGGAGAGTGTGCCTAATACCTTGCATGATTTCGGAGCCATATTCTTGTGGGATGTGAGGATAGGGCAAGATCATGGAGGGATTAGCTTGATGTGTCTTAAGCTTGGTATGATGCATTGCTTGGAAGAAGGTTTGATTATTGTATCTTTGATGTTCAATGGAGGTCTTGGTGCTTTTGTTGATGCAAGAGTTGGAGACCTAGGGTTTGTGGACTCAAACCCAAGGATGGACACGTAGATTTGAAGGCTAGCACTAGAGTTGTCTTGCCATGTACTTGTGTGATCATGGCTTGGTTTGTAAACTTTAAGGGAGACAACAATGCTAGTGTGGAGAGCTTGTGTGATACAAGCTTGTTGCATGTGCTAAGGAGGACTTGCTAGTGTTGATGCTAGCATGAAGAGGATCTTTGGTGGAGTGACCAACTATGGTTGGGAGTGATTCCTAGCTATGATGAGTTGTTGGCTAGGGTTTTCGTATGGTTTCCCGAGCTAGGGTTTGGAGAGCTTGACTTGTGTCAGCTTTGTGATAAAGTGTGCCCTAAGGGCTATAGAATTGTGGTATTGAAGTACATTCATATGGTATTTATTCGTTTGGGTTGTCGGGTGAGATTAGGTTGGAGGGAAGTGAAATATTACTGCTGTAATTTAATATTTAAGATTAGCCCTAAGGCTGAAAATTTTCATTGAAGGAAATTCCATTGTCATACATTAAAGAACCAAGAAGTTTAGTCCAAAGTTCAAACATTAAAAGCAATGCAGATATTGCAGTTCAAAACAGCCCAGAACAAAACAATTATTAGATCAGATATTATATTATTAAGAATAAAATCACAGATTCGCTTAGTATTTGGCGTAATTTCTAAACTTTGGATTGGTTGAGCTTAATATATAGTGAAAAAAATGACAAAGACTAACAATCTTGAATCAATCCTGTTAGGGTGGCATTATTACTGTCAATTTTTCAGCATCTAATTTCAGATCTGCAAGTGACTTCAAACAGTAAACCCTAGGGCTGTTATCACTGAATAATTTTACACTGAAATTATGACAGAAAATTACAGTGGAAACATAAAGATCAGAGATAAACCATCCATGCACAAGATGCACAAATATCTGTTCTGTAAACTTTCCAGATTTAGAATTTCTGAGGGTAAAACCAGCCCTCTCAGCAAATTCACAAAATCAGCAAAACTGAGGACAAAACCAGTTCTTAGCAAAAAATACAAATCAGCAAAATTCTGGAAAATTCTCAATTCACTTGCAAACCTGCTGATGTCACATGTATGACCAGCTGACATCATCTGTACATACTGTACGGACTGCTGATGTCAGTCGTACAGAGCTATCACCTGCCCAGAAAACTCGCACATGCAGCCTGTTTCTTGCCCTCACACATGCGGCCCGTCCGTACCACACGTGCGGCTTCTTCCTGCCCTTTTCTGTCACACATGCGGCCTGTTATCTTCCTCACACGTGCGACTGTCTTTCTCTCTCCTTTCACGCTTGTGAACTCACATGTGTGGCCTCCTCCTCCTTGGCAGAAAATTAGAAAAACAGAAAGACTAGAAAACCCTCGACCAGATTTACCAAAGTGCAGAATTTCCTTGCTGAAATTTTCACCCCAATCTCCTTAGCACAAGTGCTCACTCACTTATGCCAACTCCATAATGTCACATTAAGATGTCCTCTCATTGCCTCTCCTTTTATAGGAAACTAATGAGTGAGTTTAGGAACCCCTTTTAAACTCAACGTTAAATTAGAATTGTTTAATCACACATGTGGGTGTGAAGCTCCAACACAAGCCCCCCAACACCAATTCCAATCCCTAACTCCAATCCAAAAGGGGTTTCACAAAATGAAAATGCAATGTGGGTGCCAACGAAGATTCTCACATGCCCGACACCAAGGCCAATGTGAGAATACCTGCCCGAAGTTACAAAACATGAACACTCCCTCTTAGCGAGGGAGGTATTCTCACCCACTCTAGTATCACCTGGAAGTAGCCCTGTCTCCCATACTGGAAGTGGTTCTACTTCCCATACTGGATCTGCTAACACAACTGCTCTCCAATCCACCTGATTGGCTGCTTCCTCTGTCATCGAAGCAAATCCTATTGTATGACAAGGACCCTTCTTGGAAGACACCATGCTCCTAGGAGCCTCCCGATTATGAGCTTCCTCAACCCATGACACCTTCCTGACAGTCTTGGAAGACTCCTCTCTCTCACATGAACCTGAAGGTTGATTTCCTCTGGACGACTGATTCTCCCTCTGATCCTGCTGACACCCTCTGAAGTCTCCCTCTGAATCTGTTGACTCCCTCTGAAGTCGAGCTACCTCTGAGTCTGCACAACCTTCAGAACTACCTGCTCCTTGACCTTTGTCAGTCTGCTACTGTTGGCCATGTCTCGCATAGGTTGGCCCTTTAGCCTATACAAGTTGCTCTCTCTAACTTAAAGAACCATTGTTGCGTTAGAGCTAGATCCTCTGGGCATGAATAACACCTGTCCATCCCAGAACAAAACAACATAGCCATTCTCCTCAATAGTTGAGACTGAGAGCACACTCCTCTTAAGTTCTTGCATCCATAGCACATTTGTCACCCTCAACACATCTCCTGACTCCATCCGGAATGACACTGTTCTAGATCCTCGCACAACATGCTTGGTACCCATACCAAGTTCCACACACAAATTTGAGTCAGTCTCTGTGAAGCTCTCGAACAACTCCCATGCTGCCATCATATGACATGAGGCTCCACTATCCACCAACCAGGTCCCATCACCAGAAACTGTATGAGAAAGGGAAGAGACTAATAGGAACTCCCTCTGAAGCTTGTCTGCAACATCATCAACCTCTGTCGCTGATGCCTACTGCTTCTTTCCCCCTTTCTTCCATTGTGGACACTGTGAAGCATAATGACCATACTCATGACAAACAAAACACTTGACCTTGCTAAGGTCCTTCTTCCTCCTCGACTTTGGAGATGCCTCTCTCTCTGGAGAACCTCCTCATCTTCCCTTCCTAGTATGAGCAACCAGGGCCTAGTTTTCATCATTGCTGCCTTTTTGCTTGCCATTCTTGGACTCTATTCAAGCCTTCTCCTGGATGCAATCGATCCATAGTTTGTCAAAATCTGGAAACTTCTCTCGTCCAGAGATCCCCTACACAAATGGTTCCCAAGACCTGAGAAGACCATTCAATGCCACATTCACCAACTCTGTGATCACCAATGGTTGCAAGGTGATTACGAATCTGAGTGATCCTCATGTAGCTAGGAACTGTATTTGAACTAGACATCTCAACAAATTTGAGTTGGTGCCTCAAGATCAACCTCTGGTTTGCATTCCCACTTTGGTACAAACCCACCAAAGCATCACACATATTCTTGGCAGTTTTCTTCTTGAAAATGTGAGGAATCAGGTGATCCTTCATGGAATCCAACAACACCTGCTTGGCCTTCACTTCCTCCTTCTTATGAACAACCAATTCCTGCAGATCATTACGACTTGGAACCACCGACTCAACATATTCTTTGAGATCATTCTCCTCCAATAGAAGAAGAATCATGGCCTTCCAAGCTCGAAAATTTGTTGCTCCTTCGAACCTGTCCTCAATTTTAAGAGTGCTCACCATTGTAACCTGCCCAGAACAAAACAAAAATCTGCAGCAACCTGTGTCTCATGAGATGATCCTTCTCTCTCTTCAAAGCCTCAACTCTGATACCATGTCAATTTTTAAGCATCTAATTTCAGATCTGAAAATTACTTCCAAGTGACTTCAAACAGTAAACCCTAAGGCTGTCATCGCTAAATAATTTTACATTGAAATTATGACAGAAAATTACAACGGAAACATAAAGATTAGAGAGAAACCATCCATGCACAAGATACACAAATTTCTGTTATGTAAACTTTCTAGATTTAGAATTTCTGAGGGAAAAACCAGTCTCAGCAAATTCAAAAAATCAACAAAATTCAGGACAAAACCGGTCCTCTCAAAAAAAAAATACAAATAAGCAAAATCTTTGAAAATTCCCAATTCACTTGCAAACTTGCTGATGTCACCTGTACGGCTTGTTGACGTCAGTTGTACGGACTGCGGACGTCAGCCATACAGACCTGTCACCTGCCCAAAAAACGCGCACGTGTGGCCTGTTTCCTGCCCTCACACATGCGGCCTGTCTGTACCACACGTGCAACCTGTTCCTGTCCTTTTCTGTCACACGTGCAACCTGATATTTCTCTCATACGTGCGACTGTATTTCTCTCTCCTCTTACACGTGTGAACTCACACATGTGGCGTCCTCCTTGGCAAAAAATCAGAAAAACAGAAAGACCAGAAAACCTTAGGCCAAATTTCCCAAAGTGCAGAATTTGCTTGCTAAAATTTTCACCCCAATCTCCTTAGCACAAGTGCTCATTCACTTATGCTAACTCCATAATGTCACAATAAGATGTCCTCTCATTGCCTCTCCTTTTATAGGATTTTATAGGAGTTTAGTGAGTGACTTTAGGAACCCTTTCTAAACTCAACATTAAATTAGAATTGTTTATTCACACATGTGGGTGTGAAGCCCCAACACAAGCCACCAACACCAATTCCAAGCCCCAACTCCAATCCAAAAGGGGTTTTCACAAAATGAAAATGCAATGTGGGTGCCAACGAAGATTGTCACCTGCCAGACACCAAGGCCAATGTGAGAATACCTGCCTGAAGCTACAAAATATCTACAAACATAACTCTAGGTTCAATTTGGATGGAAACATTGGGTATCTTCATCTTAAGAATGAAGAAAAAGTTTTTGACATTCTCCTACAAAAGAAGAAGATAAACTTGCAGGACCTTACAATGAAGTCATGTTCAGAATCTCCCTCATCAAAAGACCTAAAATATGTATTGGGTGTGATCCTTCAAGATAACTAGAAGTCATTACAAAAGATGCAGGATCGTTAGAATATTTTTTTGACGAAGTTGTGGTTGATAGAGATGAAGACATTTCTTGTCTCGAGAATCATAGTCAAAGCTTGATCCCACAAATCAAGAAGCTTGAAATAGAAAGAAGATGCAACAAGAAAAAACTAGATCAAATTATCAACAAAGACTTCAAGATCGACAAGGAAACAATGGTTGATCTAGTTGAACTAAGGATATCTTTGGATATTGAAATACAAAAGATAGAAATAGAAACCCTAACAAATCCATGTGTTGCTACTAATAAAAATTTAGTGATCAATAGAGGGGCACAAGTGTGTGAAGAAGATATAACACCCAAGGTGAATCAAGAAAACTCTAAAATTATGAGAGGGAAAGATCATGTAACAAGCACACATTATCGACATCCCAATTAGCAGAGCCGACATTGTAACTATTCAATGTATCAACATTGCTCTAAACAAAAGTAATATTTGACCTATATTTCAAAGAAGATTAATTCTAATGCAATTTGGTCTCAAAATAGCAGTCAATCTTGGAATTGCACTACAAAAAGTTCTATCCAAGAAACCAATAATCGTATAGTTCCACAAAAGATTGAACTAGGGTGCACTGCCCCTTCAATAATATGACATTTCTGTTTAGTAATTCGAAGATCATATTGCCTCGTTTCTTTGTCTATGACACCATCAAGAACAGAGTCTCACGTGAAAGCATTACAAGCAAGAACAAAGACATAAGCTTTCTATGCTTTGAGGACACTGCCAATTTTTCATGCAACTCTATGCAATTAGTTTCAGATCAGAAAATTACTTCCAAGTGACCAAACAGTAAACCCTAGCTGTTATCACTGAACAATTTTACACTGGAATTATTGACGAAAATTACAGCCGGGGAAAACAGCAAGATCAGAGATAAATCATCCACACACTTGAGACACAAAATTTTCTATTCTGTAAATTGTCAAATTTAGAAATTTCTGAAGGCAAAAGTAGCCTTCCCAACTTACACAATTTCACAAAAAATCTGAGGACAATCTTGTCCTCTGAAAACCAAAATTCAACAAACTTTACTCAGGACAAAATTCCAATTTGCAACCTATTGTAGACCACCTATACGACCTGTCGAAGTCAGTGGTACGGACTTGCACAACCGCTGAAAAAATTCGCACGTGTGTCTTGTTTTTTTTTGCTGTACGATAGTCACGCTTGTGACTGTACAAACTGTTCTGTACCACACGTTCAATCTGTCCATAATGTTTTCCCACATGTGCAAGCTATCTCTTCACACGTGCGACTCATCTAGCTCTTCACACATGCAGCCTTGCTCCTCCTTTCTCCTCACACGTGTGGGGTCTTCCTTTGCTGAAGTAGAAGCCTTCCTTGGTTGAAAACACAAACAAAAATCTCTTGGAACCCTAGGCCAGATTGCCAAAATTCCAAGTGCACACTCACTTATGCTATCTCCATAATGACCCAATGAGATTTGTCACAATCTCTCCTCTCCTTATATAAGAGTCCAATGAGTGAGTTTAGGAACCCCTTCTAAACTCAACACTAAATTAGAAAATTTTATTCCTCTTTGTGGGTGTGACACCCCAACACAAGTCCACAAAGCCCATCACCAAGCCCATGAATCCATAGCTTCATCCCAAGGGTGTTTTCACTGGAACGAAGGTGTAATCAGGTGCCAATGAGAATTCCTACATGCCTGACACCATGGCCCCTAGTGGGAATACCTCTCGAAGCTACAAAAGCTTCAACAAACAAAGCATCTTTGAAGTTAGAGGTAATGTAATCAATAGAAAATACAACAACAACATCAACAATAACAACAACAATAACTAAGGGACACAACCTAACTAACGGTCGCAACCCTTCACCTATGTGACTAGTCAATACATATAAGGATATCATCACAAGGCATTGCATCAATCCCATATCTCATTCATTCAGTTATGAACTCTCTCTCTCTCTCTCTCTCTCTCTCTCTCTCTCTCTCTCTATATATATATATATATATATATATATATATATATATATAGTATTTATCCTATATGGATTTCAATTTTTTTTTTAATTTTGTTATTCAGATGGAAGAAATCGCGGGAAACCTTCGAGTACTTCCCCACATTTCGTGGATGGTAAACAGGGTAAACCATCGGCATGATTACAGGCCTATCCCGGAGGGGACATCGAGTGAGGTTCAACAATCTTATCAAGAGCAACAATAGCTGGTCGGGGATTTGATCCCGAGACCTCATTCATAATAAACATAACACTCAACCACTCGAGCTAACCCATTGGGCTTATATGGATTTCAACTATCTTTCGTTTCTATGTTATATATTTTTGCATATATGAATTATTGTTTGTTACATTGTGAATATCCTTGCTTGTAAGATGAGCTTTCAAGGCCATATAATTTATAATTTTGTTCTTGCCAATAAAATTACATGAATTGTTCTTCTAGATTGGTGGTGTAAATGCCTCATGAGAACATCCATCAACGCCTAATACCATATCCATTCCATCAAGCGGTAAAGAATAGAACCTTGATTTTAGTTCCAAATTTTTTATTTGTACAAATATGATGGCATCTTCCTATCTCTTTGACTTCTTGTTCATTAGCTATTGTAACTTTGAGATCCTTGGTAAGATATACAAAAGGGTTTTACTTGGTCAGCAAAGTTGATATCTACACAATTAGGACTGTTGCTGAAACCTACAAGTGTAGTTACCTCCCTTTTTTTTTATTCCTTCGAGTTTCTGATATGTAAACGAGGACTTATACCCCACTCGTTTCACTAACAAGGATCCTCTAGGGAAATAACTTCTGGCTCTATTATTAGTCTTGTACAAAGATCTTTGTTCTCGGAATGGCTACAATGTTTATGTTCTTTGTGTAACCTTTGCTCAGGATTGATTCCAAGTCCTCTATTTTCGATGTAGATTTGAGTGCTAACTACTTTGCAACACTATATGCTCTGCAATATGGCAATCGACAAATACAATGTTCAAACTAAATTCAACTCCTTCTGATGGATTGCCAACCACATGGGCTACCTGTGGTATATTCAAAAGCGGTATGGTTCATAGCTCTATGCTCAATGGAACAAACCAAATATACTAGTGACAATCTCAACATAACAATGACAAGCCAACTCAACTCCAAATTGTAATTGAAACCCTACTGTCGAATATGAACAAGGGTAATTCTGCCATTCATCCTTCTCTGACTCCTTGAGATGGTGTTTATTGATTGCAAGATCTTAGGACTTCATTCCACACAAAATGAGCAATGCTACTAGCTTTCCTTGCAATGTTTGGACAACCAAAACAACTCAGGTTAATGAACACATGGATGCAATTGCCATAAGCATGCATGCAAGCTTCAACTCAAGTTGCCAATGCAAGTTAATGCTCATCTGCAAACACACACACCCACACACACACATCCTTCTCTATAAGAAGAGTGTCCTAAATGAAGCTTTTACCAACAATTGTCATATAATTCACAATGCCTTCCTTCCAAGTTTCTTGTGATTGTAATCAAACTCCCATTCATTGAAACACCATTCAATAAAACACATATAAGATGGCACTTGTTTAACACATATATGGGATGGAATTATTTAAATATATATGAAATGGCTTTATATGAGATGGGAAAGGAAACCGTTCCACACTATGCCAATGCTTTGGACCAAGAGATTGCCCACGTAGATTAGAAACTCTAAATGTCAAAATTGATGAGAGGGGTGAATAATTAAAAGTTCATGTTTTAATTTCATGGCATATATTATCAACCAACAATGTGCAAACCAAGCACACACCCAAAAAATAGTCTAATGCAGCCAACGCAATCAAACGATTCCAGAAAGAGAAAGAGACGACCTATTTGGGTTGCGTATAGTCCATATGGCTTGTACGACCTGTGTATAGCCTTAGACTTCTTCCAATCAACTCGTACAGATCGCGTACGACGTCTTGGGCTGAAGATTGGCAGTGTATGGTTGTCCTAGCAAAGTATAGGAAGTGTATGGCCTCAAGGGCGACCTGTTCACTGTGTATGTGTTCAACAAGGAGCCATGGGCAACGTATGGTGAAGGAGGAAACTCAATTTCACTGGCAAATGACTCCAACAGTCAATAAACTTGAAGGAATGGAATTATCAACCCCCTAAAAGATTGCAATAGCTTTGAGAGTCAAGTTACTAGAAGTTATTGGAGAGCCGGGGGGTAGTAGGAAGGCCGCGACCTGACCTTCAGTTGCCCATTCCTCTCTCCTATTTTATTTAATTCTTGTTTTTCCTCTCTTTTGTCTCATTTACTTTTACATTTGCATTGTCTTTAATTTATATTGTCAGGCCAGGAGTGGAAAAAATACATAACTCCATTGGATGATTATTGCATTAACATGAGGCTCAATAAATACACAAAGATGCAACCGTTGGTCTTCTCCACCGTATTACTCTTTCTATCACCTAGGACGCTTCATATGTACATTATTGTTACAAGTAACGCAACCACAAAGGATTACGTGTCCAACATTCCACCCTTAATCCGAAGGGGTGTGTGTGAGTCAAAGCATCATTTTGAACTTCTCAAAATTTTCTCTTCCAAGCGCTTTGGTGAAGATATTTGCAATTTGCTCATTTGTGGAACAATGTCTTAAATGAATAGTCTTGGCGTCTAGATGATATTGAAGCAGGTGATACTTTGTGTTGATGTACTTGGTTTGATCATGGAATCTGGGATTCTTGGCCAACTTGATTCCAGAAGTATTGTCAACTAGAAAAGGAGTAGAATTCACTTGTTTCTCCTGCAAATCTTCAAGTATTTTCTTGAGCCACACAATCTCCTTTGTCGCTTCTGCAGCTGCCACATATTCTGCCTCTGTTGTGGAATCTGCTGGAACTGATTGCTTGCGTGATCTCCTGGAGACAATTGTTGATCAAAGACTCATGAGATAGCCTGAAGTTGACACTCCATTTTCCTTATCCCCAATCAAATTCTAAATCATAATATCCGATTAGGTTGAATTCATCCACCTTAGAGTATCTGAGTCCAAAATCTTGAGTTCGTTTTAAGTATTTCAAAACTATTTTTGCAGCAGACCAATGTCCTTCGCAAGTATTTTGCATAAACCTGGAAAGAATCTCAACAACAAATGAAATTTCTGGTCTGGTGGTAGTAAGATAGATAAGACTTCCCACAAGCTTGTTAATTTTTCATAAGCATTAGGTTAAGCATGTAGTTCATTTAATTTCATCATGTCTTAACCATAAACAAGAATGTTGCAGCAACCAAGATCACAGGAAGAAACACCATGCACAGGTACACAAGATATATCCTGGGAAACCCTTCTCAATAAGGGAAGAAAACCCAGCCAAATCCTTTGCTATATTCTTCAAGAGAAAGACCTTTCACCACCAAGAATGACTTAGCACACAAGAGGGTGCTTAAGCCCTAGAAGACTAGTGCCCAAGAGAGGTGCACACCTTTGCCAAAGAGAAGTACTTGCTGAAATTTCCAAAACACACAAGAAGGATATGATTCTACAATGGAGAATCATCTCCTACTTATATTAGACTTTGACCAATTAATAAGGGCGTCTATTGGCACAACAAGGCCGACCTCTCTAAGTCAAATATACTTATTATTATATTTATTATTTATTATAATTAATATTAATTATCTTTTACATTTATTATTAATCACATTAAGGTGGGGCCGACCTGTACCCTTTACATAACAATTAGGGTTACAGGTAGGTCTGACTCTTGAACAATATATATAGCAAAGGATCTGATACACCCACTAGTGCTCATCCACTAGGGGCACATCCATAGGGATATCATAGATTTGATTCATTGCATTACACAGATGAACCAAGTCTTCACATGTTCACTTGTGCTCGTCCACAGGGACGTCCACTCTATAGATCTGCTTTCCCACTGCCACCGACAGGAGAATCATCTGGAGTCTTCTCGTCAACTCTACTGCTCAGAGGAGGTTATCACATCATCTTCATTTCTGTTCAGATGACGACGTGCCCAACACTTTTGGGATTTCTCACGTTCACCTTGTGCTCAGCCACAGACACGTCCTAACGCAATAGATCGCTATTCCACCGTATAATCATCTGGAGTTCTTCTCACTCACATCATGGAGGAGGTCATCTCTACGTTCCTAGCGAAAGACTCACATAGCTGCTATGTTCCACATCTCACAGGTTTGTAAGCTGGAGGATGTCTCCCATAGCTGCATTCATCAACACTCCCTCTCAGCTAGGGAGGCTGTTGACATTACTAATACAACTGAGAGGGGGGGGTGAATCAGTTGTCTTTGAGCTTAAACAATAATAACTCTATTCAAATATTCTTAATCTTTCTTCAAGTGATCATCAACATTATACAACATATGGACAGTAAAAGTAAAAAGCATCAGTCACACATAAGGTATACACAGAGACAGATTTTCACGAGGAAACCCATAAAGGGAGAAAACCTCTTCTTCTTCGAAATGATAGGCAGTCTTTTAAGTTCTGTACATCATCTTTAATTGAGCACCAACTCAATGTGAGGCTGCTACCTCTGTTTTACAAGCTGCAACTTGTTTGAGAGCATCAACTCTCTGGTTTCTCTAGCACCCACTAGAAGGAAGTACCAACTCCCTATATGTTCCAGTACCAACTGGATGGAAGCACCAACTTCCAGTTACACAGGCTCCAACCTGTATAACAGAGAACACTTGTTCTCCCTTGCACCACCCTGCCACCTTGGTTTCTCTGGCTGCAACCAGATGGAATCTACAACTTCCTGTGTTCAAGCTCCCACTTGAACCTCTGAGGACAATAGTCCTCCCGAGCACCTCCCAACCTCCCTAGAACATAAATGAACATATAAACATTCAACTACACAGATACATCAATTCTTACCAATCTTTCTTTGTTCTGTACATCTGGTCATCTTCTAACTGTTCTGCAATTCATTTCTTCCTCTGTCTGTTCCGATGCAGAACTTTTCTGCACTAGCTCCTTCCCGAATATGACTATGGTCATAACCAAGCGCCTATGCAAAAAGCGCTTTCGCGATTTCTCGTTTCGTGATTTTTGACACTATGCTCCGTTGACCCCAAGTCAGCGAAATTTTGATCACTTGCCACATGACCTGTGATTCCATGGTCCAGATCTGATCTTGATTCAACGGCTACGATTGAATCGCGATTTCGGCATTCTTGTTGCATTGGGTTCTTTGCCTCTCTATGTCGCGATTCGCGAAACTCCGATATGGAGTTTGATCAACAGTCCAGATCTAATCTCTATTCAACGGCTGCGATTAAATCGCGATTTCGCATATCATGAAATTGACATTCTTGTTGCATTGTTTCTTTGACATCTCCAACACGCGATCCTTGAAACCCCGACATGGACTGGAATCAACGGTCCAGATTCAACCTTAATCTGACGGCTTAGATTACATCGCGATTTCGCCTATCGCGATATCGGGATTCTTGATGTCAATAATCTTTGACATGTCCAACTCTCGATCCCCGAAACTCGCACAAGGACTGGAATCAACGGTCCAGATTCAACCTTAATCTGACGGCTTAGATTACATCGTGATTTCGCATATCGCGATATCGGGATTCCTGATGTCAATAATCTTTGACATGTCCAACTCTCGATCCCCGAAACTCCGACAAGGACTGGAATCAATAGTCCAGATCAAACCTTTGATCTGACGGCTCAACTTACATCGCGATTTCGAGAAGTTAAGGAACCCTGTTTCTGTGACTCTCCATCCAGTGAACTTACGATCTTTCCCCACATGTCCTTCCTGATGATGGACGGTCCTCCTTCTTTCGGGATTTTGTGAGCCCCTTTTCTCCTTGTTATACTTTAAGAGGCGTGCATGTTATCCTTGATCCAACGATGGTCGGATCCCGCGCTTGGATCGAACCCCTGAGATCTATCCTCCTCTTCAGTGCGCTCTTCTTGTCTAAATTCAGATCTGACGGCCCTCGTTCTGTCGAGAATTTTGGATGGGATCCAACGATCAGTAGTTCTTCTGAAACTTTACGAGTCTTCAATCACTCGATCAATGTTGCGTTGCCTTCGATCACTCGCCTTCGATCGTTCGACCTTCCTGAACTTATCTTCTGTTTGCCTGTCGATTACAAACTTCCTGTACTCATGCCATCTTCACTGTTGTACTTGCCATCAATGACAAGCATTCGTTGTCTGTTAAATATTTGCCATTCGCTATCTGTTAAATATTTGCCAACAATCTCCCCCTTTGGCATTGATGGCAAGACATGCACCCACATGCATTGCCTTCGGATCTCCTCTCCCGAACCCTTTTCTCGCCCTTTGACATCAATGTCAAAGAAGAAACATTCTTCCTCTGATCTGTTGCAAAACATACTCCCCTTGTCGACTATAAGCATTTTGAAAATACACCAGATATTCAATAAGTACTCCCCCTGACCAGGTGAACAGATTAGACACAAGAGATTATAACACCCAACTTTTGACGAAGATATCCAAAAGGGGTCGCTGTTAATGGTTTAGTAAAGATATCAACAATCTGTTCTGTAGAAGGTATATAATTCAGTTGAACAACTCTGTTTGTAGCTTGTTCTTTGAGAAAATGGTACTTGATTGGAATATGCTTAGTCTTGGAATGAAGAACAAGATTCTTGGAGATACTAATGGCATTTATGTTATCACAATGAATTGGAATGGGATCAGTGTAATTTATCTTCAGATCTGCAAGAGTTTGTATCATCCATTAAATTTGTGTGCAGCAAGTAGCAGCAACAATGTATTCTGCCTCTGTAGTGGATAATGAAATGGATCCTTGCTTTTTACTAAGCCATGCAACTAATGAGTCACCCAAAAAAATGCTCCTCCACTGGTGCTTTTTCTCTCATCAACACAGTTTGCCCAGTCTGCATCTGAATAAGTAGTTAACTGGAAATTCTGATTTCTAGGATACCACAGACCATAAGTCATTGTTCCCTTCAAATAATTAAATATCCTTTTGACGACTACCAAATGACTTTGTTTAGGAGCAGACCGAAAACGACCTACCATTCCAACAGCTTGCATTATATAAGGACGGGATGCTGTGATGTACAAAAGACTGCCTATCATAGAGCGATATGTTCTTTGATCAACATCAGGTGAGATATCAT
>JASDQU010736886.1:89641-126202 GCA_032191745.1 Picea mariana
GGTCACAGACTTGACTGACACTAAGCAGATTATGTTTCAAATCTTCTACAAGTAACACATCTTGAGCTTTTCTTTTTCCGTTACACAAATTTACAATTCCTTTACCTTTTATCTTTCCAGGTGCATCATTTCCAAAAGTTACATTCCCTGATTTGCTATCACTTAGAGTTAGAAACTTACTTCTGTTTCCAGTCATGTGTTTGGAGCATCCACTGTCAATATACCATGGATTCTTTTTCCTTTGGGCTGATAGCACTAGTGCACACTTGTCATCTACTTTCTTCTTCCAGACTTTGACATTTTCAGTAGTGGAGATCAAATCTTAATTGTATTTCCTTAAGCGACAGTCTGCAGCTTTATGACCATAGTTATGACAGTTGTAACATTCTGGTTCACTGAATAATAGATCATAACGATTGTTATGCTCATATCTGTTATTGTGTTTCACCTGTGTCCTTCTCCTGGTCATCACATGATTTATAATCTGTGATTGTTTGTTGCTTGGTTGTCTCAATCTTTGTTGTGGAAGATAGTTATTCATTGAGTATCTTGATTGTTCATATCTAAATCTTAAAGAACAATTTATAGCTTTGTGACCAAAATTAGAGTAGAGAAAACAATAACCATGGAAAAAATCTTTGTACCTTGAAAAAATCTGTTTTCTTTGAAGAGGTTGACTTCTGTCATGCCAATAATTTTTCTGGTCTACAAATTCAGTTTTGGGGCTTTTTCTTTCATTTCTTCTTGGTGGCTGATTTTCCTTCTTCGTTTCTGCAGAGTGACTGTTGTCAATGGTTGAGGATTTGACAAACTTGATAGATTCTGTATTACTTGGATGATCACTACTTGATCCTTCTTCATATCCCAATCCAGCTTTCAACTTTGAATTTCTTTGCTAATTTAGGATGGAGGTTAATTCTTCTGAGGCTTTAATACTTGGCAGATTTTGATGACACAATCCTTTAAATTTCTCCATTTCTTTTCTAGTTTTTACTATCTCTTCTTCTAAGGCTTCACACCTGACTTTCTTCTCTGACAATTGTTGTTTCAGTATGTCTTCTATTTTCTTTGCCTCTTCTAATTCCACTTTCAGCAGAGCAAAGTCTTCATCAGGTTTTTTACTATCTTTCTCGAACTGTGTCAACAATTGTTTTTGCTTTCTGTTCTTAGTTTTGAGTCTATCAATTTCTTCCAGTGCACTGATCAGTTCTCCTTCCATATCAACCACAACTTCTTCATCATTATCATCACTCCCTGTGCTTTTATTATCATAATCCTCCTTGGCCATAAGCATGAAGTCATTTGCCTTATCTTCACAGGATGAGTCACTATCGGTGTCTTCTGAGGAATTGTCATTATTTGCAACCAAACTTTTCTTCTTATTATATTTCTTGTATTTGTACTTCTTTTCATCATCAGAGTTCTGGTCCTTTTTCTGATGGGGACACTTAGATGCAAAATGACCTATCTTACCACAGTTAAAGCATTTGAAGGGCAACTTCCCTTGATATTTTCCTGACCCTTTCTTTAACCTTCTCACAAATTTTGTCTCAATATCATCTACTTCTGAATCAGTATTCTTGTCTGCTTTAAAAGATGCTTCTCTAGTACTGGATTTATCTTTGTTATTTTTCATTTCATATGCAGTTAGAGTTCCTAGAAGTTGATCAATGGACAGAGTTTTAAGATCATTTAATTCTTCTATTGCAGAGACTTTTGGATTAAATTTATCAGGCAGAGATCTTAAAATCTTTTGAACTAAGAGAGAGTCATCAAACTCCTCACCAAGACCCTTCATGGCATTTACAAGTTCTTCAACTCTTAAAAAATACTTGCTAATTGTTTCATCTTCATTCATCTTTAGTTGTTCAAATTTCAATCTGTATGTTTGAAGTTTGACATCTTTTACTTTCTCATTTCCTTCATAACTGTGAATAAGTTTATCCCACATTGCTTTTGCAGTATCAAGATGCATCACCTTTACAAACTCAGCTTCAGCAAGTCCATTCAAGATAGCATTCATCCCCTTAGCATTAAAACTAAACTCTAACTTATCATCCTTGGAGGCTAGCACAACAGGCTTTGTATATCTAGTCTCTACTACATCCCAAACATTAGCACCCAAGGCCATTAAGTATGTTCTCATTCTAATCTTCCAGAAGGCAAAATTTGTTCCATCAAACAGAGGGGGCTTAGAGGCTGAAGTCCCTTCATGACTTGTCGTGTTTAAGCTTACAGATCTACCTTTGAATAAAAGGAACCCGCTCTGATATCAATTGTTGACATTACTAATACAACTAAGAGGGGGGGGGTGAATCAGTTGTCTTTGAGCTTAAACAATAATAACTCTATTCAAATATTCTTAATCTTTCTTCAAGTGATCATCAACATTATACAGCATATGGACAGTAAAAGTAAAAAGCATCAGTCACACATAAGGTATACACAGAGACAAATTTTCACGAGGAAACCCATAAAGGGAGAAAACCTCTTCTTCTTCGAAATGATAGGCAGTCTTTTAAGTTCTGTACATCATCTTTAATTGAGCACCAACTCAATGTGAGGCTGCTACCTCTGTTTTATAAGCTGCAACTTGTTTGAGAGCATCAACTCTCTGGTTTCTCTAGCACCCACTAGAAGGAAGCACCAACTCCCTGGTTTCTCTAGCACCCACTAGAAGGAAGCACCAACTCCCTATATGTGCCAGCACCAACTGGATGGAAGCACCAACTTCCAGTTACACAGGCTCCAACCTGTATAACAGAGAACACTTGTTCTCCCTTGCACCACCCTGCCACCCTGGTTTCTCTGGCTGCAACCAGATGGAATCTACAACTTCCTGTGTTCAAGCTCTCACTTGAACCTTTGAGGACAACAGTCCTCCCGAGCACCTCCCAACCTCCCTAGAACATAAATGAACAAACAAACATTCAACTACATAGATACATCAATTCTTACCAATCTTTCTTTGTTCTGTACATCTGGTCATCTTCTAACTGTTCTGCAATTCATTTCTTCCTCTGTCTGTTCAGCAGGTCTGCTTTGCATCAACTTGTTCTGTCATTCTGCTCTTCTTCAACTTGTTCTGTTATTCTCCTCTGCGTTTCATCTCACACTGCACACATACTCAATCTCCTCCTGCGCATCCTCTCATTTTCCTTTTCTTACGGTTTCATTCTTTTCTCATACAGAACAACCATCCCTACACAATCTGTCTCATTTTCTTTAATACACACCTACACGACTGTTCAACTTCCCAACTCCTTAGGAAAAAGAAAGACAACTGTCCGAGCAACTGAAACGCCAACTGAAACGCTAACTAATTTGCAATCATGAGTCCGTTTTGCTAACAGATTCCAAACTAAGGAGTTAACTGTGAGAGAGAACAGTAACCCTCCGATCAAGACTTGATCTGACGGTTCAGATCATTCTGCGATTTCGACACTCCTGATGTTCAATGTTCTTGTCACTTACAAATCCCGATCTACGAAATTCCGATGCAGAACTTTTTTGCACTAGCTCCTTCCCGAATATGACTATGGTCATAACCAAGCGCCTATGCAAAAAGCGCTTTCGGAATTTCTCGTTTTGTGATTTTCGACACTATGCTCCGTTGACCCCAAGTCAGCGAAATTTTGATCACTTGCCACATGTCCTGTGATTCCATGGTCCAGATCCGATCTTGATTCAATGGCTACGATTGAATCGCAATTTCGCGATTTCGACATTCTTGTTGCATTGGGTTCTTTGCCTCTCTATGTCGCGATTCGCGAAACTCCGATATGGAGTTTGATCAACGGTCCAGATCTGATCTCTATTCAACGGCTGCGATTAAATCGCGATTTCGCATATCGTGAAATCAACATTCTTGTAGCATTGTTTATTTGACATCTCCAACACGCGATCCTCGAAACCCCGACATGGACTGGAATCAACGGTCCAGATTCAACCTTAATATGACGGCTCAGATTACATCGCGATTTCGCATATCGGGATATCGGGATTCCTGATGTCAATAATCTTTGACATGTCCAACTCTCGATCCCCGAAACTCGGACAAGGACTGGAATCAACAGTCCAGATTCAACCTTAATCTGACGGCTCAGATTACATCGCGATTTCGCATATCGCGATATCGGGATTCCTGATGTCAATAATCTTTGACATGTCCAACTCTCGATCCCCGAAACTCCGACAAGGACTGGAATCAACGGTCCAGATCAAACCTTTGATCTGACGGCTCAGCTTACATCGCGATTTCGAGAAGTTAAGGAACCTTGTTCCTGTGACTCTCCATCCAACGAACTTACGATCTTTCCCCACGTGTCCTTCCTGATGATGGACGGTTCTCCTCCTTTCGGGATTTTGTGGGCCCCTTTTCTCCTTGTTATACTTTAAAAGGCGTGCAGGTTCTCCTTGATCCAACGATGGCCGGATCCCGTGCTTGGATCGAACCCTTGAGATCTATCCTCCTCTTCAACGCGCTCTTCTTGTCTAAATTCAGATCTGACGACCCTCGTTCTGTCGGGAATTTTGGATGGGATCCAACGATCAGTCGTTCTTCTCAAGCTTTACGAGCCTTCGATCACTCGATCAATGTTGCGTTGCCTTCGATCACTCGCCTTCGATCATTCGACCTTCCTGAACTTATCTTCTGTTTGCCTGTTGATTACAAACTTCCTGTACTCATGCCATCTTCACTATTGTACTTGCCATCAATGACAAGCATTTGCTGTCTGTTAAATATTTGCCATTCGCTATCTGTTAAATATTTGCCAACAGAGGCATTCTTCATCAAGCCAAGTCTCATATAGATGTACTCTGAATTTTTTTTTTGACTAGAGTCATCAACATTCCCTCTTAACTTGGAAGGCGTTCTTCACCAAGTTTGTTTGGTGTAAATGTCTGCAGTTTGCTCAGGTGTAGAAAGGTACTGCAAGTATACAATTTTCTTCTGCATCATATCTTTGAAATAAGGATATTTCATCTCATCGTATTTTCATCCATCAGGAAACACTAGGTTCTCAAGGATCTTTACTCACGGTTCTTGTTTATCATCATAGGATCCATCTCATGGTCAAGTAAATCTGTGAGAAGCTTGTGAAGCCACATTGCTTCGCACACTTGATGCTTAGATACTCTGCCTCTGTGATACTCAAGGCTACTGAGTTTTGTTTTCCTACTGCATTAGGAAACCATGGAAAACTTCATGATAGAACATCAGTCAGATGTGCTTTTCCGGTTCATTGTACTTTCTGCTTAATCTAAATCGGCATATCCTACAAACTCAAGTTTATACTGAAGGCATATCTTAGGCCATATCCAACTGTGCCTTGTATATATCTCAATATATGTTTTGTTGTTGTCTAGTGAGTCTGTCTCGGTTGACTCATGAAATGACTATGCACATTTATTGCATGGCATGAATCGAGAATGGTGTTGACCAGATACATTAGTGATCCAATCAGCGATGGATCAGTCTCGTCTGAATCATCATCAATCTTCTTCTTTAAATCCATCACAGTGGATTTTGCATTCTGTCATACTTAACTTCTTTAATATTTTCACTGAATATTTTCCTTGACTCGGGAAAATCTTATCGGTCATCTATCATACTTCTTGCCCCAAGAAGTAGTGCATCATACTCAACGCTTTCTGAATAAGTCATCAGGATCAGGCTCCTGTCATTAACACTGTGGTGATATAGGTTTGGATCAACAACACTCTTGCTGAAATCCAAACTTATCAAGAATCTATCTATCTGATATAGTTTCCAACTCATGGATGGAAGTACGGATGGAAGTGCATCGGGTTTACTGGAACAAGTGTCTCATCATAGACAACTCCCTTTGTTTGTAAGAAATCTCTGGCTATAGATTTCGTTTTGTATTTCTCGATACTTCCATGAGCTGCATGCTTGATCTTATAGATCCACTTGGAAGTTATCACGGACTTCCCTTCTGGTCCCTGAATAATGTCTTATACATCATTCTTTAAGATATACTGGTATTCTTCTGTTATGGCATCTTGCCATACCGGTTCTCTTGTTGCTTCTCTAAGACAAGGAGTCTTGGCATCAATGAAGTGGCTCATGACTGAAGGATAGCTCGAAAATCTCTTTTGCTTTCTCGGAATGTGCCTTGAGAGGCTTGTATGTTTCTCTGCCTCTCGCAGAGTGAGTTTAGGTAGGCATTTTATGCCTTACTGCAATATCTCTGAACATGTCAACTGGAGATCCTGGATAACCTGGAGTAATTTCTGTCTCCCTCTGAATTGCTGAAGGGGGAGAAGGTATTGTCTCACTGTCAATCTCCGTCTGAGATTCTCTGGTTCTTTGAAAAACTCTCTCTTCTTCAAGGACAACGTCTCTACTTGTCTCAATCTGCCTCTTACTAGAGATGTCTTTGAAGATTCATTGTATCCTTTCTTCCTAAAGGATCTAGCTTGGACTTCTTCTCTTTGGGTACATGAATGTATATGGTCATGTACATAGTCTGCTTCATATCTCATCTAATATGTTGCCTTCTGCAACCTTCACTATTGCTTCCTCAAGGTTATCACCTGTGACTTGAACAAGGTCAACAAAACAAGAAGCAAGAATAATACTCTTTTGATAATAGTATATAAAACAAAAACACGAATAATCATCACAGTAGCCCTTTTAGAGCTATCACTTGTGACCTGTCTGAAGCAAAGATCAAAAGTAAGAAATACAATACGAAATGAGGTCAACACTCTTCTAGTGTTGTGATCAAATATTCCTCCATGGTAACTTGGGATCAACACAAGAAGTTTCTCCTAGAGGAGATGTTTGTTGTATCTGTTACATTAAGCATTTATCTCAATATGCTCACATGCTACCATGTATAATACTTTACAAAGACTGCTACCTCAACTATAGTGTTTACCTGTAAAGTGGTAGTAATCAACTTTGTCATGTGTAATTTTGAATCTTATCAGCTTAATTAATCAAACCTGGAGTCTTGTCCTCAAGAATGAGTGTGTGTTTCTTTTCTTCCAAGTCTCCTTCAATGACAAGTTTTTTCTTCAACCTGTCTTTTGTACTAGGACAATATGCTATCTTGACAGAAGGTTGGGTTAGAGAATAAACTCTATGATCTCAACTTTAATCCATCTAATACCTTGACTTTAATTTTGACCAAAGGTTAGTATGATGTTCATAGCTTCAACATGCAACCTAGATCAAAATAATGTCATAATAAATAGATGCATATCAGAATAATCAAACCTAGGTTGCATTATTCTTCTGAATGTGTTGGATCTTGAAATCCTTCTGGATCTATGGCAAAAGATCCCTTCTCTTGCAAATACCCTTTAAAGCTTAACAATTTAAACATATGTGAGTACATACCTCTGATAGCATTTGTAGGTAGTGGCACCATTTGGTAGCAGCAATAGTAATTACCAACTCTTAAAAACTTCAAGGGTGACTGCAACTGGTACTACAATTGATACTTCAACTGATATTGCAACTGCAATTGATACTGCAACTGATTTTGAAATTGCAACTGCAACTGCAACTTGGGTTTTATGAGGAAACCCTAATTTTTCAAACTTCAAATTTTGAAATTCTGATCCAGGGGCTAGATGTGCTGAGCTGAGGCGCGTAAGTTGGTACAGTCAGATTTATGAAAATCCAAATTTTTCCCCCTCAAAGTTGACCAACGGATCTCTGGATTGGTGCTTCTGGTTTTCTGGTACTTTTGGTACTGGTGAAAACTAGGGTTTCACTTTCCAGGAGTTCTATCCACTGAAAAGGTGCGCTGAAGGTGCCAAAGAGTTCCTTGGGCTAGGGCGCACTTTTCTAGATGGATTTTGGGCTGAAATTCCTCTTCAATAAAAAGCCCTAATTTTCTTGTACGACAATAGTGACGTTTTTCCTTTTTCTTGTGAAAGATGCTTATGCAATGGGTTCTTCAAGACCTATGCTCTGATACCATGTTGATTTTTCAAAAGCATTAGGTTAAGCATGTAGTTCATTTAATTTCATCATGTCTTAACCATAAACAAGAATGTTGCAACAACCAAGATCACAAGAAGAAACACCATGCACAAGTACACAAGATATATCCTGGGAAACCCTTCTCAACAAGGGAAGAAAAGCTAGCCAAATCCTTTGCTATATTCTTCAAGAGAAAGACCTTTCACCACCAAGAATGACTTAGCACACAAGAGGGTGCTTAAGCCCTAGAAGACTGGCGCCCAAGAGAGGTGCGCACCTTTGCCAAAGAGAAGTACTTGCTGAAATTTCCAAAACACACAAGAAGGATATGATTCTACAATGCAGAATCATCTCCTACTTATATTAGACTTTGACCAATTAACAAGGGCGTCTATTGGCACAACAAGGCCGACCTCTCTAAGTCAAATATACTTATTATTATATTTATTATTTATTATAATTAATATTAATATTAATATTAATATTAATTATCTTTTACATTTATTATTAATCACATTAAGGTGGGGCCGACCTGTACTCTTTACATAACAATTAGGGTTGCAGGTAGGTCTAACTCTTGAACAATATATATAGCAAAGGATCTGATACACCCACTAGTGCTCATCCACTAGGGGCAATCGATAGGGATGTCATAGATCTGATTCACTGCATTACACAGATGAACTAGGTCTTCACACGTTCACTTGTGCTCGTCCACAGGGACGTCCACTCTATAGATCTGCTTTCCCACTGCCATCGACATGAGCATCATCTGGAGTCTTCTTGTCAACTCTGCTGCTCAGAGGAGGCTATCACATCATCTTCATTTTTGTTCACATGACGATGTGCCCAACACTTTTGGGATTTCTCACGTTCACCTTGTGCTCAGCCACAGGCACGTCCTAACTCAACAGATCGCTTTTCCACCGGATAATCATCTAGAGTTCTTCTCACTCACGTCATGGAGGAGGTCATCTCTACGTTCCTAGCTCTGTCTCAGGCAGGAACCACTTAGCCTTCTTAGGGGCTTTCTCTCAGGTTTGTAAGCTGAGAGAAAGACTCACATAGCTACTATGTTCCACATCTCACAGGTTTGTAAGCTGGAGGATGTCTCCCATAGCTGCATTCATCAACAAAGCTATCTATACTTGGTTGCATCCTCAAATTCATTCCCTTCTTTTGATGTAAGTTTCAAATTCCGTTCCATTAGAGTAGAAAAAGGATTGCACTCAGCCATGCCAAACTTGTTCAACAATTCTCCAATGTACTTCTTCTGGGAGATGAATATGTACTTTGGATTTTGTATCCTTCAATTACCAAAAAGTAGTGAAGATGTCCCAAATTTGTCATCTCGAAGCCTTTCTTCAACTCTTTCTTTATGGATGCAATGTAGTTCTCCTTGTTCCCTGTTATGAACAGATCATATACATATACTACAAGATACACAACAGTTTTTCCAACTTTCTTGACAAACAAAGTTGCATCGTCAAGATTGAAATGCTTGAAATTTAGTTTCAGAGGATGCTCAGTTAACTTTTCATACCATTCTCGCGGTGCTTATTTCAAGCCATATAAGGATTTGATGAGCTTGCATACCTTATGTTCTTGTCCCTTCACAACAAAGCCTTCTAGTTGAGGTATGAACACATTCTCTTTGAAGTCTCCATTCAAGAAAGCAGTCTTCACATCCATTTGATGAATTTTCCATCCGTTTTGTGCTTCCATGGAAAATAGATTGTAGATGGTAGCCCATTTTTCTATGGGGGAAAAAGTCTCCTCATAATCAACGCCTTCTTTCTGTGCAAATCCTTTTGCCACGAGCCTTGATTTGTGCTTGTCAAGTGAGCCATTTGATCTGTATTTGTTCTTGAATACCCACTTGCATCCAATAGGTTTGGTTCCATATGGAGGGTCCACCAACTTCCATGACCCATTCTTGATGAGAGCATCATATTTCTTCTGCATGGCTTCTTTCCATTCATCATGAGAAGCAACTTCTTTAAAGGAAGTTGGTTTAAGGTTAGTAGATAAATTCAACTCACAATCATATGAAACATCCATATCATTTACATCACCTGAGTTTGAATTATCTACATTACATCCATCTTGTTTTGAGGACATTCTCGTTCGTGTCTTTCCAACCTCAACTTTTCAATCTTCTTGATCACATCATCCAATTGAACTTCAGGTTCTGATGAAGTGGTAGGAACTTCTTCACGAGGGGATGATGGTGCTTCATAAGGAGATTCCAGAGATTGACCCAAGATAGGGATTTGCCCTTCAAGATGTGGAATCTCATCATCAAATTCATGATATGTCTTTATAGAGTGAATCTGTCTAGATGATCAAGCTGCGTTTCAATAATTTCATCTTTCTTGGAGGATTCAAGAAAGATCACATCTTTGGAAAGAATGAATTTCTTGTTTGTTTCACTGTAAAGACGATACCCGTTGGTGGTATTTGAGTACCCCAAGAAGAAGCACTTCTGACTCCTTGCATCAAGCTTGCTTCTTTGTTCCTTAGGAATCAAGGCATAACAGGTGGAACCAAAGACCCTGAGATGCCTCACCGAAGGAATGTTGCCATACCACATTTCATATGGAGTCTTGTTTTTGATAGCATGAGATGGACACCTGTTTTTGACATAAACTGAACATAGAATTGCATCAGCCCAAATCATCACTTTGACATTCTTGAAAAACATCATGGAACGAACCATATTTAGGAGTGTCCTGTTCATTTGTTCAATTACACCGTTTTGTTGGGGATTGTATGGAACTGTTGTTTGATGTTTGATCCCATGTTGGCGAAGGTAACTTTCAAATTCATTAGATGTATATTCTCTTCCATTATCAGTGCGAAGAGAGACAATACGAGACTAGGCTTCATTTTGAATCCATACATGAAAATTTTTAAATGTTTCAAAAGCTTGTGATTTATTTTTCAACAAGTACACGCAACACATCCTGGTGTGATCATCAATAAAGGACTTTATATATTTATTTCCATTGGCAGAAGGAACAAGCATAGGGCCGCACAAATCAAAATGAATCAGTTCAAGTTTTCTACATGCTCTGGAAGTAGAATCATGGAAAGGCTATTTGCTATGCTTTCCAAGGATACACGCATCAGATTGTTTCTTATTTCTGGGAATACTCGACAAACCAAAAACACCATTATTTCTCAATAAACGAAGACTGTCATAATTGATATGACCAAATCTGGCATGCCACAAAAGACTAGATGACATTATACCTTCACTGTGCTCAGAGACATATGTATCATTGTGTGTATGGGCAGATGTTCCATTCAACTTCAACAATCTTCCATCTTCCATTCCGATCATAAAAAGCATGTTATCGGAATCCTTTCATATTTCACCTTTGCCATCGATCATGTGAACAGAGTGGCCTTGCTGTCTGATGTGAACAAGGGACAACAAGCTTCTTTTCAGCTTAGGAAGATAGAGTACATTGTGCAGAAGAAAATTCGGGAGTCTTGGAAACTTGAGTTTAATGGTGCCCATTCTCGAGGGTTTGAGGCTGGACTTGTCTGCAAAATACACTATGCCATCGACATTGTCATTGAAGTCTTCAAAAAAATCTCTTCAGAATGTCATATGAGAGGTTGCACCCGTGTCAAGAATCCAGGCATCTTTCCAAGGACTATATGCAGTGTTAAATAAATCTTTTGTTCCTCCTATATTGTAGTGAGCAACAATGTAATGGGCATTTTCAAGTGGATTACCTTTTGCTCGTTCTATAGGCTTACCTTTGTCCTCTTTCTTATTCTGTCTGTCTTCTTTGATCTTGTCCCATGGAACTTTGTAATCATTTGCTTCATGTGACCCATTCTTTTTGCAATGGGTACAATGAAGATTGGATTTGTCACCTTGGTTGTGTCTACCCCCCTGCCTCTGACACTCTTTCTTCCACGTCCACGTCCTCTTCTGCTGCTTTCTCCTCTAGAAGAATCATGTTGTTTACTCGTCTCTCTGAGCAAGGTAAACAGTTTCGCCAGTTGAAGGCGCTGGCTTCTTTCCAAAGGATTTCTCACGATTTGCAACTTTCTTTACCAGCTTTTCAAATGTCATGTATTTCATTTGATCACTTGCTTTCAACGATTGAAGATAGTGAGAATATGTAGGGTAGAGGGCCTTAATGAAGGCTGTGAGAGGGAGATCAATCTTTGCTATGGTGGCTTCAATGTCATGCACTATGGTTGTGATTTTTGAAGCCAAAGCCATAGGGTCATCATTCTTCAACTCTATGTTGAAGAGCTTCAACATTAGTTGTATGAGTTCAAGCTCGGAATGTGTATCATACAATTAATTCAATCTCTTCAAGGCACCATAGGAATCAGTAATGGAAGCGGCTCACCTCCTCACTTACTGTCGCAGAGATTACTGCATATGCCTTCTGGTCTTTGTCTTCCCATATTTCACATTCTTTGTCTGTGGTCAGAATGACTGGTTTTCTACGAAGTCTGCTGCTCTTCGTCTTTAATATTGAGGCTTCTTTAGATTCCACTTCTTCTTTAGTGATTTTACTGCTTTAAGGGACTGCTGGTGGTTCGCAAATGCCTTTCCACAGATCATTGAAGATCAATGTGCTCTTGATCTTCCTGTACCATTCTCTATAATTCTCCTTGCCGGTTAGCACCACGTCGATAATGGAGATGAGGGAATGCATTGTCTTTTGTTGTCTTCACACACATGTTAGCAAATGAAAATATAATGAGATTGCACTAGGGTTACAATCAGGTTGCACCAATAAAAATAGGCAATGGAAGCAAGAGAGTTCTTAACTAATTGAGGAATGCTGTGCACTAAGAGTGATCCTGCCTATGTTCTTTAAGGAACTAATATATCACCAACTCATGAAAGGATTTCTTCTTAAACACATATTTGTGCAACTTCATATAAGGTGCAAAAGTTCATGGTATACTCTTCATGCTAAACCCACTATATGCTAAACCCACTATTAGTAGCGTGAGAAGGGTGATAGCATGAGAAGCTTGAGAGCTACCACTGAACCAGTGTGAGGTCATGAGCTACAAATTATCCACAAATCGTTTGATACCAACAACAATTATAGTAGTTCAGATACCATGACTGGTCGACTTCTCAACCATTGGAGGCCGAGCTTGAGTGTTAGCAAAACCGTAAAAAAAAGAGAGAGAAGCGAGCATTGTGCACCAAGAGAGGGCTGATTTCCCCACCCACGATCACGTAAGTGTTTTAACAAGCACCATCTTCGAACCTCTTAAAAGAATCCCATTACACTTGCAAATACCAAATATATGTCAATCTTCACATTAAATCCCAACAACAATGAATACCCGATGGAGAATATATCCACAAAGGTCGTGGTTTTCTAAAAAAAAAACATTATACCAGGTCAGGGAGATACTAGTGTGTCATGGACGCAACTACTAGCCAACCTGAGCGATTGGACGTAGATACTGTCAGGGCATTAGTAGCATGAGAGAATACCAGTGTCGTGAGGGTGTTTCTGATGCAAGGGCATTGTGAGAGGTAGCAATTAGGGTTTTGGAAAAAAATGGCGCGGAAATTAGGGTTCCAGAATGAGAAATAGCTAGACTGCATCCAATGAGGAACGAGTGAAGGCGTAGGTAGGGTTCTGCGCGTAAGAGGTACTGATGGGCTCAGTTACCAGCAAGAATTCGAAACATAGAACTTAGGGCAGAGAATAAACCAGAGCTTAGAGGTAGAGAGATAAGCAGGCTAGCAAAGGTGTTTTCAACAGGATGAGAATACACCAGGGAATCTACTCATGGAGTTAGCCCAGGCATCGATACCATTGTCAGGCTAGGAGTGGACATAATACATAACTCCACTGGATGATCATTGCATTAACATGAGGCTCAATAAACACACAAAGATGCAACCGTTGGTCTTCTCCAACGTATGATTCTTCCTATCACCTAGGACGCTTCATATGTACATTACTATTACAAGTAACACAACCACAAAGGATTATGTGTCCAACATATATAACCTCATTAATTGCTGAATTGCACTTAAGTATTGAGTCCTACAACCATTTGCTTGATTGGATCCATTTCAGATAAGTTTCAAGGTCCTAGGTTGCAACTTTTTTATCATTGTTGCAAGCGAAACTGTAGGGTTACTTCCTTCTTTTCTTGGGTCCCAATTATCATGAACAATCCTTAGGTGAGGTGGGATATATTTTACATTAGATTCTTGTGTTTTTTCTTTTTGAGTACTAGTTTCTTCCTGGATAGCTCTTCATTCATTTTCTGCTGCAAGTAGGGGATTACTGATAATGATATTTTGGCATGGCTTCATCATTGTTAGATTCTAGTTTCAACCTAGAGTTGATTTCATTTTCCGAGTCTGTGATTTCTCCTTCCTTTCCATTTATAATTTTCCAATGATATAGTGAATTTTGTTTGCATCAGTGACCTAGAATCCATTTCTTGTTGCTTTTATGAGAATTGTTTTCCCTTTGATCCTTTTTTGAGTAATGGAAGTTATAATGGTCTGGTTGATTATGTGAGAAGTATATGGTTGTCTCCTCTTATGGTTTGAAGGATGTCTTTTGGTTCTTATTTTTCTTTTCAAATACTCTCACTGCGTATCTAGCCTCAACAATATCTTGATAGTTTTAATTCATTGTGGATGTAAGGCTTTGACCCTGTGATATACATTTTCAGTAGTTGTTCATCTGTGAGTTCATGGAGTCTTATTGCAAGGACCTCCCATTCATCAACTGACAGTTGTACAAAAGTGATTTTCGGCCTATATGACAAAATTGTACAGACGCGATGGTGTATGGTGGTAGTTGGTGGAAAGAGAAATAGATAAAAAATGGTGCACGGTGGTAGCAGGCTTGTACGGATGCACTGGTATGGAGTGTATGAGTTGTTGTGACATAGTGCATGTTATCGCATAGATTGTAGGTTGCACTAGAGCCTTGTGCAATTGCAACCAATGGACAACACATTGGGACAAGACCCACTGTCACCTCAGGAAAAGTTCTAGGTGACCCCTGGGGAAAGACAATAGAAAAGTCTAGAAAGGCCCTAGGAGGTCATGATACAAGATCAAGAATGGTCTAAAGGCTATGAATGGATGAAGGAAATGGAAGGTAAGGGTAAAGGGGAAATCACCTGCAACACAATGTCAGTTATGCCAAGTATATATGAAATCTAGGACCAATATGTAAACCCCGCCACTGATCACTAATATGAATGTAAGAGTCTCGAGTAACAAGTGACCAAAATTTTGTATTAGAGCAATGTCAGAGTTGGCCGAATAAATGTGTGTACCCGACAAGCTTAGGCAAAGAGGGTCCTCACAGGAGTGTCAGGTTGTTGTAGCCCTCAAATATACCTGAGGGGTTCTCAAGCTACCCCGGTACGAGAGGGTAATCTTCCCGATTGCTGTTTTAGGTGCATTACAACAACAAGACGACCAATAGGTTTGCTCAGTTGTTTCAAGGATTTTAGGTGGTCTCCAAGATAGGAGCACAATCAATATTAGTGCTGTTTGATGTGCAATTGTTCGACAAGAGCCCTTCTATATACCTTGAAGTACGATGAAGCGACCGTAGTCTTCTAATATACGTCGAGGTACGTGAGATAACTACAAGCCCTCGGGATGCAACGTTGGCAGAGTAACGACAACTCCTACGTTTATAGACGTTCGAAAACGTCTTTTCTAAGCCCCCAGAAATTAAATCCCACTTAGATGATGTTCAATTAAGCACTTAGATAGAATTGCACAGCAAAGAAAGGTAAATCACTTTAATGAAAATGCCAATTGCAACAAGTGATTCAAACAGTGATAGAAATTACTGGCAATTTACTTGAATATAGCTCTTCCTAAAGCAATGAGACATTTAGCAATTGAAATAGCAAGCTTCGAAGGCTACATTAACCAAGTAATGATTTCTTTAAAATGATAAAGCACTTCAAATCAATGAGATATGTTTCAGCACTTAATCACCATGAAATTTCTTCAACAAGCAGGTTCTAATTCCACAATTTTCCACAAAAGACACTTAGCAATGAACCATAGACTTGCTTGAAGCATACACCAGACTTATGGGCTGTTATATAAGACAGAAACCAACACTTAATACTTCTCAAATTTAGCCAACAAGTTCCAATTTCTTTTACCACAAAACCTGACACAAAGTTGCAAATTAAGCCTGATACTTAAGAGGTGGTTTTAGAAGATTTTTTAGGCAGTTTCTAACACTTAACCAGATCCAAGATATGATTTGCAGCAGTGATTTAGCAGAGATATTAGACCTGAAATGTCAAGATAATACTCCCAAGACAAGCCCAAGACATTCAAAAGAAAACCCCCCAAGTAATCAACAAATTTTTCAATGAGTGACGTATGATTTTTAAAAGGTTTTGGAGCACTTTAAGAGTTATAACCAGATCTGAAAAGTGAATTTGCAGCAGAGAAATCGGCTTCAAAACTACTTCAAAATCCACTAGAAAGCTTTTAGAAATTAGCCAGAACACCCTAGGAATACTACCCAAATGTTAGAAATAAGAACTAGCTAAAACTAGGCCCTAAAAGTTAATCAAATGCAAACTGTCCTAACTGTTATTTTTCTTCATAAAAAACCTTAATGGCTGTAGCTTTTAACCGTGTCCCTACAGAGATTTAATCATCCAAAATTCAAGCTAACTATCTAGAATGTTAGATCGAAGCATGGCCTACAAAACCCATATGCTATTTTCCTAAAACTAGTTAGAAAAATGCTAAAACTGGAAACCTAGGGTTAGAAAAATAAAAGAGGAAAAAGTGAGAATCATGGTTTAGAAAATGGGGGGGCTAGAGGCCCCCAAAAAATTGCCCCAAGGGCAAGGTGGCTCGCCCTAAGGGTGTGAAAGTGGCCGTGAAATCAGAAATCCAATTCGATACTTTTTCATGTCTCCCAATGCAAGTGTTTTACTCTCGAGTCTCTCCAATGCAGATCAGTGCCTTATTCTCTTGGGCAAGGAGTCAAAAAGGCTTGGAGAATAACTAGAAGATGTTGAAGTGAATCTCTTGAAGGTTGTAGCTTGTCACTATCTTGCAAGAGGGTTAGAAGAAAAATCATCTAGCTCACAAGAGGTCTTCAAAAGAGTGGATATAACCTGCAAAAGGGTTGTTAGTTTTACTTAGTCCCTAGTACAAGAAAATATCCAATAAACAACTCTCAATAGGTGTAGTTTATTAGCTAGGTCTTGAAAATATTTCCTTTAGATCCAAAATCATTCAATGAACACTTAGAAGCAATATAAAGTAGATCTCACCAAAAATTTACTTGAAGTAGATAGCATGAGCGTTCAAAATTCATTAAGCAAGATCCATCACAAAACCCTCCAATCAAAACGCATCACATCAAGACACCAAGAGAAGAGCCATAGCGCACCATTGGAAAAATAGCATAATAGTATTGAGGAGCATCACCCAAAAAAGTCCCCAATTGAAATCTCAAGTGATGGATTTATAATCCTTCACTCACTTGGATTTGTCCACAAAATAACCAATTCTAGGGTTATCCCCTAAAATATTCAAGTTTTGTCGACTTATTAATCTCTTCTAGAGATTTCCTAAACAAAATAATAATAAAATCCCTTAATAAATATTAATCCACCTAGGGATTATCCACAATAAATATTCCAATTTAAATAAAAATCCCACAATAATTAATTTATCAATTTATCCCCTTTCAAAAATGATTTTGACTTCTTTGACCATGCGATTTGTGGGTAAAAAAGGGATTTTATAATAACTTAAAATACTGTGGAAAATAAGTTTTCACGAGGCTTCTTTGACCATGCGATTTGTGGGTAAAAAAGGGAATTTACAATAAATTAAAATACTGTGGAAAATCAACGATTTCTCCTTGAAGCATGCAATCATCCTCTAACCAAGGAAAAAGTCCATCGATCCATTAAAATCCTCTATGAAGCTGGGGATTATCCTCCCCGAGTCCCACGATTTAGGAAAATATTCATTTGGTCATGTGCAGTTGAAACCAAAGGTCACCTCACTTTGTATTTATGAATGTCTCACATTAATGCAAATCGTCAAGTGTGGAGTTACTCATTCTCTGACCATACCCAACTTGACAGTGGTATAAGAGTAGGTTTAACTAGATTCTCTCCTATTGCGTGTCGAAGCACCTTTCAGATTCCTTGAGGTCTGTCTCTTCTACCGTGAAGCATTACTTTTCCTTCCTCAGTCCTGTTTGTGTTAGTTTGCAATCTACGCCCCTCATCTGCAGGTGTTAGGGAATCCTTTTTTGAACCCTCCGCCTTTGCTGTCGTGTTCGTAGCTACGATGATGGTTGAAAATCAACCATTCCCGAGGCCTGTAAAGGGTCTTGAAGATGAAATTCAAAAATTGATGAAAAATCTTCGATATCGAGGCACGTGAAGGCCGTAAAGATATCAGAGTATTGGGCATTTTTTCTTTACGTTCATGGTCCTGTGGTCTCACCACGATGAAGGTACATTTTCATCTAGTCTCTTATGGAATTCTAGATTTGGACACATTAATTATCACAACCTTCATTTGTGGAAAAATAATGGTGTTTTTGGTTTGCCTACTATTCCTAGGAATTTGAAGCAATGTGATGCTTGTATCCTTGGAAAACATAGTAAACAAACTTTTCATGATTCCACTTCCAACAACCTTTTCATGATTCCATTTCTAGAGCATGTAGAAAACTTGGATTGATACATTCTGATTTGTGTGGCCCCATGCTTGTTCCATCTGTTAATGGCAATAAATATATCATGACTTTTATTGATGATTATACCATGATGTGTTGAGTGTACTTGTTGAAAGATAAGTCATAGGCTCTTGAAATTTTAATTTTTTTTCATGTACGGATCGAAAACGATGCTCAATCTCGTATTGGTTCTCTTTGTATTGATAATGGAAGGGAATATACATCTAATGAATTTGAAAGCTACCTTCGCCAACATGGGATCAAGCATCAAACCACAGTTCCATACAATCCTCAATAGAATCGTGTAGCTGAAAGAATGAATGTGACTCTTAAATTTGGTTCGTTCCATGATGCTTTTCGAAATTGTAAAATTGATGTTTTGGGCTGATGTAGTTTTATGTGCAGTTTATGTGAAAAATAGGTGTCCATCTCTTGCTCTTGAAAATAAGACTCCTTATGAAATGTGACATGGTCACATTCGTTTGGTGACACATCTCATGGTCTTTGGTTCTACTTGGTATGCCTTAATTCCTAAGGAGTGAAGAAATAGGCTTGATGCAAGGAGTTGGAAGTGCATCTTCTTGGGGTACTCAAATACCACCAAGGCATATCGTCTTTACGATGAGGTAAAAAAGAAATTCGTTCTTTCAAGAGATGCAATTTTTCTTGAATCCTCCAATAATTGCAAGACTGTTGAGCTTGTTAGTTTTTCATAGCATTTAGGCTAAATATGAAGTTCATTTCATTTTAACAATTAACCATAACCATAAATGCTATAACAACCAAGATCACATGAAGAAGCACCATGCACAAGAACACAAGCTATATCCTAGGAAACCCTTCTCAAACAAGGGAGAAAAACCTAGCCAAATCCTTTGCTATACTCTTCAAGAGAAAGACCTTTTCACCACCAAGAATATCCTAGCACACAAGAGGGTGCACAAAACCTAGAAACCCTAGCGCCCAAGAGAGGTGCGCAACTTTTACCAAGAAGTGTACTTGCTGAAATTTCCAAAACTTACAAGTGAGTGTGTGTCTACAAATGAAAGATTTCATCTTACTTATATTAGACTTATCCTATCAACTGAAGTGTCTATTGGCACAATAGGGCTGACCTCACTTAGACAAATTAATTATTTATTATTACAATAATTAATATTACTATTACTATTAATATTAATTATCTTTTACGGTTTATCTTTAGACGCGATAAGATAGGGCCGACCTGTACCCTTTACACAATAACTAGGGTTATAGGTAGTCTGACTCTTGAACAATATATAGCAAAGGATCTGATACACCCACTAGTGCTCATCCACTAGGGGCTACATCCATAGGGATGTCATAGACCTGAGTCACTGCATTACACAGATGAACTAGGTCCTCACACGTGCACTTATGCTCAGCCATAGTCACGTCTGCTCTATAGATCTGCTTTCCCATTGCTGTCGACAGGAGGATCATCTGGAGTCTTCACATCAACTCTGCTGCTATTCAGAGGAGGCCATCACATCATCTTCGTTCTTATTCTCATGATGATGTGCCCATCGCTTTTCGGGATTTCTCTAACTCAACAGATCACTCTTACATCGGATAATCATTTGGAGTTCTTCTCTCTCACGTCATGGAGGAGGCCATATACATTCCTAGCCCTTGTCCCAGGTTGGAACCACGAAGCCTTTATTAGGGGCTTTCTCTCAGGTTTGTAAGCTGAGAGTAAGACTTCACATAGCTGCTATATTCCACATCTTACAGGCTTGTAGGCTGGAGGATGTCTCCTATAGCTGCAATCATTAACTGAGCGACAACTTGATCATCTGGATAAATTCACCCATGTAAAGGCGTATCATGAATTTGATGATGAGATTCCATATCTTGAAGGGGGGATCCCTCATGAAGAAGTTCCAACCACTTCATTAGAACCTGAAATTCATTTGGATGATGTGATTGAGAGGATTGAAAGGATGAACCTCGATGAGAATTCACACCATCTCAATCAGCTGAGCAACTTGGACTATCTCGGAAAGATCCGCCAAAGTGGCTCATAAAGACACTTGAAAGTGTTCATCCTGATGAGGTCAAAAAGAGAGGAACTAGAAATTCTATAAGACAAGATGAAGGTGATGTAGATAATTCAAATTCAGGTGATGTAGATGATAAGGATGTTTCATATGATTGTGATTTGAATTTATCTACTAACTTTGAACCAACTTCCTTTGAAGAAGCCACTTCTCATGATCAATGGAAATAAGCCATGCAGAAGGCGTATGATGCTCTCATCAAGAATGGGACGTGGAAGTTGATGGATGCTCCATTCAGAACCAAACCAATCGACTTCAAGTGGATCTTCAAGAACAAGTACAAATCAAATGACTCACTTAACAAGCACAAAGCAAGGCTCATGGCAAAAGCATTTGCACAGAAAGAAGGCATTGATTATGAGGAGACTTTTGCTCCCGCAACAAAATGGGCTACTATTCCTACTTTATTTGCCTTGGCAACACAAAATGGATGGAAAGTTCATCAAATGGATGGAAAGTTCATCAAATGGATGTGAAGACTGCTTTCTTTAACGAAGACTTCAAAGAGAATGTTTTCATGTCTCAACCAGAAGGTTTTGTTGTGAAGGGACAAGAACAAAAAGTATGTAAACTCATCAAATCCTTATATGGCTTGAAACAAGCATCACGATCTTGGTATGAAAAGCTATCTGAGCATCTTTTGAAATTGAATTTCAAGCACTTTAATCTTGATGATGCAACTCTGTTTGTTAGGAAAGTTAGCACAACTGCAGTATATCTTGTAGTGTATATGTAAATGATTCGTTGATAATAGGGAACGATGAAAGCTATATTGCATCCATAAAGAAAGAGTTGAAGAAAGGCTTTGAGATGATAGATTTGGGACATTTTCAGAACTACTTGGGCATTGAAGTGACACAAAATCCAAAGTATATATTCATTTTCCAAAATAAGTACATTGGAGAATTGTTGAACAAGTTTGGCATGGCTGAGTGTAACCCTCTCTCTCTATTCCATTGGAACAAAATTTGAAGCTCACATCAAAAGAATGGAATGAATTTGAGGATGCAACCAAGTGCAAATAACTTGTGGGAAGTCTTATCTACCTTACCACCACCAGACCAAATATTTCATTCATTGTTGGGATTCTTTCCAGGTTCATGCAAAAACCTTGCGAAGAAAATTGGTCTCTTGCAAAAAGAGTTCTAAAATACTTGAAGGGAACTCAAGATTTTGGACTCAAGTACTCTAAGGCAGATGACTTCAACCTGATTGGTTATTCTGATTCAGACTTTGACGGGGATAAGAAAATGGAGTGTCAACTTCAAGCTATCTCATGACTCTTGGATCAACAACTATCTCCTGGAGATCACCCAAACAATCAATTCCAACAAATTCCACAACAGAGGCAGAATATGTGGCAGCTGTAGAAGCAACAAAGGAGATTGTGTGGCTTAGGAAAATACTTGAAGATTTGTAGGAGAAACAAGTGAATTCTACTCCTCTTCTAGTTGGCAATACTTCTGCAATCATGTTGGCCACGAATCCTAGATTCCATGATCGAATCAAGCACATCAACACAAAGTACCATTTGATTTGATGTCATGTAGAGGCCAAAACTATTCATTTGAGACATTGTTCCACAAATGAGCAAATATTGTGGGCATCCTCACCAAAGCGCTTGTAAGGGAAAAATTTGAAAAGTTCAGAATGATGCTTGAACTCGTAAACACCCCTTTGGATTAAGGGGGGGGAATGTTCGATACCTAATCCTTAGGGATTGAGTTATTTTGTAATATTATTGTAAATATTATTTAGGAGAAATATGAAGAGTTGTAGGTGAATAGGAAGAGTCATTCCGACCCCTTGGAAGTTGAAACCAAAGGTCACCTCACATTGTATTTATGAATGTCTCACGTTAACACAAATCATCAAGTGTGGAGTTACCCATTCTCGGCCCATACCAAAGATAAATGGTGATCTACAAAATTGACTTTATATATATATATATATATATATGTATGTATGTATGTATGTATATGAATAGAAGATGAATGATGGTTTACAAAATTGACTTAATCAACTAAAATGAGTATATCAATATCCCTATATGACCATAATTTGTCATTGGGATGTTATACACATGTATGCTGAAAATAATAGGAAAGTGCGCAAGGCAACTTTGTTCTAATTGAAAAAGTAACATGTACAAATTTCAAAATACAAAAAGTAACTATTTGGAACTCGTAAATGCAAATTGCAATATTACAATTGGCGTAAATACATTGTAGCTATGGTGCTCATGGGATCACCTCTAAAATGCTTAGACTGGCCCACCTTAAAGAAATTTATTAGTGTTTATAGACGATCAAAGTTGCATAGTATTAGGGGCATATACATACGTCCAATTAGTGCACAAGTCAGCCTTCACTTTTAAGTTCAAATCTATTGAATGAAAAACACAAAATTGTAATTTGGAAGGTAAAATGCACAAATATTTGTTTGTTGCTAATGTAGTACTAATTGTTTCAGTCTTGCATAATGATTGTTGTCATGCAATATATGTACCAACCCATGTCAATTCCTTATTCATCCATATACTTATGATATTCTGCACTTGGCGGATGAGGTTAAATGCTTTATTCTCATTGGTGATTGGACTTTTGATATGCTTGTTTTCTGTGGAGCTTATTAAATAATTTATCCCTTGATGATGCTTGTTGACAGTATTACCACACAAACCAACACCTTTACTCAGTCCCAAAGATGGTTGCTAGCCTTGTGGAACTAGGAGGTTGGCCACTATCACCTCACCAATTCTCCTCTGTACTTTAGGCTAGGGTAAATGGAATCCTAACGAAGGGGGATTCCCTATGGTTAATAAGCTTAATGTATGTAATATATAGTAGGAGTATGAGGAAGGTTAGCAATATAAACTAAATGGAGAAATGAAGATGGAATTTAGATGGTTTGGGAGTGTTGAATCCTTCATATATCCTTGTCATATATGCACAATTTCAAACTTAGTGTGGCATCTTCCATACAACAGTTCCTAGATTACACTTGGCAGTGGTTTCCAATTGGTCTATCGCTTCATAAGTCAGCTCAACATTATGCATTGAAATGGCTCCACTTTATGATCATTGTCCATGTTAGAATGGCGGGTCGGCGGCTCCCTTGAACATCGAATATTATTTCATGAAATATTGACATCACTTCCTATAGAATTTGAGTTACGACCCCTTCATAATGTGAGACCATATATATTACTTGAAATACACTTTTCTCATTGTTAACATGACATAATGCTCTTTTTTTAAATAATCACATTGTAGTGATGATGTCATCCTTATGATGTTCTTTATCAAATGACTTTCGATTGAGAAAGGGGGTGGCCTCTTCTTAAGTCTAATGTGGCGACATCACTCTCTACTTTCCATCCATGATTTAATATGTATGCTAGTGACAAAGGGGGTTACCCCATCATAAGATATGATTTTAACTTCACTTTATGTTCTCACCATAGTTAAGTTGTAAAAGTGGGTGGCTCCTTTCAAATTTTCACATTCAAATAAGCATCTAGTCCAATCATAAGAGAATCAAGCACCACCCCATAAGCCATTTAACATCTCATACTAGTAGTATCCAACCTTTGGGAGCTAGAGCCATCATGATGAGATAGTGAGATCCATCATCATCCTTGCAAGTTACCCCTGAAAAACCTGTAGGCTGTCATGTGATGAGAATCACAATTTACCACTCATGTGATGTGAGAGGTAACAAACAGGAAAAATAGATCTCCCTTCCGGAGTACCTCATATAGATCCAACAAAAAATGTTTGCATTTGATGAAAATCATGTTTCATAGGACAATGCAAAACTCAGGATGTTGCGCCTGAGACAATGGTGTAAAAGACAGGAAGGTATAATTGTCCCACTAAAAGATATAATTTGTTAGATAGAATTTCTAATGGTGATTAAAAACACATCATATACATCTCCATGGTATATTGTTTTACATGACTATTCTTTTTTTTGTGCAAAATACATCTTCTATTTATAGAAAAATATTTACAAACATCAAAATAGTGGTGGAAAGGCATATTCAATGGACTTTATATTCTCCTCTTAAGAGCTATTAGTGCTGAAATAAAGTTTGAATAGGCTACATATCTAAAACTTGAGCATCATTAATCAATAAAGTACCCTTGGCCAATAGTTGGTGATGTACCCCATCATGCCACATAGCACAAAGTGCGGACAAAGAGCTACCTCGGTCTCAAGGACAAACTTACGCTAAAGCTTCCAGAGGGTGAACAACGTAGAAACCCTTAGGCACTACCAAATCCCAATGAAGGAGGAGTGAACTAGATAGCTGTAGTCACCAAATATAGCTACCCGCCAATGGATCTAACCCCGAAAGAGGACCAAGCAATGGTCTTGAATGAATGCCCAAGAATGCCTAGAAAATCGACACTCCCAAAAAATATGTTTCACCATATCAAAGTGGTGATGAAAAACAAGACAAAGTCTATTAGAAAGTCCACTCCTTGCCAATCTGGTTTTAGAGGGACTCTCATGGTAGATAATAGTCCAAGAAAAACTCACAGCTTATATGACAACAAAATGGACCAAACACTGTGAAGTTTGTGCACCCACCTATCCTTTGGATCAATAGACACCCATCTCACATTGAGAACTGAGGCTAAAGAATGTCTTTGATGTAACGAGTAACGCCGACGAGAGTCATATTGCTGCAATGAATTTGAAAACTCCAACCCCAATCCCTCCAAAACTATCTCGGCATTCCAATGTTCATTTTAAACAGAACTTGTTGGGGAATGATCCCTACCAACTCCATAATCGAATGTCGATCAATTACGAGGAGGCCATACTCCTAAGCTAAAGGACCGCTAGTCCTTCCAGGATTGAGGAGAAGTATCCCACAAGTCTCCCCAAAAGAAGATGCCCTTCTTGCTTAGTCGACAAGCCCGAAGGTGATGCAAGTCAACAAGACAAGTGCCTTGAGATTGCCAACTCCAAATAGGGTGACTTGTGTGATCCCAACATGCCCTACTACCCTCCATGCTCCACCTAACCAATCTTGCCACTGCTATCCATGCTGACCAAGTACTCCTAAATATAAGATAGCTTGAAACTTGGAAGAGGCGAGGGGAAGAGATGATATCACACAAAGCAAAAGTCCCCCCACCTTCCCCACATGATGCGCTGACATCATCCTATGCCAAATCAGAACCTGCCAAAGCACCACCCTCTAAACACCTCACCACTCATTTGGCTGCCAAAATGGAGCCTTGAGTGGCAACATCGCTCAATCCAAGTCCCCCGTTGTCCTTGGGCATAGTATAGACATCCCAAGGAACCAAAGGGAGACCCCTCTCCACCATACTTAGACAATAGATATGATCTCAAGATTTGCTAACTTGTGAAACTAGTCCCTATTAAGCAACTAATAGGGAACATAGTAAATGTGCGAGGCCTACATGATCTGTCCAACTAGTATCAACTTCCTGGCAAACAGGAGGTCCCTATTCTATCAAGTATGAAGTTCCCTATGGAGATGCTGTAGACCCCGAAGAGTATCCCTGTCTACGTTTTTGGGGATGAATTTGATTAACCTTTGGTTAAGGTATTTAGACAATCAACCGAAAGTGAAGACCTTAGCTACCAATTGACAAAGGTCATCACCAATCATATCCCAGATGGCTTTGTAGAACTCACAAGAAAGGCCATCTAGCGCTAAGCGCTGAAAAACTCCTCTTTCGAGAAATCCTTGTCCAACTTCACCCAATGGCCAAGAGAGACCTTGCAAGAAATAACCCTACAACAAGCATTCCTAGCGTCTGCCACACTATCTTTCAAAGCATAAGGAGAAAATATATTATGAAAATGCAACATGAACAAAGCTCTTATATTGATTGGATCATCTACAAGAGAACCATCCTATATGCTGTAGACCCTGAAGAGTATCCCTGTCTACGTTTTTGGGGATGAATTTGATTAACCTTTGGTTAAGGTATTTAGACAATCGACCGAAAGTGAAGACCTTAGCTACCAATTGACAAAGGTCATCACCAATCATATCCCAGATGGCCTTGTAGAACTCACAAGAAAGGCCATCTAGCACTAAGCGCTGAAAAACTCCTCTTTCGAGAAATCCTTGTCCAACTTGTCCCAATGGCCAAGAGAGACCTTGCAAGAAATAACCCTACAACAAGCATTCCTAGCGTCTGCCACACTATCTGTCAAAGCATAAGGAGAAAATATATTATGAAAATGCAACATGAACAAAGCTCTTATATTGATTGGATCATCTACAAGAGAACCATCCTATATGCTGTAGACCCCGAAGAGTATCCCTGTCTACGTTTTTGGGGATGAATGATAGACTTGGATCTTCTTTGATACGTTTTCAAAGAAGGTCCAACACGTTTTCAGATCTTATTCTCCGAGTTTCTTGACTGCATGACTCTAACCCAAATCTGTGTTTAGCTGCACTCTAGCATTATTGTACCATCAAACTTGTCTCTTATGTTTCTCCCACAATTTAATACGTGTCTGAAGGTTACAGGTTCTGCAAGCTCTGCGGAGGATGAAGGGAGCATCGAATGGTAAGAACAGGCGTGAGAAAATGCCAGAAGAAACAAAAGCCATCTTTGATCAGCTCACAGATGATGCCATGAAACTGATGGATGGTGGTGATTTCAGTTAAGTAGATGATTTTCACTTCGACTCTAATTGTTGGAATTGCTCTGTTTGGTTTTATACAATATGGGTTTGTGCACTAGTTTTTCTGGTGTCATGCATGCGTTTCATCATTCTTGTGCTCAATTTTACATTATTTTGGTAATTTTACTGTTTTTACATCATATTCCAGCTGCATATTTGCTTTATAGGGCATGCAATCACTTCTGTACATGTTTGCATTTTCTGCAATATCTTGCTTCTTCCTGTAAGATATCTTAGATGTGATAGAGGAGGCCATTTAAAGATAATCTTTGCTGGATTACTATTCTCCACATTCCTTTGCTCATATGCCTAAGCTTTGGTGTCTCATAAATGCAGATGTATATCAAGAGAAAAAGGCTACATTTGAACGAGAAGCTGGTAAGCAATGATGAAACTCTTGTAAAATGGCAAACTTGTTCTCATCTTTGGATGCTATGTATTATGATTTTGGTTCTTTACTATATTCTCTTCCCACTGTTGCACGGATACATACAATGGTGATGGGGAAAGGAATAGAAGAAACTTTTTCAATCAATGTGGTTAGGGCTGGGCTAATTTTTATCTTAATAGAAGTAGTACCACACAGTAAGTTTATAACTTTATATTACATATTGGTTATTCCCCAAAAAAGAAAAGGAAAAAAATTGTCCTATTGGTTCAGTTACATGGACTGGCACTTCAGGTCTGGGCAGCTGGAGTTTTTACGGGAGATCAGTTTCCCCTTTGCTGGTTATTTAGCTTCTTCTCAGTCCTGTTCCTTTGATTGGTCATCCATTCAACCTGTTTACCTGTCACAACTTTTCCTGTGCCTCCCTTGAATTTATTTGAAACTATTTTGCTTTCATGAAACAAATATTTATGCTGAATCAGATTTATCTTTTTTCTTTAAGCTTTTTTGAGCTTGTATAATTTGTCTTACTACCCAATTGGTAAAATCAAGTGCATGGTAAACTGTTTGGATATGGTGATGTATATCGTGGTTTTCATTGTTATAATCTTTGCTCACACAATTGAAAAGAGCAATGCCAACTTGTTCAATTTTTAGCAGGATGTCACCAATTGTTGGCTTCTTATAGATGCTGAGTCAATCATTTGGACTTTCTTAAAAACAATTACATGGTGTATTACACACCAACAGAGAAGATCCTGTATATGCTAATTAAATTCCAAAAATGGAAATTATGGGTTAAAATCTAAGTTACTAGGATATGTACCCGCCAGAATTTTGAAAACCTAGTATCGAGATATGACAAGGATACATCAAGTACAAAAATATAATAATAATTTTAAAATTAAAAAAAAACATATTCAGAGTTATGAATCAAAACTATTTATGAAACACAACATTTGAACTGAAATTATTAGGTAATTTATAAATCTGAATACAGAAATCATAATGCATCATGCCTCGCCCCTGGGGTGTAGGGCAGTCAGTGATAGAGTATACTGTTAAGGCACTCTGTTATGTGAAGTCACTGGTTCGAAACCTCGACTTACCTTGTGTGTTGTGGGGCATCATGGGCACACTTGGAGGTGATAGTGGTAGCAGTTGGATAAAACGACCACGTGTCAGGCAAGTACGTGCCCAACTAGTTGCTGATTCCGCCAGTAAAAAAAAATGCATCATGCCTCATACAAAACGGATAATAGTAGATACAAAATAAATGTCTCATCAATAATCACTCTACTAATATGATAATGTAGAGTAGGTCTAACTCTATATCATGAAATAGGTTTACATCCTCATCATCTTCATTTGCAACTCTACATCAAGTATAGACAACGGGGGGCCAGGGATGTTGGGAGCTGCACCATAAGGTTGGATTGGTGGTGTAACAGCCTCAAGTGGGTTGAGGTGAGTCCTGACATCCAGTGTCATGTTTAAGTCTAAGATCTTAAGCTTCACATCCCACATCCTGCTCTGACCTTTTAAATATTTTGGATTAGAATGTGATAGAAGGCAGAGGTCGAAATGAATGTACATAAGATCCTAAGCCTTCATTGCTCCTAGTCTATTTTTGCTTCACCAAATCGATGATTCCATATGTACTCTGATTCGTCTTAGCTGATGAGGAACTGACAACCTGTGATAACAACTTAGTGGCTAGAGTCAATAGATGAATGTTGTCCCCCCATGGAAGGCCCATGAAGTAAAAGGATCAATATGCCCCCAATCATTCATGTCTAGTGGATATGAAAAGTTATTAGTGGTTGTACAAATGCTCCAAATTTCTTATGTACTTCCATTGCAATTCCCGCATCCCTATAGATCTTCCTCAAAGCTATCTTATATCCTTGTGCCACTTCAGAATCCTTGTTTGGGTCTGTTCTACTAGGTAAATATATTTGTGTCAAATGTGTTGATCATTGTCTAGATTGGTTCTATAAACCATAGAAGGTATTGGACCTTGTCGCACCATGCATCATCAAGAATGATAGACTTGATTTTCTGTGCTCTATTTCAAGTGGAATTCTTCCACTATTCTCAAAGAGGGTCATTGAACATTGCCTGTAATGCTTGTTTGACCTCCACAAGCCTCTTTATGACTAGAGTGTGGGAGACAAAATAGGTTTCAACAACTTATACGTTTTGAAAAGTCAAATTTCAAATAAAAGATCATATACAATTAAAATTGAGAATTCATAATAGAAATAATACTAATTATAGAGGGAGTACCTTCAATAGCTCCAATGTTGCAAAACCTTGATATATGTATTGTGGCATCGAATTATTGGTGATGGATAGTTGGATTTCCTTCAATGCTACATATATTTCATTGATCCACTTAATCTTGCCAATCTTGGCAAGCATAAGATTCAACAAATGTACCGTGCATGGAGTCCAGAAGATACGATCATATCGATCCTCCACAATCAAGGCTATAACTCTACAAACATGTGTGTTGTTCGTGATGACTTGGACAACATTATGTGGCCCCATACTTTATATTGCATCAATAATAGAGGAGATGAATGTTTCATCTTTCGCCACTCCATTGCAATCAATAGTGTTCAAAAACATTGTCCCTTGGGAGTATATTGCAATAACATTAATTAAAGGGTGGTTTCTTTGGTCTCTTCCTTCATTAAAGACAATGGACACCCCTGTTTCTTCCCATGTATCTTGGATTGCTTGTAACTGTTTATCCACGAATTGTCCTTTTGATGTCCACAAAGTGGTGCAGACTTTTTCGTAAATAGGTTTCCTGTACCCTTTTCGCGCTTCATTAACTGACTTAATCATTTTTTGAATGAGTTACATACTCATCAACTACTTCTCTGCCCTGGTTATTAAACGCTGTTTCAAGAGGTCCCAGAGCGGAGATTTTATTAGTCACAATAACTGATCTAGATAGCAACACAAACTTACTTGCAGAGCCTTGCATAGGGAGTTTTTCCTGAGCGAGTCTCCTATTAGTAATGTCTTGCAAAGATGCATAGAACTTAAGTTTTGAAAGACTCGAACCTGGTGTAGGTTTGCCATTTGCATTATTTGGGCAAACACATACCAACACCCTTGTGTTAGTCTACCCAAGTGAGATGGCTCTTCACCTTAACGTATGAGCCATTTCTGATGTTCTTGCACCCACTAATTTTCTGTTTTTATGAACCACCCCTAGCATTTTTGTCAATAATTTCTACATGCCGCCATAAAGGAGACCTTGGGTCTTTATTGACAATGGATTCATGTGGTACATTTGCTCCCTCACTCTGCTATGATGGTTCCATGTCTATAACAATGTGTATATTGAGAATTTCAAATTGTTGTAAGTAAACAAATTGTAAACAAGCTACAAGCTGGAGCCTATTAGTAAAATAATGCATTTCACTATCAACGATTGTTATTATGATAAACTAAACATATTTTGATCATTGAAATGCTATCTAGAAACAACAGAAATACATAATTTTTTTCTCTTTAGGACTACTATGTATTTGTTAGATTTTCTTACATTTTCAGTAGCAATAGATTTACCAGAGTATTTTTATCTTCATTTAACATTCGATAACCATATACTGAAAATATAAGTGCGATCTAGAAATAGATAGACAAGTACAAGAAGACACAAAGATTTATCCTGGGAAAACCCCAAACTAGGGGAGAAACCCAACCAACTTTTCTTAGAGAGAATCTTTCTGATAATACAATACAACCATGAACAAGCTCTATTCACAAAAGAAAAACCAACAATGAAGAAACCCTGATAACAAGTACTTATCTCTTGTTCTTGTGAAACCCTAGCAATGGTAGACAACTGAGTCACCTCACAACCCTAGCGCAACTCTTCCAGAGGTCGCGCACAAGAGAAACCACCAAGAATCACCAAGAACCCCAGTTGCAGTATCTCCTAGGGTTGCCTTAGACTTGTGCCTCCTTTTCCTTGCTGAGATGATGAGTTGAGTGAGTGTAAATGAGCAAAGGCGTCACCTTTATTTATATTAGTTCGATTACTTTACTGGGGCCGATTTCTTTTCCTAGAAATTCTATTTTTTCTTTATTATTTTTCTATGGGCCAACTTCTCTTCTTGGAAATTCTATTTCCACTTTATTATTTTTCTGTGGGCCGACTTCTTTTCCAGGGTGTTCTTCAACTGTTCAATGGTCTTCCTTTGACTTCTTGGAATCTTCTTCTCTAATCAAAGTTGTCCAGGAGGGAATACGCCCCGCTGCTACCAAAAACATCAACAATATTTAGATTAGTGGATATAAATTGCAAATACTTGCATCCACAATGTATATGCAATAAAACTATATAGTGCAAACATTCTTAAAAATGTAACAGTTCCATATTCACCATGTGGGAGTTATAGGTTAAGGATTATGAGTGTACCATGACTATTTGGCATCTAGTGGGAGCAACTTGGTTTCAGTGATAGTGATAGTGCTTGTGGAAATGTTCGATGGAATCATATCTTGTAGATAGGAGAATGTGTCTAGTGAAGATAGACTGTGTATACATAGAGAGAAGGATTGGTCCAATCATCATAATCTTGGATGGTGATGTATTGCATCATGTTGATTAATGCAAGTTAGTAAGGGAGATTTAATATTTATTAAAAAACTCTTGTAGACTTGTACCAAAGAAAATTGTTAGTTACATCAGGTTCTCTCGACACTCGTATATTCATCAGAATATGTTCAAAGGGATTTCCATAATGGTACATGTTACCTCTCCAGGAGGTACCCTATATTTTCACTTGGATACACCAGTGTAAGCTCAAGGATGCAAGTCAAGAGCCATGTAAAACAATAGTGGATGATTTTGTAATGGACTCCTAGACTTGGTTCGGCCATGATCAGTCCCCTTAGTCCTCGTCTCAATGTCTCTCGTCCCGGACAAGATTGGAGGCCCTGGCATGGATCTATTGGAACACATGGTTGTGTGGAGCCATGAGTCTTATGTAGGGGTAATTGCTGTTTATGGGGCCTAGTCCGGTCCATGTCATGCACACCTATATCTTCCCACATGGTTATTTTCCATTGAGTCAGTAGACATCCCTTGGCCATGGTGCATTTATCATTTTTGTTCTCAACATGGCAGTCTCACAAAGTTTTCATCATTGCATTTCTTTTGAGGTAGTTCACAGATCCCAATGAAATGATCAAGGAAGTGGAACATTGGGGTCTACTAGCTTTGTGAGAATTTTTAGCAAGTCAAAGATGCTCTTCTCTCCAACCAAAATAATTAATTTAGTCACTAAATGACCAAATTGTCTCCTTTGGGACAAATCGTAACTCCTCATTTATGGATTTGAATAGTCAAACTAGTCGTTGGAGTAAAGAAAGGTCAATGTGGACAAATTATGACTGTTCTAGCTCATTCTTCAAAAGGAAATTGTCCCCAAAATGGAACGTTGGACTTCCTCCACCAAATCGCACCATCTTCAAGGCCATACAACCTCTCTCTTGGTGGAGCGAATCTCTTTTGTGGACATTTTCAATGGTAAAGTGTTCTAAAAATGGATTTTATTCCATTTTCATTATGGAGCTATGTAATAAAAAATATTATTCAATGGTTTAGCCTCCAACCAATTGTGGATGATCAAACCAAGAAAGTTATTATTTTATGACGGAGTTAGAAACTAGCCATTACAATAAAAACTATATAAGGCTAGCCCCTCCTCTCATTTGATATTTGTTGAAACTTTGTGAGATCATAATGCCATATTTTGGAGCTCAATTTTCTTGTGTCATTGTTGATTGTCTAATATAATGCTTGTTTTTTTGGCCAATGATTATTTTAATTGTGCTTTGACATGGGTTCCTTAGGAGAATTGCAAGAGGTGACCAATCAATCCATTGAGGGGCTACACAGTCACGTGGAAGAAAGAAAATATACTCTACGTCTCTTTCTTTCTTTCTTTGTGTGTCCTTAGTGAAACATACCCAAGTTGTTGGACCAACTTCCTTGGAAGTAGCTTCAACCAAGTGGTCGATTATCACTTTGACCCTAGTTGATTGGTTGTCTTGGAAACCATCCATCAAGGATCTCTCCTAGCAAATCCAGGGAGGAACCCACTTATTGTTGAGTTTCTAGCATTGGGTGCAATAGTCCTTCGACTCCAAATCCAATCAACTAGAAATCCATTCGGGCCAATCTTAAACTTGCGGGGTCACAATTGCTGAAACTAAGAGACATATAAAGGTTAAAAAAGGGTAAAGTTAAATCTCTCAATTTCTTCAACCATTTAATATCAAATATTTTAAATCATCTCTTATTATAAAAAGTAAATCATACCCTAACTTAGTATTTCATTTTAAGATCTTATAAGCTAGTAGATCTCGGGGTTTTTGTTGCTTGCGAATTCCCTACCCCAAGATATATTTACCCTTGAGTTTGATGCTTCATTGAATATATTTGACAAGGGTTTGCTTGAGAAATAGTGTACAGGTCTGCGTTATTACAACCAAGAAAATATTCAAATCTACACTCTTGTTGACAATAAAAGGGGTGCATATTGTAAGTATTTACTTTCTAAACCATTCCACAATTATTCCAGATTTGATTTACAAGTTTTATCATTATTTTTTGGTTAGTATAGAAGAAAACTACAGCCCATTAAATATTTTTTTTGCTGTAGCAAATTTTAGGTTTTGACCCGAGGGGGAATTGAACCCCAATTCTGTGAAAACAATTTTCAGCTAGCTAGAAATTAGTTTTGCAGCATATCTGAAGGCTCTAGTGTTAAAAGTGTAGCTTGGAAGGTGTATCAGCATAAGTCTTAGTGTCAAGGCATACTGAAGACTTTTGATTATTACCCATATCAACAAATTTTATTTTATCCTAAGTTTGACTTAGGAAAAGCATAATAATTACTCAAATAATTATTATTGTCTTTATAACTTAGATTTCCTAAGCTTCTCAGTTAGGAAATTAATATTTCACTTAAGTGAACTTTCTTGATTCTTCTAGAAAGTTTTCAAAGAGGGAAATAGAGTGAAAGTGAAAAGATAAAAAGGCGCTGAGGTGATGGGTGAGGAGACCAGTGTTGCCAGAGCGTGGGAGCGGGAAGCGGGAGCGTGGGAGCGCATTTTTCAAAAAATGGTTGGGAGCGAAGCGTCTCCAGAGCGTTTATATATATATATTCAAAAGAAAACATGTAGAATGCCAAACTAGATGCAAAATTTATGAAACATGTATGCTTGTGATACTTCCAATATATGAAATGCCATCTAAATTCCATATTATCCATCATTCCATGAATCTTACGTAGTACATTAATGAATAATCATTCAAGCATCAACCATCTAGCTGCTAACAATTACACATACAAAGTAAGAAATTGAAATACATTTTACAAATACAAATACAAACCATATAGATTCTAGCAATTACAAACATACAAACTTTAGAACCATATAATAGGGAAGTACATCATTAACTTATGGAATGAAAAAGGTTATCCACCAATTATCAACATGAGTCATGGCCAAATAGTTTTGTTTACAAAAATTGGCTATTTGCATAAGTACTACAATGATAATTAAACTGAAATCTAGTAAAATGAAAAGTAATCTATTTCTCCTACTCTTATCTCCTTCCACCACCATGATTCCCTCGTGGGGGTACGCGTGGTGGTAGTGAAGATGAAGCAACCGAGTGTGAAGGTCCTTCTAATGCAGGTACTGGTGGAGTGCTAGTCAAGGGGGCCCGTCCATGGGACCTCGCACTGGGTGGTGGCATCTCAGCACGATCATCCTCATCCAAAAGAGCATTCTCCAACTCCTCCAAAACCAATGCTCCATCCTCCAAATTGTCCTCCTCTGGATTGTAGTCCCACATCTTATTTGCTTTATCTATAGTTGGATCCTCGCAGTAATTTCTCAATAATCGCAAGTTGTAATGCACATAGACCAAGGTCTCTGCTCGCTGTACATTCAACTTGTTCCTTCTGATATTGTGGATGAAACTGTATGTGCTCCAACACCTCTCTACTGAAGAAGTGTTCATCACCTGTGAAAGAACCCGCATTGCCATAGAACATAGCTGTGGTGTATTACCCCCATGCATGTCCCACCACTGAAGAGAAGGCAAATTCCCTCGATCTCTATATGCAGCGTTGCTCCCAAAGGCACCAGTGCAACTGATGTACTGGATCAACTGTTGCCGAATGCTATCACACTCCTCAACATCTGGGTACATTTTTTCTAATGCTTGCATATAACCATTTTGAACCTCTGGATCTTGGTGTGGTTTTCTCTTCGCCCCACCCCCTGGTGCTGGGGTTGAAATCCATGATGTATGATAGTATTTTGGTGTAAGCACATATGCTAAGGCATGTAGTGGAATATTTAGCTTCTCCCACCGTTTTTCCACCTCTATACTGTTAAAATCATACAAATTCTGATCTCTAGGCTCAACAATGTCCTTAATTTGTCCTAGCATATTATCCATTTGCTCATACACCTCCCCAATGACTGGTCGATCAGAATCTGCAAACCGAATCATGTTATAAATTGGCTTGGTGAACTGTAAAACAAACTTGACCTGTGTCCAAAAATGGCTATCAAGGACAGTGTGCTTTGTTGCATCCATGCCATCTCTATCAGTGCTAATGTCATCCCACTCATCACTCATCACCATAGCACCCAAAG
>JASDQU010736886.1:134768-148361 GCA_032191745.1 Picea mariana
TGACCTGAGAAGTAAGGCGGGCCCTCTCGGGACCTGGCTTCCCACCCGTTTTGGACATCCAACACTTTGAGTGAGTTTTACTGGTGAGACCATTTGGGTTTTGGTAAAGCTCTCCGCAAGTTTCCAAGCAAAGAGTTAACCTCCAAGGAGGTCCAAACCATTTCACTAATTGAACATTAATATATTCTAATAAAACACTCGAACTACATTGCCCACGATTCTCATTAAGGCACTGGTCTCAATTTTCACACTCAGCAAAGCCACATGCTTCATTTCATAATTGGTTATATATTTAATGTAAATGAAACTTGCACCTAACAATTGTTTCTCAGTATTCTTTTGATGCAAGTATATGCTCATTTGAATATATATATCGTGGTGAATGATTTGTTCATGTTTTATTCAGTTTATGGTTGATGGTTTGAAGAAATAATAAACTCCTAGATTTGAATTTTTGTACTTAGCTTAAAAGCCTTAGTATATTTGTTAGGGACTACCCCCCTTGGCTTCGCTAGGAGTTGGCCTAGACGGAGGAGTTGAGGATTAGGTGACAGCACCTTAACTCTCACTTGCCCCCAAGGACACACCGAGTGGATTGAAGATTTCTTCCACGTCTCCCAGGTGTGTATAAGGCGGCAACACCATTGTTTGATGATCGATTGTTCGGATATGATTTCTCATTTTAGGCTTCCATACAAGTTGTCGATTTTGTCTTCGTTCTTTTTCATTGTTGTAGTTTAGTTGTTGGGAAGAAGAACATTGTTTATATTCCTCTTGAGCTTGTTGTTGGTTGTAATGACTCTTGTTATTTGGATGTCAATAAGGCACCGAAATCTCTTCTGAATATTGTTTATTCGATCTTTCTTCAACTTTTGATGTTTCTGGTAATTTAGTTGGATCAATGTTTGTTTCTTTCTCTAAGGTCTGGATTTTTTGAAATAGAAGCTTCTCTATTTCAATTGATTTAGTCATTGTTTCTTTGATACCAAATGAGACGAACAAAAGTTTGCTCACACAAGAAGTATTCAAAATACTTGGAATATAACACAAATAATCCATGTAGGAATGTAAATAATATATAAATGTGTAAGATAATGAATAAATAAGATGAGATTACAATGAGAATGAGGGCCTGCATATACACCCACACACGTGTGCCCTTTCGTGAAGAGACATGACCTTTCATCAAGAAGGTGTCTCTTCATAACATATTAGATATTGAGTATTCCTTATTATCATTAATCATTATTTATTTATATCTATTTTTATATATATTTGTGTTCATAACATTGCCTTCCCCTTAAAAATGATTTGTCCTTAAGGCATACTTATGGAAGACTTATCTCTTTCTTTGGCTTGTAATATTGTCTCTTGATTCTTCATTCTTGAGTTGGTGATCGTTGAGGACCTGAGACGATAGGATCTTCTAATCGCTGAGCAGAACTGTCGAGTTGTAAAGGAGTCTACCCACCCTAATTCGATCTTCTACGGAACTAGGTGTTTATAGGGTTCTTGAAAAAACCTTATTATTATTAATAATCATTATTTATTTATATCTATTTTTATATATATTTGTGTTCATAATATTGCCTTCCCCTTAAAAATGATTTGTCCTCAAAGCATACTTATGGAAGACTTATCTCTTTCTCTGGCTTGTAATACTGTCTCTTGATTCTTCATTCTTGAGTTGGTGATCGTTGAGGATTTGAGACGATAGGATCTCCTAATCGCTGAGCAAAACTGTTGAGTTGTAAAGGAGTCTACCCAACCTAATTCGATCTTCTGCGAAACTGGGTGTTTATAAGGTTCTTGAAAAAACCTTGATGTATTTCGACTCCCATGATAGCTTCTACTTTGAGTACTACTTGTAGTGGAAGTAATATTCTTCGACATATCGATCAGTTGTTTCCGTTGATACACTGTTTGGCTGAAGTATCGATTTTTGTGATTAGGATGTCGATAAGGCATTCCTACAACTTGATCTTTACTTTGTATATTTGTAGCTTTTTCTTGATTAACTTTTGGAGGAGTTTTGAAGGAGTTTTATGGGGCCCAACTCAGTTTATTTACCATTATTCATCATCAGGGTCATTTCCGCACAACTTTTTCTTGGTTCTGTGACATTCTAACGATTTTCGTAATTTTGGGTTATTATTGAGCATATTTTATTTAATTACACTTTAAGGTATTATTTGAAGTTTGTTTCTTGGAGAAATACCTTAGTGTAATAGCTCATTGGAATCGGCGCAAAAATATCTATAGGATAGGATGATGAAAAGTGACTTTCAGTGATCGGAGAAGTCATAAAGATAGATTAATCACTTTTTGGAGTAAAAAGGTTCATTAAATTAATAAAGTGATTTAATGAGAAAATATTAAAGATGAATTAAAAGTCACTTGAGGGGAAAAAGGTGAAAAGGGGTATAAAAGAGAAATGGGGGCTTATATTCTCTCATTATGTTGATCAACATTTCACTTGTATCTTTGGGCTATAGTAGCTTGGACGTTTTGAGGGTTTTTGAGTGAACAAACCCTAGAGATCAACAAGGAGGTGAAAGATTCCTTTGTTCCTGATCTAAGATTGGATAAGTTGGTCAAAGATTCCACCCTCACCATTCTATTCATGTCCAGATCCATTTCTTACATCATTTGTGAAGAGGGGCACAATTGTTGGAGGATTTTTGCAGAGGGGCACACTGTCCAATCAAGGAGGGTTTGATTTGGCTTTTGGAAAGGAGATCTTGAGGAGATCTAAGTGGGCTTGTCTTTGGCTCACCTAGGGCAACTTTCCTTGGCACTTTGGGGGGTTTCTAACACCCATAACTATTTACTATCAGAGCTGGGCGAAATTCTTGAAGGAGGGCGCACCGGGGGCTACAGTTTCAGTGATTGGTAATTCGATTTGTCATCTACAACCAGGGGATCTTCTCACATGAGTTAGCCATCATCAGATCTATCAGTCTACAACCATTTCTTGGAGTTTGGAGGCCAGATATAGAGGCTGAATTTCAGAAGGAGTTTCCAACATATCTTGTCATTGGGGCTATCCTTTGCCGAAGAAATTACATATTTTTGGAGCAGTTGTTAGAGGTTTTCTATTTGGAGATTCTTTGCTTTCCTTTGACTGCGTTTTGTATGTATTTTCCAACAATATATCAGCTGTAGCAAATACATTTCAGATCTGGAAATTACTGTATGTTGGACAGCCAAATACATATTAAATAAAGCAATGATTCGAGGTACTATCCTATGGTTTTTAATAGCTATTGGTTTATGATTTATTTGGTTATCATTGCATGTGTTTTCCTTATGTATTACATGAAGAAATATGGGCCGAAATACATCAGAAAATACACTTAAATGAATGCTACAACCATTGCACACAAAGTTTTTGACAAAATGTTTCAATCAGCCAACACACATAAAACATAACAACCATCAATTATATATATCAACTGTTATGAACATAAATATACACATAAATAGATATTCTTAACATAATAATTAATTAATAAATAATAACTATTAATAATGAAAGGACATGTCTCAAAGGACATGACTATTGGTTAAGGGCACCCCTGCATGGGTATATAAATGAGCCCTCATTCTCAATTGTATATCATCTCATCTATTCATATATTATTTACAGTCCTACATGGATTACTTTGTTATATTCCAAGTATTTTGGTTAATTCTTGTGTGAGCGAACTTTGTTCGTCTCAACCCACAATTAAGGAGTTATAAGGAGGTAGAAATTATTTCAAATATCATGCTAACACATCAGAAAACTTCATCAAAGTCGGGACAACAAGAAGAAGAAGGCATTTGCTAAGAGAAATAGAACATATCGTCAAAGTGTTTGACGAAAGTTCTCAACCAGTTAGATCTGATTTTTATATCAGATTTGGTTGGGGATATTACAGTGGTATTAGAGTGAAGATTCCTCCCATCCCGAGGGGTCTTCAATAAGGAGAAAATTTTCTGATTTCAAGTTGAACAAGTGGTTCTTTTTTTTTCCAGTGGTCTAGGAGGATGTATATTCCAGAAGAGCTTTGGGTAAAACTTGTGCAAGAGATACACGAGTGGATGATAGAACTAGATAAGAAGAGAGCATGGAGTAAACAGTGGGAAGAACAAAGTAAGAAGAGGTTAGAAGAAAGACTTGCTGAAATTCAGAGGCGCAAGGCAGATTTTCAAGAGGAAAAGATGGGCAAGATTCGCAAGGAAGACTTGTTGACGTTCTCCTTTATATGGCAAGATTTTCAAGAGAAAAAGAAAAGATGGGCAGAGGAAGATGAAAGCAGAGCCAAAGTAGTCAGAAAAGTGGATACATCACCACAAATTAGTGGATTGACAGGGGTGCAGATGGAGCCTACACCCATCCAGGATGAGGTGCATGCGTTGAGGATGATAGGGTAGCAACATGGGATGCACCATCAGAGGGCAGTGACATTAGGACATGTGATGGTCAGGAGGAAAACACATCAGATCATGAGGATGAGGTAGCATCTACACCTTTTGATGAGGTTCAAGATGATTTGGGTGTTGATACACCTAAGGATGATGGAACATTGACACAGTGCGATTCATCTATGGATCAAATACTCGCTTTACAGGATGTGCATATGGGTGATGAACAAAGTGACACAACGGATGTTGAGCAAAGTAGCACAACAGGTCTTGGGGAGTACGTTGATGAGGATTCCACATTTGACCTTAGCAACAGGAGTTATGAGGTAGCACATCAACATGATATAGGTGTTGATTCGCATGAGTCACAACTCTTGGCAGGACAGTTGAAGGTTAGAGAGGATATGATTGTAGCGGCCATGAGGCATCTTGATGATACACGCGCATTAGTGGTAGGATGTTGTTGGAGAGCCACAGTGACATAGGATAGTCAAGGTGGAGAGTTTTCCGTTGAGAACTTTCAGACACTTAGAGAGAGAGTGACAGTTATGAAGACCAACTACAAACATCTGCTTATGGATAGAGATTACCTTCTGGAGATTGGTGAGATGTACCATGGGGTGTTGGAGGAGAAGGAGAATGAGGTGGATCGACTCACTCATGAGTTGGTGAGTGCACAAAAATTCTTGAAGAGCACGCAGATAGCCCTTCGAGAATCAAAGTCCAGAGTAGAGCAGTTCCTTGAGGAGTCTAGTCGGGTATCCACTATATCCATCTTAGTTGAGAGTTAGTCATATGCTTCAGCTATGTCACTAGAGGATGTTGGTGACATGGAGGGTTTGTAGGCATTTGCAGAGAGATATGACCCAGAGGCTTTTGATTATGCACATGTTTTGCAGTATGGGGATCATGAGCCACTTCTTTTAGAGAGCCCATTGAAGGCTTGAGTCGTGATCACTGCTGAGACAGTTTAGCAGATACCTTGTGGATCAACCAACAAGGAAGTATATGCGTCCAGGGATTGTGGGAACATGTATATTATAGATGAGGACACATCCATTTGGGACCTAGTTTCAAATGACACTAGTGTAGTGATAGATATAGTGGCACATACAGGATACAAAATGATATGTAGTGATACACAACAGTATGCAGTGGTGTGCAGTGGTATAAAATGTTATGTAGAGGGGTACAGTGGGAGACATTGGAGTTTAGGGGAGACTCACTCTCACTTGATGGAGCATGGTTGGTCCAGAGGTGGACGATCCACTCTTTTGGGGCAGTACGGAGGCCGTACTCTTAGCAACAATAGTGTTTGTGATTATGGAGGGAGTATGGTTGACCAATTGTGTGAGGTGACGCCTTTGGAGTAGCATGGAGCCCAAGTGACTATTCGGATAGTCCCTTAGTGCATAGAGTGAGTTCCATGGAGCGGTACGCTCCTTGCCGATGGATCTTCAAAAGGAACATCACCGGGGCTGGGTTAGTGAGTAGGATGGTCACAAGACTACTCTCAGGTATCCTTATGGGTTTTTGGTCATGCCCTTGGGATTGACCAATGCACCTACCACTTAACCAGATTTTCCTACAGCTGTAAAGGTATCTGTTTCTATTCTTTGATGCTCTCAGTATATACAACAGGACATGGGAGGATTCCATGAGACAGTTGAATGAGACATGGGGCATTATAGACAAGATATGGAGTTCTTATTTAGGGTATGTGGTCAGTGCATAGGATGACGGGGATAGATTGAGGGTTGACATGATCTACTACAGAGGTGACACACATTTAGTCCTTGAGGTCACATTTGAGGAGATGATCATGAGGTCGATGCATGATACACCTTCAGTAGGACTTTCTAGGGACTTGTATGAGCATGAGGTAGCATATATGGCAGAGCTACTTTACAGGAAGGTGTCTAGACTCCAGGCATTGTTAGAGCATATTATCAAACGTAGGGGTGGCAGGTTTCCTTGTGTGATTTGGCAAGAGCATGACAAATTAGTGTGCATGGAGTTGATTCCTAGTATCTGGTGTCAATCAGTTGATTGCATACAAAGATTAGAGATGAGGCTCGTCTGGATTTCGATAGTTATCAGTGTAGTACAACAACAGTCAGTAGGCCTTGGGAGTGGTAGACTGCCAATTTGGTGGTGGGGTCCAGGCATTCATCTAAGTGATATAATTGCTTCAGATGATGATGGTGATCGACATAGTTGTGACAGTGATTGGTCTGCTTGATTTTTGGGATGACAATAGAGGGGAAGTTGAGACTTACTCTATATGGCATGATAGACCTTCTTTTCCAATACCCAGGATCAAGGCTGGAAGTGGTTTAGCAAACTTAAACTTCACCGAGACACCTTTGCAAGGGATGATTCAGGATAGTGGTTTCAGTCCCTTCAGTGATTTCAGCTTGGGGTTCCAAGAGAGGAGGACGTAGACTGGGCATGTTGGTCCGACAATGATGATTAGAGTGGTGCAGTGTTAGTATGGTGGTTCCTTTCTAGGATTAGTTTGGGACCTTGGGATTACATTGTTTGACAATTTGGCTACTATTAGAGATGAGGGAGTCGGTTTTGATTTTCATGAGTTCACTCCTCGAATTTCATGGGTTGACAGTTTGGCGACTGATACAGAGGAGAGTAGGTTCTACTTTCAGGAGTTTACTACTGTAGTGCATGGGATTGGGTTTTTGGAGGGTCAATTCTCCGAGGAACTGACGAAGTTTTTGCAGTATCTGATTTCTCTACTTACCGATAGTATTTAGGAGGCCGCTCGTGCTAGTACCTTGTAGGACGACAGTTTGAGTAGAGGGTGCTTCACTTCTTCTAGATTGGTTTGGGACCCAAGGATCACTCTTAGTTTCAGTTTGGTGCAGCTTGTTGATCGTATGGTTGAGGTGGCATTGCTCGACGACAAACAACCTCTGGGAAGGGAGGACTGTAATCTCCCCATTTTCGGATTCCCTTATTATGCAGTTAGAGTTACTTCAAGAGGTTTGAGTCAGCGAGGTCAGAGGGGTGAGACTAGCTCATCATTGAGCCCAGGAGGTTTGAAGGAGTTTTATGGGGCCCAACTTAGTTTATTTACCATATTCATCATCAGGGTCATTTCCGCACTACTTGTTCTGGGTTCTGTGACATTCCGACGATTTCAGTAATTTTGGGTTATTATTGAGCATATTTTATTTAATTACACTTAAGGTACTATTTGGAGCTTGTTTCTTGGAGAAATACCTTAGTGTAATAGCTCATTGGAATCGAGGCAAAAATATCTATAGGATAGGATGATGAAAAGTGACTTTCAGTGGCCGGAGAAGTCATAAAGACAGATTAGTCACTCTTTGGAGTAAAAAGGTTCATTAAATTAATAAAGTGATTTAATGAGAAAATATTAAAGATGCATTAAAAGTCACTTGAGGGGAAAAGGTGAAAAGGGGTATAAAAGAGAGATGGGGGCTTATATTCTCTCAATATGTTGATCATCATTTCACTTGCATCTTTGGGCTCTAGCAGCTTGGACATTTTGAGGGTTTTGAGTGAACAAACCCTAGAGATTAGCAAGGAGGTAAAATATTCCTCTGTTCCTGATCCAAGCTTGGTCAAGGTGGTGAAGGATTCCACCCTCACCATTCTATTCCTGTCCAGATCCATTTCTTACATGATGTACATGATGTGCCATGTCTAGTAAACTCGAATACATCACAGATCAACACTAAATCATGTATCGACTCTAAAGCTTCAAAATACCATAAAAAACTATAATAAATGTATCTCATCATCATGAGTCGTCTACAATGAAATCAGATAAATAAACTAACGATTCCCTCTGCCCCTTTTACAGGCAAAGGTGATGGCTCTAGAATTGGCTTTTCCTTTAGAGGAAGAAGGCCTCGTGGCTGGAATTGGACTCTGATGTCCTCTAGAAGAAGCAGGAGCTAGAATCTGGTGTCCTCTACTGGTGCTACTGCCAAGTATAACTCCCTCTGTCGGAGCCTGTGAAGATGGTGGCCCTAGCGCACTCCTAGTGTCAATAGTCACCACCTATAAAGTTGTTTGCTGAGTCTACTATGGAACATCCTCCTCCTCTACCTCTCTCTCCTCTGCTACTGCCCCCTTTGCCTCCTTCTGTAACCAATTAGGTATCGATTCCATGATAGGCCACTCGGTCTCAACCCTCCATGTAGCAGTGGTGTCAATCCCATCCAACGAAATGGCATCCACATCATGTGTTTTCTGAATCTTCCTCACCCACAATTGGAGATAGAAAAAGCTTAAAATGCCTAATAAGTGATTTTACTTGAGTGAAGGGTACATTTTTACTAGGATCATGACAGAATAGTTCAACAATCAATGCCATCAAGATCGAGGTACATAGAGGGATTGGTGCTCTTGAGTAAATGCTAGTTCCATATCCTCATACATGATAGAATCTAGTGGAAATGTTGCAATACTGCCAATCTTGAAATCCTGAAAACTGTTAAGTATGCTAAATTTTGAATGGGATCTAAAATTCTACTTTCTCCATATGAAGTCCAATGAGGTTGGAACTACTCTCAAACATCCTAAAACAATTAATGGTAATGTTAAAAGTTTAAGTAAAAGTGACGTTCTCCTTTATCTTTCATTTTAAGAATTTAATATTACCATTAATTACTAAGGTGGGTGAAATGGAGGGATGGGGGACCTCCTTTGCTCTCCAAATCCTCTTTTTGTTCGCAAAATGACAAAAAAACTAAGTTTTTGGCTTTATTTCCAGGCCGGTCATTGTCTTGGCGAGTTTTTGGTCATATCGCGATATTTATGATGAAATATTATCGAGCGATAATATCGCCAACACCTAAAATGGCGATAATATCGCGATGTTGGTAACACTGTTCTAGATAACTGAAGGAAAAGTGTCAATGCCACCTCACACAATCCTTCTTGGTTTGGGACCAAGGTTAGTGCTTTGCTAACCTCAGGGGTGTAGCCCTACATGATTGAAGGGTTTGATTATGAACTTTTGGGGTTATAGACCACCTCAAATCTGAAATTAAAGCTTGCTCTTCTGCACTCAAACACTAAGAAATCTGCCACTTCTTTGTCAAATAAACAAGCTTAAAGTTTGGATTTATGATTATTTATGCTAAACCAACTTAGAAGATTTGTGAATTTTCAACAATTTCCCATAATTTCTGCATTTAAAGTTGCAGAAGAGTGAACTAACATGACCTAAAATGCAAGAAAAAAACTTGAAATCAATGTGCTTTACTATTGGTTTTAAGTATCTCCCCCACAGTGTGGTGAGCCAACTTGGTTCACTATGTAAATATCCAAAATACTTGGAATATAAAGATATCCATAAGGACAATAATTAATATATATAAATGTATATGAAAATATGAGATGATTACAAATGAGAACTGAGGGATGTATATATATACCCACGCAGGGGTGCCCTTTCATAAGAGACATGACCTTTCATCAAAAAGGTGTCTCTTCATAACATATTTAGTTAATTGACTATTTAATTATTATTATTTAATCATTTATTTATTTATATCTATTTATATGTATATTTGTGTTCATAACATTGCCATCTTCTTAAAAATGCTTTGTCCTCAAAGCATACTTATGGAAGACTTATCTTCTGGCTTGTAATATTGTCTCTTGATTTTTTATTCTTGAATTAGTGGTCGTTGAGGACTTGAGACGATAGGATCTTCTAAGCGCTGAGCATAACTGTCGAATTATAAAGTAGTCTACCTACCCTAATTCGATCTTCTGTGGAACTGGGCGTTTATAGGGTTCTTGGAGAAAACTTGATGTATTTCGACTCCCATGTTAGCTTCTACTTTGAGCACCATTTAGTAATTTATATCTATTTATATGTATATTTGTGTTCATAACATTGCCTTCCCCTTAAAAATGCTTTGTCCTCAAAGCATACTTATTGAAGACTTATCTCTTGCTCTGGCTTGTAATATTGTCTCTTGAATTAGTGGTTGTTGAGGACCTAAGACGATAGGATCTTCTAAGTGCTAAGCAGAATTGTCGAATTATAAAGGAGTCTACCCACCCTAATTCGATTTTCTGTGGAATTGGGCGTTTATAGGGTTCTTGGAGAAAACTTGATGTATTTTGACTCCCATGTTAGCTTCTACTTTGAGCACCATTTCGACTCGAAGAGTACATTGGATTGTTGCGAAGCATGTGCTTCACTATCTTAGAGGGACGGTGGAGTACGGGCTATTGTATGAGCGCAGTGGTGGAGTGACATTAGCAGGATTTACAGATGCTGATTGGGCAGTATGTGCAGAAGACAGGAAGAGTACTTCAGGTTGTTGCTTCAACATTGGATCGGGCATGATTTCTTGGTTCAGTAGGAAGCAGAGATCAATGGCATTGAGCTCTGCTGAGGCAGAGTACATGGCAGCTAGCTTGGCAACATGTGAGGCACTGTGGTTAAGGAAGTTCCTTTTGGGCTTGTTCAGGCAGGAACTAGAGGCTACTGTGATCCACTATGATAATCATAGTTACATTAGACTCTCTGAGGATCCAATGTTTCATGATCGTAGCAAGCACATTGACATCAGATATCACTTCATCCGGGATTGTGTACAGAGAGGAGTTGTGAGGCTTGAGTGCATTCAGATTGATGAGCAGATGGCAAATATATTCACTAAGGCACTGAGAAGACAAAAATTTATGAAGTTCAGAGATCAGATGGGGTTGAGACAGAATCCCTTCCTCGCTAAGAGGGAGTGTTGAGATTGTAGCAAGGAACGTATTCCATCATCCTTATAGCGTCCTAGCATGATGGGGGACAATGAAACATAGGCTAAGTTGATTAAATCTTTTCCCTAAGTCTAACTTAGGAAATGAACTGTGGATGTGTTATAATCTTCAGTTGACTTTATTGAGTACCTTTTCTAAGGTTAAAGTGAAAAATTAATTAAGTTGTGGTATTTAAATCTTGACCATTGATCTCATCTTGATGGAGATAGTAGATCTCAGCCCTCCATCACTTTGGAGATTAGGGTTTCACTTACTCAACAAAGTATATGAGAAGATCGACCTGGCTAGAGGGGCGCACTTGAGAAAGAGAAATCGATTTGTGAGAGAGATCGATTGCAGGTTTGCTGGTGAGAGTTTTTTTGCAGGAGAACAGAGGAGACATTGACAGGTGGATCGACTCATTTCTTCACCAAATCACAGAGGTATACTTCAGATCTGACAGGGCCATGAAGAGTGACGCAGGGGTGGTGCAGGAGGGCTGTACGATTACGTAGAGGCTCACTTTTCTTGCCTCTGTTTCGTTCTGGGAGGTTTTGGAGGATTCTAGGAGGGTTGTACGATTCTGTTGAGGAGGGTTTTGCGGAGATTGTTTAGCTATTGGCTGAGGCCGATTTATCCTTGTAAGAGATCTCTATATTTTCCTGCATAATAATAAAAATCCACAAATCTGCTGCACTCGTTTTTCCTGAGGGTTTTTTCCAGGGATGATTGTCCAAAAATAAGTGTGTACATGTTATGTGATTACTGTTATTCTTTACTTTCAGATCCTGGTTATATATTTCTGCTGTGCATGTTAATGTTGTGAAGAGAAACCTGGTTAAATCAGTTAAAATAATTGTTTAAGGAACTGGGTTTTGAAAATTTCACACTTTGTGAAAATCAAGTGGTGCTCAAACTAGCCAAGAATTCAGTTTTCCATGAGCGTACCAAGCATGTTGAGATACATTGCTACTTCATCAGACATCTTGTAGAGGATGGATCTATTGAACTGCAACACTGCCCCACAGAGGACCAAACTGTAGACATTTTCACCAAGTCTTTGGGTCTTGAAAAATATGTATAATTCCGGGATAAATTTGGTGTAGTTAGTTGATTGACCATTAAGGGAGGGTGTTAAAGTAAATATCATATTATAATGGTCAATTAGATATTGGACATAGGGATTAATAAGTCACTTCAACTCCAGGTTATTTTTTGCTTTATTTCACTTTAGTGTGTTTCTCGGTCTATCCCACATCCATAAAGTGGATTTGACTCTACTAGCTTGTAACCCTTTATAAGAAAACCTTCGCCTTCTCATTATTAAGGAAATCTTGGTTTTCTTTATGTCTTCGTTATAGTGAAGATGTGGTAATGGTTAGATACCCAGAACTTGTGTAGAGCAGTTGCAAAAACATGTAGGGCTATTTGTGTAGTGTTATGTGCCCTAGATATTAAACAACCTTTTTTTGCAAACTTGTGACAAAAATCACAGTTCAATTCAAATGTTTTGCAGCCACTGATCTGAGGATGACAGCCACTATAGAAATGTCCTTGTTAGGGCACATTGTCAGACCTAGAATGAAATCAATATAGTTGTAGCAGATGACACATACCATGTAACAGAGGGAAGAATCCAGAACAAAGTGCAGATCCCCGGATTTGCAGATGCACACAGATTTGCACAACTCGTTATTGCTGTTTTTGCAGATATTCAGTGTCTAGTGAATGAATTCCAACGTTTAGTTTGGAGTTAATTATTTGTTTTGGGAATTTAACTATGAATTTTGTTAATTAATGACCAATAATATATTAAGGATGAAGCGGCTAGTTTGCCCACCTAGCAGAAAACCTTGAAAATTGCTAAAACACTGTCTAAGATTATTCTAGAAAGCATTTTGAAGATTTAATTTTTAAAATTATGAGCAAGTATGTTAGAATTACCTTTTTTTGTGAAAAACAATAAAGACTACTGGTTTTAATTAAGCAACTCAATTAGGTTTTGAGGCAAAGGGTACATAAGTTGGAATTCTCAGTTTGATAGATTGTCAAGCTGAATTCGACTAAATCTTGCCCTCGATGTAAGGAGATGACAATCTAATAGAGTTGGAAGACTGTTTAGGTGAGTTTTGCTGGAATTCTGCCCTTCAAAATGTGGGATACGATCATACGACAGCATGATATAGAACCAACGAAGACCTAGACCTAGAGATGAAGAAAGCTGAAGATATGACATGTAACTGGGAACTGGGTTACCATCCTAGCAACCAGCGAGCACTGCAGCTGGTTACCCAGGTGCCTTAATTGATGGTGGTAGAACCGTATGTGATCTTCAGAAATTTTGTAGTCATCTTTATAAAATCTGGAACTATTTTACTAGGGGGGATGGGTGGAATCTGAGTAATGATAAAAAGTGCTATT
>JASDQU010736887.1:1981-22303 GCA_032191745.1 Picea mariana
AAAAATTCATTTCTCCTCAACCATGAGGATCCACGTGACGTGCCACATACCACCGAAAAAAACCTGATGTGTATTATCCATCCATGGGTGTTGTATATGCATGTGCATTTTCCTTCATGTCCAAATACCTTCATCAATCTTGCGGTCCAAACCCCATGACTAGGGTTGACATCAATGACAACAATCAATAATCCAAAAACAATTACACCTGAGAATACTCTTCTAGCGAACCGAAGTTCCTAGAGAATAAATTTACTTGTAAAATTAGCTATCCGGACCAAAAAATGGGTAAACTACCGTCAGACATATGTTCCTTCAAATTTGAGTTTGGCGAGCATGAACAGAAACAAGATCGCTCATAAATATTTTCAATTTTAGAGAGTCTAAATAGGGCTTAAAGAAGACTCCAGGGGGATACTTTTTGTATTTCAAAGTGAGCTTGAAAGACAACAAAGCGTGCTCATTTGGGAGTCCTATCGGGTAGAGTCTACACAAACACTAGGAACATATAAAGAGGAAGCCTGAAATAATGTCAAATTAGGATGGTTATTATCAGATGCCAGTTGGTTGATAGTGACAATGATTCCATTATGAGGGAAATGCATCACCCAGAAGAGCATAGACACCACAACATTCATAACATATACATAATCATGCCCAAGAAGCATATTGAAATCTAACGGGCCTTGCACCACTATAACATTGAAAAGGGAAGTCTTCCCACCTAATGAGATAGGCAACTGAGGAAGAACCCCCAAATATTCACTAGGATGTTTGTAAAAAACCAACATCTCTTGTGAAGCAGACACAAGCTTGGGAGAAGCCAAATTTTTCCGAGCCGAGGAGGAAAAAATACTTGCAGAGGCTCCTTCATCTACAATACATCAGTAAATGTTATTTTAATTAACTTCAACCCTCATTTGAAAGGGTGCAGAAGAAGGAATATGAGGCTCAACAAGGTCATTCCAATCAAAGGAAACCATCCTAGGGCTTGGAGGGGGTGTGCTCGAAATGAGGGAATTCCCCCTTGTTCTGAAAGTACTAAACTGAAAATGCTAAAAACATAGTCGGTAGACACATCACTCCCCGAGAGAAGAGTGGGATCAGCCGAAGATTACATCAGTGTGACCACTTTAGTAGACTTGACACTCTCCAAGAGAAGAGTGGGATCAGCCTAAGATTGCATCGACATGACCACTTTAGTAGACACAACAATCTCCAAGAGAAGAGAGGGATGAGATGAAGACTGCATTGGCATGACCACTTTCTCAACCACTAGTTGAATAAGTTGTGAGACAACATGGTCTATAGGCACATCACCCCCCAAAAGAGGAGTGGGATTAGCCAAATATTGCATCGACACGACCACTTCATCAACCAAAGGTTGAATATACTGTGAGGAAACCTTAAAAGACTCAGAATTGGAACAAATTGCAGACTGGGACCACAATCTTTGTACCTCTAGAATGCTAGGGCGCTGATGAGTAAGGTGATCTCCCTTGAAAATATTACAAGGGAAATTAGGCTTATGTCCTATCTGTCTAGGTTTCTCAATAGAATCAATGCCTCCAGCATGACTAGCAGTGGTTGGTTACTTTCCCCCAACATGACTAGCAGAGGTTGGTGACTGGTCGATAACATGACTCGTAGAGGCTATAGACCTATTGCTAGTATGACTAGCAGTGACTAGACTTTTTCTGCCAGCATGACTTGCAAAGGTTGGGTGTCGATCTTCAACATGACTTGCAGAGGTTGAGGAACTATCTCCAACATGACTCCCAGAGGTTGGTGATTGAACTCCAGTATGGCTTGCAGGGACTAGGTTTGTGCCCCCAGCATGACCTGTAGAGGATGGGTTTTGATCTTCAATATGAATAGCATAGGTTGAGGACCCATCTCCAACATTACTCGTAGAGGTTGGTGATTTCTTCTTCTTATTCTTCCTCTTTCTATTTCGTTTATACTTCTGGTTACTAGTAGGTATACTTTGACCAGGGAAGGAAGAAGGAGGAGGAGAAGACTTTGCTGACAAAGGAACATCAACATGATTCCCATGACATAAGGTGATTAACTGAGAAGCTTCAAGAGTGTTAGGGACATTTTGAATGGTACCCAGCCAAACTAGTAGTCCCACATTCAACCTAGGAATGTACAAAGTGACCATCAAAGGGACACCAACGTTTCCAAAAAAAGGAAAAGCACAAGAATCCCATTTTGAAGGGTTTCCTTGGTTGGTATCATTGGTAACTTTAGCCATGAAGATATTATGCATAGGTTCTCCCCTTGCGGGATCGTTCAAGCCTATAAAATTCTCACACACTGACTCCGACGAAATAGTGTTATAAAAACAATGCCTATGGAGTCCTCACGACCGGCGGAGTGGGCATTCTACCATCTTAGGTAAGATAACCAAAGAAATGACTGACTAAATCACTATGGAAAACTAGGGAGAACAAAGCACACACTAAAAGTTCCTAAAGGGAAATCAAGCAGTAGACTATCTAGTAGGAAGGAAAGTTATACCAATCAACACTAGAGCAACTAACCAGTGTAAGTGCAATGTGAACACGGAAGAACCCTCTGGGTATACTCTGTGAAGTGTGATCTGACGTCTACCCTAGGTACCACGGTATACCCCCACAGTCACCTGTGTAAGTCCCTATAATATGGGAAACTAAGTTGTGAGCTCGTAGTCAATCACCAGGCGGGTATAGTCGATAGTTAGGTGGATCACAATGAGTAGGATAAGAAGTCTGAAACCTATCAAGGGTATCAAAATAAAATGGTCTGGAAGACAACATAGGATCTTGAATGAATTTGAGGTCCATGAAGCTCTGTAGGCAAATGCAGCCAGAATTACTCCCAAGATAGATCCTCAATATGTGTTCCCCATTACATTCAGTATTGCTTTGAAGGGGTTATCTCCATTGCCTTTCCTTGCGTGACCTCATTTTTATCCCCTGTGTTAGAAGGGGTTACGGATAAATTTTACGGCATTGGAATTAAACACTCCCTAAATCAGACTCCAATGTTTGATTTAATGGCCTTAAAGAGTTTCCTCTCCAACCTAATTCAACTCCCTAACCCTAAACTAGTTGGTTGACCCTACAAACAAAAAGTATAGTGTATTTTAGATTAAGCGTTATTTTTAAAGGCTTGATTTAATCACAGGGTATGGTGGTGAAACTAATGATGTTATAAAGAGACAAAAAAGATGAGAAAATTGAAGCACTTGAAAGTAAAATTACTTCAAATAAAAAAAAAAAAATTATAACTAACTCTTCATTACTCAACTTTTCTTAACCAACTTTTCAAGATCTTGTAAAGAAATCCTAAAACTACTTTCACTTGACTACAAGATACTTGTGTTTCAAGAAATCAAGAAAGAACTTGAAAGAACAGACTATTTTTCCTTTTTGCAAATAACCAACACTAACTACTTTACCAAACTGAAAGAGAATTCTTTTTTTTTTGAAATCCTTTAGAGAGAAAAACTGAAATAAATCTTTTTCTTTTTTCAAAGCAAGTAAAAAGGATAAAAATAAAACTAAAACAATACTGGAAAATACTTTTTCCCCACTACAGATAGCAGGGATTCAATCAAGAAACTAAGAATGCAGATCTACAACTCAACAACTTGCTTAAAACCTTTTGTGAAAGAGAAAACACAAGAAAATCAATAAAAACAAGTAAACTGAACTCTAAACCCAAGCTATGGTTGTAAATAGAGACTCTGGACTGATCCAAGAAAACCCTGAGAAGTGTGAACTTCAATCAGGAAAGAGGCAAACTCCCTCTTTTTCAAAACTTTTATTGAAACAGAGACACGGGTTGTTGCATCAGCATCCTGCATATGTATGCGGGTTGTTTACTGAGCAGAGCATATATGTACATGGGATGAATCAAGACAGGGCATGTACACCTTTGTATATTTCCAAAAAAAGAAAATATTAGGCAGTCTTACAGGCCAGGGACAAATGGTATTTCACCTAAAGGTGACCAGAATCCCTTGACAAACTCAGAAAACTTGAAAGAAACTTGAAAGGTAAAAAAACCAATCAAACAACCCAAAATCCCCTAAAAAACCCTAGATGCTTCCCCAATATGGTCGCTAGTTATTCTAGTGGGAAAACCCCCCCTTTAACTACACCGGGGTTCAAGATGTAGACAGAGTGAATAAGCATCTAAAATTCAATCAATTCTCTATACTACCCCAAACATACCAAAACTAATGTAAATAAATCAAAGAGAGAAGAGATCAGGTAACTATACATCTAATCCCACATCTGGTGATGATCTCCTCATGCTTGGAAGTTCCACTGACTTCACATATGTTGGCCCTCGACCAAGTTTTGAGAGACCCTTGGTCAAGTTTGACCATTTTGGACTTCGACAGCCTGTCAAAGGTAGAGCACAAGATGAAGTAGAGATCATGGGATCTCTGCCCCTTTTTGGGTCCTTTTTGGGATTTGGGAATATGTAACGGGTATGGGAATGTTGGCCCATAGGTTTATTCATGCTTAGGCCTATTTTGTAATATATAAATAGATGTCTAGGTGATGTAAGGAAATATAGGAGAAGAGAAAAGAGGCATCTATGTGATGTTGTGTTAAGTGCAAATGTGGCTTGTAAATGATTTGTGCATACTGCAAGAGACTTGCAGAGCTAAGTGCAAGTGGTTGTAACAAAATGTGAAGGGCTTTGTGTTGAATGCAAGGAAGGAGGATCTAGCGAGGTGCACAGATCTCCTATCCTATGTGGAGTAGGGTTTTTGTGGCTTTGTGCATGTATCTGATTGAAGAAGCTAATAAAGAAGAAGAGTTGGTGGGCGTAGCCCCAAGGTGGGGGTGAACCACGTATATGTTGTGTTTCTCTAATTTGTGTGATGTGTTGGTATACTTATGTGTTATCTGCTACATGCTTGAAATAGATAGATAGATAGATTTGTTTATACTTTGTGCTTATGATGAATCTAGATGCTATATATGACCTCTATGAACTTGCTTAGTGCTTGAATCTACTAGATCTTATCTAATTCCTTATGCTAAGTGCTTAGATACATTAGATCTGGGTGAATGTTGCGATGGTATGTTTTGTCTGCGGAGTAGATATTGGTTATATATTGATGAAGGTTTACTGCTAAATGCTCTGTTAATTACTAGAATCACATATTTGTGTCCCAGCTAAGGTTGCATACATATGGGTCCTACAACCACCCCTGCCTCTACCTCAGGTGAGACTTCGTCTGCTTCCCAGGTGTTGCTGAAAGGGTCGATAGTTAGGGTTTTTTTGGTGAGTTGTTGTAGCGTTGAACCCTGGGTCTTCCCCTATGCCAAAAAATGGTTTCATTGCCAGGATTGAAACTGTGATTTCTAGGAACTGAGGAAGAAGAAGCTTTGTGCAAAGATTCAACCTGAAACTGAGAAATCTCTATGCATAGATCTGTTGCCTTAGTGCGCAACATTCTTCCCGACTTGTGAAGCTTTGTGCCAAGAAAAGAGGTCAGATATGAAGAAAAGAGGTAAGATCTGCAAGCTTTGTTCTCTGATAAAGGTAAGAATAGTGAAAAGTTATAGATCTAAAAGCTTTGTGCTCTGATAAAGGTAATAATAGTGAAAAGTTCTAGATCTAAAAGCTTTGTGCTCTGTAGAAGTAAGACAAGTGGAAAATTTTGTTTCTAAACCATGGATCTAGGTATTTTTGATAGATTTTGTCCTAGCTCAAAAACTAGGGTACTGGTAGATAAAAAAAGTTTTGACATGACTAGATCTAATAAGAATAGTGAAAGATATGTTATACCTATGCATAGAAAGAATATTTGGTCTAACAAATGGATGCAGGATCCTAGAAAGAATTTTTTGCAGGTTAGCTCCTACGATCCTAGCACGTAGTACAAAAAGGGTTGGAGATCAATTAAAAGAAAGAGAGGATTAACCCTCTATTACAATTGTAGAAAACCAGGACATCTTGCTAAGGAATGCCCTGGGAGAAGACCTAGTTGTCTCTGTTGTAAAGCTATGGACCATGAAGCATTGGATTTCCCTAGAATGATTGCTAAAGTTGAAAGAATGAATCTGAACCAAGAAAACCCTAAGGCAGATCCAGAAACTAAGATTATGGCATAATCCCAGAAAGAATCAGAGAAATTGTTGCTACAGATAAGAGAAACCCTGAATGACCACCGACATGTCATATTATTAGAGATCTTCATAGAAAAAGAATGCATTGAAGAAAGATTTGGAGACTTCGACGTTGACTATGTTTTGGATGAGGAAACACAGGTGAATGTTATGACAGAAAGAACCTGGGAACTTTTAGGAAAGCCTGCTATGGTTCCTTCACTGGGAGGAATAGTATTATTCAAAGGAAAATTGATAACCCTATGTGGGAAGATCACTCAAATACCTATCAATGTCAATGGAACTTTGACAAAAGAAAATTTTGAGATCATTAAATTTATTGAGGACAACGCTCCATTTACCATGTTACTAGGAATACCTTAGATTGATAGAGATCAAGCCAGAAGGAAGGAAGAAGAAGAAGTCTTAGAACAAAAGAAGAAAGAGTTAAAAGATTTTATAACTAAAATATCGCACACTTGATTAAAGAACAGGAGAATAGATCACAACTATTTAACAACAGCGACATAGATATAAAAGTTGCAAGAACACTAGAGGACCCACCGAAGACTGAAATACCTATCCCAGATAAAAAAGAAGTATTACCCTTGAATCCTAGGAAAGAATATCAACAACACAAAGTCACTATGTCAAAAGAAGATAAGAATCAGAATGGGAAAAGGAATAGCGAGACAAAGATCACTGGAAAGAAGGCTAGAAAACTAAGTAAGAAAAGAGCTAAGATCGAAAATTTGCAGAAAGATCCAGAAGGAACCTTGCAGAAGGAAAATTTGCAAAATTGGAGCTTCGTTGGGATATCAACACAATGACACATGGCACTTCGCCATGGTGAATCAATATAGTCATTGGGGACATTATAATTATTAGACCAATGCTCCAAACTGGTAGAAAGGAATTTATGACCACACAGCTCGCCATCAGACCATTGGGATAGTGCCATAACGGACAGAACATAGTTCATGAAGGCTTCATAACCGTTGCAAGCGATCCATTTCCGAGTTACCTATTTATCCCATCACTCCATGCACCGAGAACACTTTTTCTAATCGTAAATTTGAGCCCGCAAACTTGTTGATTTTATATAGTGATCATTGCGTTGTATTGCCTTCTATCCTATTGCAGTGTCTAAGTTACTCCTTGAACCCGAAGATTTCCAACCCCGAGTGTGTATGTCGAACGAGTTCAGTGCAGCAGAGAGAGTTGTCAAAGAAGTTTTGATCAACCTCATGACTGAATGAGTCATGTTGATGTCTACAGGGGTACAAGCATCATCGGCGAGAGTATTGCAAGCCTCTCCGTCGACTACTTGCAGAGTCGAACCATCCCGACCATCAAATGAAAATTGAACCAAGCACAGGGATGATATAGCAAATGCCAAATTGATCTCGACTATATTACCCACCTACATACCACCTCTGAGTGTCACAGTAAATAGAGATAGTGTGCCTAGAAATTTTGAGTACACCTTGGTCACTGTGAACCTCCCGAAGAGGATCCGCACAGTTCGATTAGACTAAGACAAGATTGTAGCATTGAAGTTTAGCGACTTCAACCTCGGTGACTGAAAAGTATATAACATGCTCGCCCCACATAAGTACTTGACCATAACTAAGGGGAAGAATTCAAAGATAATCCCCTAGAAATGGACCCATAACCTCGCGCAGTCCACCCTGTTGAACATCATGAAGATCCCACACTTCGAAAGACACCAGGAGGTGAATGCCTGTGTCAAGATTTTCCTTTCTTGTTACCATGGAGGATATTTGTGGCTAGACCATCGTATCACAATTGATCTAACTTTGATCAATCAGATCACAGGGTTGAGTATGCAGGGACCTGACCCACAGGATTTTTATCCAGGAAAATCCATGGATCGTGCTCTAGAACAGAGGATCAAGGACACCTACGGCGATGTCAAGAAGGGGACATGAGGATACAAGGTATATTTTATCCAGATTGGCGTAGTGTGCCTCGCCTTTCATTTGATTGCAAGAAAGTTAGTAAGAAAGAACCGACCTACCCAAGTCATCGTCTTTGTAGTCGGCCTCGCAGGGAAGTGTGCAAAAGGCCTACAGATGAACTGGGTGAAGTACCTGGTGAATCAATTGGAACTAGACTACAAAAAAGCACAAGATCAAGGTTATGAATTCCATTTTAGTTGGCTTTTGATCCTTATCCCATTCATCACCTAGGAGATGCTGGAAGGTGCGACCTTCCTCGACATCGAGCTATTTGAGCCGTTGGCCGTGAAGTTCAGTACACTTTGGTATTCCAGCAATATGAACAAATAGTGGTAGTCAAATGTTGTTTTTCATACCTACTACGATAAGATGAAGAGAGCCATCCAGTCCGAGCCTCACATGACTCTGAACATTCTACACCATTTCTGACCTTTGATGAAGTTCAGCGCAGATTGGCATTTCATTTATATTACAACGTGCGTCGATGAAAATAAGCAACAACTTCAGTCCTACTACAAGCTGATGGAGGAGGACCTAGAGGATATTACTAAGGAATGGTCCTCTGAGCTCCTTATCCCCTCCAACCTCGCAGAGATATCCGACATCGATAGCCCAAAAACTGCGCAAGATACACTTGGACCTAGCAAGACAAAGAAGACCTAAGAGGTCCAAGGATTAGACAGTGCATCCGTGAAGACTGCTTCCATATCACCAGAGCAAGGAGGTGATGGTGAAGAATTAGATGACAAAGAAGTCGAATAGAAGCAAGGAGATGAGGTTGATCTATTGAATAAGAGGAAGGGTTCACCTTTGAAACCTTCTTCCCGGAAGAAATCGAAATCCTCCATGACGAAGATGCAGACTGTCCTCACCTCTGACGACTTCAACTTCCTCATAGTAGCCCTGAACGATGCTTCACTGGAAATAGCATAAAAGAAAGAGGCCAAGCAGGAAGCAATGTATGATAGGATTGAAATCGAACTCTGAGGGGTACATCAGGCACTACATTCCAGCCGCGCAGTCTCCACTGTGCCTCTGCCATTGGGAACACCAGAGCTAGAATAAGAACCAACCCAACTCCATTGATTAGTTGATACAGTCAAATCTCACCTTCGATGAGCACAATAGGAAACAAAACAAGACACCTAGGCTTTGATGAAAGTACAAGGAGTACTTGTGGAACAGTGCCAAGATGCATAACAGGAAAAGATTTCCCTCCAAGTGAAGTTCGACAAAGAAAAAGAACAGATACAGTAAGGAAAAGAACAGTTGCTCATCGAGCAACTCGAAGTAAAGGAAGTGGTCAATAGATCACTTCGCTCTGTGAAAGTCGTAGAAATAAAGGTAGAAGATTGAGTTACACAGCAAGTAGAGCAGCTTGAAGAAGTGATCTAGTAGCTACAACAACGCATCGCAGACTTAGAACTATGCACAGTTCCCGAGATCCCACGGGATGTGAAGGACTAAAGAGAAGCAACTGACAGGAACGTAATTGACAAACTAAAGTCCCTTGCTATGGAATACAAGTAGCTGAGTGATCACAGTGCCCTAACATATGAGCGACTCGTTGAGAGTCTAGAATTAAGAGCACTAGAGTCATATCTCCAATAGGTGAAGTATCATGCCGAAATGATACAGGCACAGTTGAAGCTCCTGTCAACTATGGAAAGAATGAAGAGATCTCAAGAGAAATGCACTACCCAGAAGCAGATTCATGCTATTTAGAGTAGAGTTATGGAAGTAACTCAGAGACTCCAACCCGTACAAGATAAGGCCTACCAATTGTTCACAAGAGTTGAAGGTCGAGGAGAAGAACTAGAGCAGGTTGTCAATGCAACTGAATAGCACCTGGAAGGACCTATGAATGATGCAGTCATCCAAGAGTTTGTTGAATAAGAGGTCATAGCACAACAACAACTTGAAGTAGCTCGAGCCAAGATCGAGACTTTCGAAGTAGAACTTCCTACATCAGAGTGACTCGRGACTAGTCACAGGTAAGTGTTGGGGGCATGTTGACCCTTGACCAAGTTTTGAGAGATCCTTGGTCAAGTTTGACCATTTTGGACTTCRACGGCCTATCGAAGGTGGAGTGCAAGATGAAGTAGAGATTKYGATATCTCAGCCTCTTTTTGGGTCCTTTTTGGGATTTGGGAATATGTAACGGGTATGGTAATGTAGGCCCATGGGTTTACCCATGCTTAGGCCTATTTTGTAATATATAAATAGATGTCTAGGCGATGTAAGGAAATATAGGAGAAGAGAAAAGAGGCATCTATGTGATGTTGTGCTAAGTGCAAGTGTGGATTGTAAATGCTTTGTGCATACTATGAGAGACTTGCAGAGCTAAGTGCAAGTGGTTGTAACAGAATGTGAAGGGATTTGTGTTGAATGCAAGGAAGGAGGATCTAGCGAGGTGCACAGATCTCCTGTCCTATGCAGAGTAGGGTTTTTGTGGTTCTGTGCATGTATCTGATTGAAGAAGATAATAAAGAAGAAGAGTTGGTGGGCATAGCCCCAGGGTGGGGGTGAACCATGTATATGTTTTGTTTCTCTGCTCTGTGCGATGTGTTGGTATACTTATGTGTTATCTTCTAAGTTCTTGACATAGATAGATAGATAGATATGTTTATACTTTGTGCTTATGATGAATCTAGATGCTAGATATGACCTCTATGAACTTTCTTAGTGCTTGAATATACTAGATCTGATCTAATTCCTTATGTTAAATGCTTAGATACATTAGATCTAGGTGAATGTTGCAATGCTCTATTTTAACTGCGGAGTAGATATTGGTTAGATATTGATGAAGGTTTACTATTGAATGCTCTGTTAAATACTAGAATCACATATCTGTGTCCCAACTAAGGTTGTAGACATCTGAGTCTTGCAACCACCCCTGCCTCTACCTCGGGTGATACTTCATCTTCTTCACAAGTGTTTCCAAAAGGGCCGATAGTTAGGGTTTTGTTGGTGCGTTGTTGTAGCGTTGAACCCTGGGTTTGTCCCTGTGCCAACAACATCTCCTCCCAAGGTTGGCCTACATCCAAAGATAGGAAAACAAAGAACTACAAGAATTTCATTCTATATATAAGTTAGGGTTAGATGTAAAATGTCAAGTATAAATCAATAAATGTACTCAAGACACCATCATTTTCGACAGGAAAATTGATTCTTTGATTCATAATACAAAGATTATACCTTACAATCTGAGTCAACCACCATTCTGTGAACCTGGTCCAGGATCCTCTTTACCATGCTCCAAGTGCACCTTGAATGAAATTATTCTCTCAATCTTTTGATCACTTCTATGGAAGGGAAAGGGTTGAATGGAGGAAGAAGGGGTTGATGAGGGTATGTTGAGGCAATATCTCACAAAAGGCAGCAATATCTTGGGTAAGGAGAGGAAGTGAAATTGGGCATATTTTCACTATTTGTATGCTTCTCTTTGAAATGAGACCCCAACACCTCATTTTATATGCCAAAAGGATGGTTATTTGGTTGGGTGATGGGATATAATAGGTGGATTAGTTGGGAAACCTCCAATAGCCCATGAATTTCAATGAATTCCTTGCAACTTTTTACTTTTTGCAACTTTTGCAAGCATACGCGGGTTGTAATGGTGCAACATGCATATGTACGTGAATTGTAGTGGTGTAGCAAGCGTATGTACGTGGGTTGTAATGGTGCATGGTGCGTACATCTTCCAAAAATGGTTTTTTAAGAAGAGATTCTCAATAGTTCTTTGGAAAAATATGCAAGTAAGAGGGCCAAGGCCATGTATGCTTGAATAGGGCATTTTAGGGATATAATAGCTATAACTGTGATGACAAATATTTTCAAGGGAAAAAGTGTAAGGAGAAAAATATTTTTATGGCCATTTTTTAGGAAATTTTTTAATAGGATGTCGATTATTCCCCTCCTAAAGATCTACCTCAATAAGATGTTCATACCATGCCCTCTAATGCCCCAGAAGTTGAACTACTTATCTCTCTGAATTTCCTCATTGGTATCTACTATCTATGCTCCTCAAACCCTTAAATTAACTGTCTATATCAAGAATAGGAAATTCATCATCCTCATCGAAAGTGGAAACACCCACAATTTTATTCATTGTCACATTTCCCAAGAGACCATGTGTTATATTTTTCTTGTCAACAATTTTCAAATCAGGATTACCAATGGAGGTTACATGAAATGTGGAGGGCTTTGTGAAAACATGTGCTTGAAAATTGGTCATTAACTCCTGAAATCTCATATGTTGTCTATTGAAATGGTAGGTTGCAACATTGTCCTCAGTTCTAAATGGTTGCGCACACTAGGCCCCATCACCATGAATTTCAAGGATTTAACCATGAGCTTCCAACATGATGGACAAATGTACCAATTCCAAGGAATCACATAAGGTTCCCATGATATCATCAGTTCCCACCAAATGGAGAAACTACTAAGAAAAGGTCACTCTTGTATTATTGCACAACTCAATGTCATTCGAGCCATTAAGACCCCCTCCACTACAATTCATCCCGACATACAGTCTCTTCTCTCCAAACACCAATCTATTTTTGATAACCCACAAGGACTTCCTCCTTCTCATGGAACCCATGATCATTCCTTTCCCCTTGTCCCTGGCAGTCTCCCTCCCAATTTTAATCCTTATCATCACCCCTTTTCCCAAAAGAATGAAATCGAGAAAATTGTTCAGGAATTGCTAGTGGAAAGTGGTATTTATCCTAGTACTAGCCCGTATTATTCTCTAGTTGTCACAGTACTCAATAAAGAAGGAACATGGTGCATGTGCCCTGATTTTAGAGCCAAAATTACCATAAAATATAAATTCCCCATTCCTATCATTGGTGACCTTTTGGTTGAGATGAGTGGTGCTCATTTCTTTACCAAACTTGATCTACGATATGGCTACCACCAAACACAGATGAAAGAGGTGACATCCCTAAAACTTCCTTTCGAACTCATGAGGGCCATTATGAGTTCTTGGTGATTCTCTTTGGCCTATGTAATGCCCACTCCACCTTTCAAAGTCTCGTGAGTCATGTCTTCAACCCATTCCTCCTTCACTTTGTCTTAGTTTTATTTGATGATATCCTCATATATAGTAAAACTTGGAAATCCCATCTGGCCCATGTAGATCAAGTCTTACACTTACTTTCTCAGCACAAAGTCTTCCTCAAATAGCCTAAATGTGCTTTTGGTTCTCCTAAGGTAGAATACCTAGGCCATATTATTGGAAAGGATGGTGTCCATGTGGATCCTCAAAAAATCACAGCTATGAAGGATTGTCCCCATCCTCAAACTCTTAAAAGTTTGATCTTTTTCCTAGGGTTAATGGGTTATTATCACAAGCTTGTTCAGAATTATGGAAAATTTGTAGGTCCCCTCACTAGTATCCTTAAAAAAGAATGCTTTTAGTTGGACTCCAACAATGGATTACTCCTTCCAAGCCTTGAAACAAGTTATGTGCACAACTCATGTTCTCGCACTTCCTGACTTCACCAAGACTTTTGCCCTGGAATGTGATGCTTTAGGGAAAGGAATTAGGGTATTCCTCATGCAATATGGAAGACCCTTGGATTTCACTAGTAAACAACTCTTTTAGAAACATTTGGGAAAATCCACCTATGAAAAGGAAATGTTGACTATTATGCATGCAATGGATATTTGGTGTCCTTATTTGATGGGGAAACACTTCCAAATTAAAATTGATCATCGTAGCCTCAAATATTTTTTAAAACAAAGGATATAATCCCCAAATAAATAGAAATGGGTGACCAAAATGTTTGGTTATGATTATGATATCATTTACAAGAGGGGAAAAGAAAATGTGGTTGTTGATGCTCTTTCCATAAAATATGAAGAAGAAGAATGTTCCATATTTTCCCTCTCTTTCATTGTAGCATATTGGTTACAAGTCGTTCATTGGGAGTGGTTCTAAGATCCCAAAGTTTCTCTCCTAATCCAAAAATTACAACAAGATCCTCAAGCCTCTTCGGGATATTATTGGCACAATGAGGATATTTTCCATAAAGGTAGCCTATATTTAAGCAAACAGTCTCACCTTAAATCCATTGTTCTCTCTAAACCTCCTACCTATTTGAGTCTCAATTAAAGCCTTAAATATTTTAAACTTCTCAAATGCATCAGCTTTTTCTTTGAGAAAGGCAACCCAAGTCTGGAGTAATCATCAATAATCAGCATGAAGTAGTTTTCTTTCCCTGTGCCTTCCTATCTTGATGGCCCACATAAATCCATATGAACTAGTTGGAGTGGTTTCTCTGTTGAAGTAAAGCTCTTGGACTTAAACTATGTCCTGTTTAGCTTTCCTACTTGGCAGGGTTTACACATTGAATCTTGGGGAATTGATATTCTTGGAAGATCTTTTACTGCCTTGAGATTTCTAAGTTTGATTAAGTGGTCAAAGTTTAGATGTCTAAGTCTCCTATGCCATAACCATCTTTCATCATGTTTTCTTAGATGACATTCTTCTCTATTTTCTTTCAGCACATATACATTATTTTCTGTCCTTATGCCTTTGACCACCACTTGTCCTAAGTTTACAGACTTTATCTTGCAGTCCTTGGACGTGACCACACTTCACATCCTCTATCACACATTTGACTTACACTGATCAGATTATGTTTCATCCAATCTACAAGTAGAACATCTTGGGCTTTTCCTTTTCCATTACTTAAACTCACAATCCCTTTACCCTTTATTTTACCTGGAGCATCATTTCCGAAGGTTACATTTCCTGATTTGCTTTCACTTAGAGATAGAAACTTACCTTTGTCTCCCGTAATATGTTTGGAGCATCCACTGTATATGTATTAAGGGTTCTTTTTTCTTTGAGCTGACAACACTAATCCACACTTGTCACTTTCTTTCTTCTTCCAAAACTTGACATTTTCAGCAAGGGAATTCAAATCTAGTTCATAGTTCTTTAATCGACAGTCAACAGATTTATGTCCATAGTTATGGCAGATGTAGCATTCAATCTCATTGTTTAATAGGTCAAACTTGTTGTAGCAACATTGTCTACTCATTGATTGTTGATTATTTCTTGACCTCCTTAGTTGCATGTCCCTAGACTTAATTTGGCAATTTGCAATCTGTGAAGATTTGTTACTTGGCTGCATCATTCTTTGTTGTGGCAAGTATTTATTCCTTTGAAATCTTAATTGCTCATGTCTAAGTCTTAAGGAACAATTTACAGCTTTGTGACCAAGGTTAGAACAGTAGAAACAATAGCCATAGAAAAATTCTTTGTACCTGGAAAATGGTTGTCTTCTTTGAGAAAATTGATTTCTTCCATGTTGATGACGTCTTTCAGCAGGGAGTGCATTATTTCTTTGCTCTACAGATTCAGTCCTGGAACCTTTTTCTCTACTCATCCTGGGTAGCTGATTGTCTTCCTTTGTTTCTACAAGTTTTTTGTTGTCATTGGTTGTACATTTGACAAACTTGATGGGTTCTTCGTTTCTTGGCTTGCCACTACTTGATCCCTCTTCATAACCCAAACCAGTTTTCAGCTTTGGATTCTTTTGCTGATTCAGAATGGTGGTTAATCCTTCTGAGGCTTTGATACTTGACAGATTCTGATTATACAAGGCTTGAAACTTCTACATCTCTTTCTTAGTTTTCACTACTTCTTGTTCTAATGCTTCACATCTTTCCTTCTTTTCTGATAGTTGTCGTTTCAGAATGTCTTCGATTTTCTTTGCCTCTTCTAATTCTACTTTTAGTAGGACAAGGTTATCATCAGGTTCTTTACTATCTTTCTTGAACTATATCAGCAATTGTCTTTGCTTTTTGTTCTTGATTCTTAGTCTGTCAATCTCTTCCAGTGCACTGATCAGTTCTCCTTCCATGTCAACCACAGCTTCTTCTTCATTAACATCACTCCCTCTGTTGTTATTATCATAATCCTCTTTGTCCATAAGTATGAAGTCATTTATTTTATCTTCAATAGAGGAGTCTTTGTCTTCATCATCTGAAGGATCATCATCATTGTTTACGCAAAGACTTTTCTTCTTAAAGTTATTCTCTTTAAAGAAAATTCGTTGTTTGTACTTCTCCTCATCACAACATGTCTGATCCTTTCCTTTGTGGGTACATTTATTTGCAAAATTACCTATCCTACCACAGTTGAAACTTTTGAAAGGCAGTTTACCTTTGTATTTTCTTGATCCCTTCTTCAGTCTCTTCACAAATTTTTCTTCAATTTCATCGGGCTCAAAATCCTCATTCTTGTCTGCTTTAAATGATGCTTCTCTGGAGGTGGGTTTATCTTTAACTATTCTCATTTCATATGCAGTCAATGTTCCTAGAAGTTGATAAAAATCCAAGGTTTTTAGATCATTAAGTTCTTCTATAGTAGAGACCTTCGGGTTGAACCTATCTGGGAGAGATCTCAATATTTTCTGAACTAAAGAAGGTTCCTCAATTTTTTCACCAAATGTTTTCATTACATTTACCATTTCTTCTACTCTCAGAAAGTATTTTCCAACAGTTTCATTTTCCTTCATCTTCAGCTATTCAAACTTTGTTCTATAGGTTTGAAGCTTGGCATCCTTTACCTTTTCATTACCTTCATAACTACTAATGATTTTGTCCCACATTTCTTTGGCAGTTCCTAGGTGCATAACTTTTACGAATTCTGCTTCTGCAAGCCCACTCAAGATAGCATTCATAGCCTTAGCGTTGAAGCTAAATTCTAGCTTGTCATCCTTATTAACTAGTACAACTGGCTTTACATAACCAATGTGTACCACATCCCAGACATCTGCACCTAAAGCCATTATGTAGGTTCTCATTCTAACTTTCTATAAGGCAAAGTTTGTTCCATTGAACAGAGGGGCCTTATTGGTTGAATTTCCTTCATGGCTTGACATGTTTAAGCTCTAGGATCTGCCCTTAGATAAAAGGGGGCTAGATCTGATACCAATTGTTGGACAACTGAGAGGGAGGGTGAATCATTTGTTACCGTGCTTAAACAATTATGCTTATTTAAACTCTTTACAAAGCTCTCAATGATAATCACAATAATGCAAGGAAATAAGTAATAGCACATTCAACATCAGTCACACATATGAGATACACAGAGATAGATATTTCTTAAGGAAACCCACAAGGGGTAAAAACCTCTTCTTCTTTATATGATAAGTAATATTTACATTCTTTACATTATCATACATATGAGCACCAACTCATAATGAGGTTGCAACCTCTGTTTTGCAAGCTGCTACTTGTTGAGAGCACCAACTCTCTGGTTTCTCTAACACCAACTAGAAGGAAGCAGCAACTCCCCAAGTGTTCCAGCACCAACTTCCAGTCACACAGGAACCAACCTATATAACAGAGAACAATAGTTCTCCCTTGCACCACCCTGCCACCCTTGTTTCTCTGGCTGCAACCAGATGGAAGCTACAACTCCATTTTTTCAAGCACCCACTTGAACCTATGAGGACAATAGTCCTCCCTAGCACCTCCCTACCACCCTAAAATATAAATCTTTGCTAATGAAACTTATCATAGTGATACAATATTTATCATTGGATTACCAGGCTTATCACTATTCTGCTATGTTTCTCTGCTCTCTTGTATCAATGTCTCTCTATCTGCATCTTCTTGGGATTTCTGATCTTCTATTTTTCTCTACAGGAGCACCTCAGCCTTCCTTTAGTGTCTCACTGTCTTTTTGCACACATGCCTTGCGCTTTCTTTGCTTCTTCCTTTCATGCTATGTGCGCCAACTCCATACCATGCACCATTCCTCTTCACTCTATTTCCATTGTTGCACACTCCTCCTTCTACACTCTTGAATCCCTCACAACAACAGCCGCCCATCTCTTCTTTGTTCTGCATACTTATAGTCTCTATGCACCTTTTGCATGCTCTCTCGTCATGTCAAGTGCTCTGCCTGATCATCATCACAACTCTTCACCTTCTCTAGCAATTAGATCTATCTGTCAATTGCCTCTACGAACAGTCTTCATTCCACTGGCAGATTCCTTGAGACTCTTTAGCTTCTCTAGCAATCACACAGAAGTCTTTTTGAGTCCTCTGGCAATCGTTTCTAGCAGATACACTCTGAAGTGAAACAATAGCCCTCTAATCTTATTCAAATTCATCTACACCATTGAATTGACTTCATTGAATCTTACGTTCATTTCGTCATTTCGACATTTCCGCATTTGGCAATTCGGCATTCGTGTGATCAAGTGTCTTGACACTCCAAGTCGTGAACCCCAAAATGGAGCTTGGTTACACTACCTCCTTCCTCCATCTTCCACGGATGTGACCACTAGCAGTGACCACAGTCTTATTCAAAACTGCATTTCACAATTTCGTGTTTCAGCACTTCGGGACTTCTGTTGCGTGGCATCTCGACTCTCCAAGTAGCAGTCCCCAAAATTCCGAAATGGAGCTTGCCGATTTGAGCTCTTCTCTATAGCTCTTCGATCTCCAGATCAACGGTCCACATCCCGTGACAAACAGACAACTATCCTCTACCCCAGGACTTCATCCTTTAGAACTTTGGGGGAGTGATGGAGTTAAACTCCTGAAGCAAAAACTCTCAGAGTGAGTTCAGTCTTGCGTCACTCAATGATGTGTCATGACCCAAGTGGCTACCATGTGTCACTTAGAATTGTGATTTCCAGTGGCCTAAAATGCCAAATCAACTTGACACTTGTCATTGTCTAATCATGCCACATGTCAGTGTCTTTCACCTGTCCTTTTTGACATGATCTGCCACATTCACCTCCTGGATTTGTCGGCCCAGATTACTTCGCGATTTCGCATATCGCGATTTCAACATTCTTGATGTGAATGTTCTTCACTTCCAAGTCCCGGTCTGCAAAAATCTGAAATGGAGTCAGATCAACTTTTTGGCTTTTCGCACTTCGCAACTTCGGGATTCTTATCATGAGAGTCCTTGACATCTCCAACTCCCGGTATCCGAACCTCTAGTATAGAGTCTTTGACATTTCACGATTTCTCATTTCGCGACTTTGGGTTTCGCGACTTTGGGACTCCTGTTAGTAAGAGTTCTTGACATCCCCAACTCCTAGTATCCAAAATCATAGTATCTGAAACTGTCTCCTGCTTTCAGGATTTTGGCGTTTCACATTTCGCGATTTCGGGACTCCTGATGATGAAGAGTCTTGACTCTTCCAACTCTCGGTACTCGAAATTGTCCTCCTTCTTCCAGGATTTTTTTGTTTCACATTTCGTGATTCCGGGACTCTTGATGATGAAGAGTCTTGACTCTTTCAAATACCGGTATCTGAAACTCCGAAATGGAGTTATTTCCCGATCTGTGAAACTCTTCGTTTATGTGCCTATTTCAGGATTTCAGGATTTCGGATTTCGCAACTCCGGGACTCCTGTGTTGAAGAGTCTCAACTCTTGACTTCTCAATCTCCTGGTATCTGAAACTCCAAAATGGAGTTTACGCTTCTGATCTTTTCATCCAATTATTCTTTCACTGTTGGTCTTCCTTGCCTGCCTATTTTCCATCAAATAAACAAGCACACTCTCACACTCTTCGTGCACCTCTGCACTATCTCTTATGAGATTACGTTGTCCCTATTTTTCCATTACTGCATACTCTGATCTTGCCATCAATGACAAGCATACCTGCCTATAAACATGCCAACAATCTCCCCCTTTGGCATTGATGGCAACCTTGAATGACTATGCTAATTTGTTTGGACCTCCAACTGTAGCATTCGGTCCGGACCACTTCTTTTCTCCCCCTTTGACATCAATGTCAAAGAAAACATGCTCCCCCTAAGCTGTTGCAGTATTTTTAGGAGGTATCAGATATTCAATCAATACAAAACTCCCCCTAACAGGATGGACTCTCTTAGGTATGAGACGGAATGACACCCAGCTTCTGTCTAAGATATTCAAATGGTGTCTTGGCTAGGGGTTTAGTAAAGATGTCTGCAATTTGTTCTGTGGTTGAAATGTAATGGACCTGAACAACCTGATTGGTGACCTGCTCTCTCAGAAAATGGTATTTTATGGGAATATGCTTGGTCTTGGAGTGGAATACAAGATTCTTGGACACACTGATGGCACTAGTGTTATCACAATGAATTAGGATCAGTGCAGTGTATTTTACCTCTAAGTCTGCAAGTGTCTGAATCATCCATAATATGTGAGTGCAACAGGTAGCAACAACAATGTACTCTGCCTCTATA
>JASDQU010736887.1:22403-32875 GCA_032191745.1 Picea mariana
GTATTCCAACAGAGGACGAACACCTTCAATAACCACTCACATAACTATATCAAAGATCAACACACCGATGTTTTCACGTGGTAAAACCCCTACGGGGAAACATCCACGGCCCTAGCCAACACGGCCACTTGGAGCAGTTTATTAATGCAAAGAAAAAGATTACAGAGAGATTTTACAAGAGAGTTTCTCACAATCGATCATCAGAAAATGACCCTCCATTCTCTTTAAATAGAGATGATGGACCAATCGGGTGTTAATCCATGGATCAATGGCCATTAAGATCGAGGAGAGTATGAACCGTCAGATCACTCTATGTCGGGAACATACCGTGACCGTCGGATTTCCTAACTACAAATGCATACTAATGCATACTAAAGAAACACACTAAGAACCACACTTTTACCTAACGACATATTAGACCAATTAGATATTAACTAACTCCTAAGTGTCTAAATATCCTAACATCCCCCCTTACAAACAACTTGGGATAGGATTGAAGGATTTACAATAGTGACACAATAGGAGAAGGAAGGAGGCATTAGAGCCTATCCCCCCTTAATGACAACTTCCTGAACTCCTAACATAGATTGAAGTTTGGAAAACTTTGCTTCTGTAAGAGACTTTGTGAAAATGTCTGCAACTTGATCTTTTGTAGGGCAAAAGAGCACTTCAATAACTTGATCATGAATTAGCTTTCTGATGAAGTGCATGTGTAGGTCGATGTGTTTTCTACGCTGATGTTGAACTGGGTCTTTGGCAAGCTTGATGGCACTCTGATTGTCACACCAAAGGCTGCTTGGATGCTGGTGCTGGAATCCAAACTCTGAAAGGATCTGTCGAAGCCACAGGGCTTCCTAACTTGCATTTACCATTGCTCGGTACTCTGCTTCTACTAAAGAAATTGAAATAGTCTTTTGTTTCTTACAGGCCCAAGTTACAGGTCCTAAACCAAGGATGAAAACATAACCTGTAGTAGATTTTCGATCATCAGGGTCGCCAGCCCAATCTGAATCAGTAAAACCAACCAATAAAGGAGTCCCCCATGAACTGTAATGTATCCCAAACTGAAATGTACCACGAACATAGCGAAGTATCCTTTTAGCTTCTTTCCAATGGCTTTCATGGGGTGTTTTCATATATCGAGCAACAAGACCAACAGAAAAGGAAAGATCGGGATGGGTATGAGTCAAGTATAAGAGGCTACCAACTAACTAATGGTACAGGGTGTCATCAACTTCACGAGAAGTACAGGTGGCAGAAATATTGACTCCAGACTGGAAGGGAGAAGGGGTTGGTTTACAATCATCCATGTGAAAGTGACAAATAAGGTCACAAGCATACTTAGATTGGGAAATAAAAATTCCTTCATTGGTTTGCAAAACTTGGAGTCCAAGGAAATAAAGAAAAAATCCTAAGTCTGTCATTTCAAATTTCTTCTTAAGGCTAGTTTTCACATGGTTTAAAAGTTTTGAGTTACTACCAGTAAGGATAAGGTCATCAACATAAAGGAAAAGGATTATGAGATGGCTTCCTACTTTTTTGGTATAGACATTAGGATCAGAATGGAATATAGAGAATCCAGTGGAAATAAGAAAGCTATCCATTTTGGCATAACAAGCTCAAGGAGCTTGCTTGAGACCATAAAGAGATTTCTTGAGGCAACAAACAAGGCTAGAGTCATTCTGGACATAGCCAAGAGGTTGTTCCATGTAGATTTCTTCTTGCAAATATCCGTGCAAGAAGGAGGATTTAAAATCCATTTGATGGACCTCCCATTTATGTGAGGCAGCAAGGGAAAGAACAAGGCAGATGGAATTCATTTTTTCTACAGGGGCAAAGGTTTCATTATAGTCAATTCCTTCAACTTGGGAAAATACTTTGCCAACTAATCGAGCCTTGTGTCTTTCAACACTTCTATTTGATGCATACTTAGTTCTGTAGACCCATTTGCATATAACAAGTTTTCTTCCTTTTGGAAGAGGTACAAGATCCCAAGTATCATTTGCCATTAAAGAACGATACTCTTCATTCATTGTTGTATCCCAATCTGGATGACCTAAAGCTTCTACAAATTTATCTAGATCATGAGTTTCTGAAACTTGAGACAAAAGAGAAGAGTCTCATTGGAACTGTGAACGTGTCCGACACAAATCTGAAGGATCACCAACAAGATCACCAACTGCTTCTCGTGTTGAACAGACCCATCTAGGAAGCGATGGAGCTGGTGTTAGTTCAGGTTCAAAGGACTCATCTGGAGGAGGGTGAGCAGGCGGAGGTGGATTTTCATCCTCACTATCATCATCTGAAGAAGAAACCAGATCATAAGAAGGCACAAATGTCGAAGATGGCTCACAGGCCGAAGAAGGCACAATCGTCGAATTAGGCTCGCGGGCCAAGACATTTTCATCAAATTTAATATCTCTTCTAATAATAATTTCATTACAATGTGATTGAAGAAGTTTGTGACCTTTGACATCTTCAAAATAACCAACAAATATACACTTCTCACTTTTAGGTTGCAATGCTTTCCTTTTCTCATCAGGAATGTGAGCCCATGCTATACTTCCAAATACACGAAAGTGACTTACATCTGGTTTAATTTTAGTCCAAGCTTCTTCCGATGTAATATTTTAAAGAGCCTTTGTAGGAGTGCGATTTACTATGTAATTTTCACAGTTGATGGCTTACGCCCAATACTTTAGACTTAATCCCTTAGATTGGATCATACAATTAGCCATTTCTTTTAATGTGTGATTCTTTCTCTCAGCAACACCATTTTGTTGTGGTGTATATGGAACAATGTGTTTCATTTGGATTCCCTGTGTAGTGCAGTAGCTTGTAAAATTATTGTTCACATATTCGCCTCCATTATCTGTTCTTAACCTTTGAATTTGATGTCCAGATTGCTTTTCTACAAGGGCCTTGTAGGCCAAAAACTTGTCAAAAACTTCACTCTTGAGTTTTAAGAGGTAAACCCAAGTACGGCTGAAAAATTCATCAATGAAAGTTAAGAAATAGTTGCACCCAGAAAAATAAGGAGAAGAAAGTGGACCACACAAATCACTGTGAACAAGTTGCAAAGGACCCGAGGCGTGCCAAGAGGCACGTTTGTCAAAACTATCCCGATGATGTTTTCCAAGAACAAAACCGGTACAAACACCATATTTGCATGAAACAAGAGGAAGACTAGTCACCATCTGTTGATTACATAGTTGTTTCAATGGGCGATAGTTTAGATGACCAAACTGCTCATGCCAAAGTTTGCTCAAGTCATCGCTATGAGCAACAAAAACTGATGAAAAAGTTGATGACCCAAAGTTGTCAAACTTGTACAACCTGGTAATATCATTAGCAATTCCAGTTGCAAGAACATGCTTAGGATCATTTAGATCCTTGATTACAACTTGGTGAGGTGAAAACTTGACAGTTTTACCTTCACCTGAATGAGTGATTTGATATATTGATAGAAGGTTACAAGAAAGACTTGGAACACATAATACATCATTGAAATGACCATTATCTAATTGAATTGTTCTAGATCCTACAACACTAAGAGATCTATCATCACCAACAAATATTTTCTTGGTGTTACATTCATTTAGAGAAGAAAAGACGGCTTTATCCTTAGCCATATGATAAGATGCTCCTGAATCAATAAACCACTCATAAGAAGAAGAAGTAGTAGTAGAATTTGAATTGAAGGAGAAACCAGAAGCAGAAAGTCCATGTCCATGAGAAGAAGAAGTAGAATCAATACCGATGGTGTGCTTCGTCATCATTGCTTCTAAATCTGCCATCTTCTTGAAACATTTGGACTCATCCTGACCATCTTTATCACAAAAGTTGCAATGTCTGTTAGTATTCTTACTTTTATATTTTGCTCCTTTGTCACCAGTAGGAGTTGAAGCTGTCTGAGCAGGTTTGGGACCCTTATGTTGTTTGTTGTTGTAGCAAGGATGTTTCTTCTTGGGATACTTGGGTTTATCTTTCTACTAGGAAACTAAGGCTTTGTTGGAGGGACCTGCAGTTTTGATCACTCCAAATTGTACAAGCTTATCTTCCTCTCAAATCAAAGAAGAACAAAAGGACTCAAGACTAGGTTTTTCATAAGCTTCTTCCCCTAGAGCCTCTCTCATGGCATAAAAGGTAGATACAAACATAGAATATGCACTACCTAGCTTAGAAAGAGTAAGATAGATGCAACGCTCTTCCTCCATATTTATCTTACATTCTTCACATAAAATTCTGAGTGTTTTAAACCTAGATAGATAGTCTCCAAGGCAAGAAAAATCATTTGGACTCAAGGTCAGTATTTGATTTTCTAACTGTTGTGCTCGAATAATATTGAGTTTACCATGTTTGACAACACAGGTTCAATCGTGTCCCAAGCTTCTTTGGGGTCATCAATATCTTTAAGGTGGTACCTTAAATCAGGAGAGATGGAAATTCTAATTAGTCCACGTGCTTCGTCATTCATATTATCCCACTTGGCTTTCTTATCAGCATCAGTGGGTGCTTTTTCCTTTCCCAAGGTAATCCGGTACAAGCCTTTACTTCTTAATAAATCTTCCATATGAGATTTCCATTGGAAGTAGTTGTTGTTGGTAAGCAAGACAGTACTTGTAGAATCCATATTAAATATGCAGATAATGTGGATTTAAAAACTGAAACTGATGATCTGGATGGAAAGAGATCAAAAATTTGTGTGGTTTAAAAAAAAACGACACTGAAAACGGACTTCCATTGTTAGATTTATGCCCTTTTAAAAAAAGGCGCAATCGGTAACCAAATGACCACGTGATTGTGTAAGTTGCTTTATGAAGTGACCCACTTTTATAAAGAGAAGTGGGGATCACTTTTACAATGAAGTTACTTTATAACAAAAAAGTTGCATGCAAAATATATAACTCTAAAATAAAATATTAAAGCTACTTATAGTGATTCACTTTTATACTTGAAGTGAAATACACTTTACAATTTTAGCATGAACTTTTTCAAAAAAGGTAACAAAAGAGAGACTTGAACTCAAGACCTCTTACTTAATAAGGAAATTTTTATCCAAATGATCTAGCAAAACATATTGTAATGTTCAGAAGGAGGATTGGGGTTGTTGTTGTTGTTTTTGTTGAAGACGGCCTTGGAGAGCGTGCTAAAAAAAAACTCTTTTCACACAAGAAAAAAAATTTCACTTCTCGATGACAACAAGGGTTAGATCTCGGTTAGCTGACCCAGAAGATGCACCTTTTCCTATCTGTTTCTGATTTGCCGAGATCACACAGGGCGCAGGGAAAAGAGCATACGCAGATATAAAAGAGTAGCAACATGGAAATAAACAAAATAAAACCTAAATAAAACCAAAATACTACTCTGCAAAAATTTTTAAAAATGTGTATTCAAGCTTTATACCTCCTGATCTGACTATAATGGTCGTATCTCGGGCAAACGGAAACCTTTTCGAGTGAAACAAAAAGTGTTCCTAAATGAAATGAGCACTCCAGACACAATGGAATATTTCTCTCAGCCCATAAATGTACAGAAATGATAGAAAATGGAGATGAGGCAACTCAGCTTCACGATCTCGATCTTCAACAAGAGCGGGTCTTCAAACAGGCTCTGATACCATGTTCAACAACACATGTATTCCAACAGAGGATGAACACATTCAGTAACCACTCACATAATGGCCAGATCAAAGATCAAAACACCGATGTTTTCACATGGTAAAACCCCTACGGGGAAACATCCACGGCCCCAGCCAACGTGCCCACTTGGAGCAGTTTATTAATGCAAAGAAAAAGATTACAGAGAGATTTTACAAGAGAGTTTCTCACAATCGATCATCGGCAAATGACCCTCCATGCTCTTTAAATATAGATCATGGACCAATCGGGTGTTAAGCCACAGATCAATGGCTGTTAAGGTCGAGGAGAGTATGAACCGTCGGATCACTCTATGTCGGGAACATATCATGACCGTCGGATTTCCTAACTACAAATGCATACTAATGCATACTAAAGAAACACACTAAGAACCACACTTTTACCTAACGACATAATAGACCAAGTAGATCTTAACTAACTCCTAAGTGTCTAAATATCCTAACAAATATTTGTAACTTAAATATTTATATCATATTTAAGAAAAAGGATAGAAGACAAATCTGAAATAATCATTACAAATCAAGTCCAAAAGTGAGATAAAAAACCAACAAAGCTTTATTAATTCAATTCTGAATTACATCGAAATACATTCTCTTCATACCCCTGAGTGGGTAAGCAACAAAGTAATACTTAGAAGTCATAGGTTGAATGTTACATTGCACAGAGACTATTGGTGTCTACTAAGTAAATACCAAGACTATAAAACTGGATCAACAAGCCATAAATATGCCATTGTCTTGACTCTGCAAAACAATTCTAATCAGTGCTGAAAAATAATTCAGAACTCAAATAAGAATGAACAAACTATCAAAACAAGTGATTGACCTTTGGAAGCATGTCAATAATCTATGCTTCTTATTCCTTCTTATGGAAACCTTCAGTAAAACCCTACTATCAACAAAAAGATTTAGCCTTTAAGTAATTCAGAAGTGATTGAAAAATGAATGTAATCTCACTCTAGAGCAAGAGCAAACCTTATCATAGTTATTCTCTTCTATTCTCTCCTTTGTTCCTTCACAAGTTCTTCTTTTATTCCTCAAAGGTAGTTTTGATCAGTTCAACTACTTTTATTTAAGTAGTTAACTAACTTGTAGTTAAGTGGGAAAATTTTTAATAAATAATCATAATAAGGGTTTTTAATAAATAATAACTATTCGGTGGGGAACCCTAAACAACTTATTGTTTAATTTTCAAAATATCCCCTTGTACCTCCACAATTGCAATATGCATACTACCCATCAAAGTAAATCCACATCCATCAGCCCCCAAAATAAATAACAATGCCATAAAATCACTTGTGACTCCCATATATATATATATATATATATATATATATATATATATATAGTTTGTTGTCCAAAATTAAAAAGTTCAAGTTTATAATCAATAAGTTGCCACATAAATCATCATAAAATGAAATTAAAACTTATATTTTTTTGTAAGAAGCTATCTTCCTCTGTCCATTGTCTTGTGATGAAGTCATCATGTGTTGTTGTGAATCTACCTTGGCAGATTTTATGTCTTCATTTGATGATGCTTCAGGATGCATATCGCCAAATGTGATATTCTTAGGATAATGTATTTTTGGAATGGAATGTGAGGTAACAAACTTGGAAGATGAATCAGAACTAGGTGACATGGTGATCTGAATATACTAAACGAGTTATGATACCAATTTGATCTGAAATATCAACAAACTATGATACCAATTCAACCCGAAAATCCTTATATGTCAATTAGTTCATAAATACACATAAACATCCAACCAAACTCAGGAAATTGAAGATCGAATTTACTATTTGAAAAATATCATGTAAACTTCTTATTTATCCATAAACTTCAATAACTGATAAAATATAACTTGTGGAAATAATGAGTACAAAAATAGAGAGAAATAGATTTCTATTATTAATGTTCAATTGCCAAATTATTATAAAATGGTCTTTACAAATGTCAAATCATGAATACACCCTTCAAGTCGGCTACTCCAACCTAGAAATAGAGGTCACCATTAAAATCCTCATGACATTCTGAGAAGAATGAGTATGAACTCGACTATATTATGAACAGGTACCCAGAAATCCCTTTTGCACGTATAACGAGACTATAGATCTCATACATGTCAATTTGAGATAATACTTTCATAAACAACACTTTTTTCACAAAAATAACATCACCATTATATTCCTCTTGAAATTCTAAGAAAAATTAGTATAAACACCCTATACATTTCTCCAAGAACTCAATGGCATGCAAAACGAGGAAAATCTAGCATAGGAATATCTCTTGCATGCAAATCAAGACAAATATTAACTTGGAATGAAATTTCATGCAACATGTTACAATGTGGCATCAAACCCCATGTATTTATTTGGTCTAAATCTAGGTTTAAATAGGCTAAAATCGGCCTAATCGAGCCCCTTTATTCTTTGGCTGCATTGAATAAATATTAAATAACATTTGTTTGTTTATTTTAACAAACCAACCATATAGGGAAATTTTAAGAAGAAACTGTTGGCACAAGGGCAGACCCAGGGTTCAACACTTCAACAATGCACCAAAAAAACCCTAACTACCGGCCCTTTCAACAACACCCGCGAAGTAGATGAAGTCTCACCCGAGGTAGAGGCAGGGGTGGTTGCAAGACTCAGGTGTCTGCAACCTTAGCTGGGACACAGATCTGTGATTCTTACTCTTAGAAAGCACTTAAGCATAGATCATTCATCAATATTTAACCCTCATGGCACTTCACAGATGGCATAGAGCACCACAACATTCACTTAGATCTAGGTTAAGTTAGTACTTAGCAACAACAAAATAGGTCTAGTACTCAGCACTTTCATATATATCAAATCTATACCCATACATCTAAGAATCACAAAGAAAAGTGGATCTATCTAATTATATCATAGAAAAGCACATAGCATAATCATATCAAGGACAACACATGGAACGAAACCAACACATTAGGTCGAAGCACCGAGCACAACACACAGAGTTACCGTGGTTCACCCCCACCCTGGGGCTACGTCCACAAAGTCTTCTTCTTCTTTATTAGCTTTGGTCAATCGAGTTACAGCACATATCTCACACTTGTACTTCGCATAGGACAGGAGATCTATGCACACCTCGCCAGATCCTCCTTCCCTGAGTAGATCTAGCACAAAGCCTTCTTACAATCTGTGCACTCAGCACTTAAAGCACTCACACTCAGCTCTGCAAGTCGATCACACAATATACACAAAGCCTTTACTAGCACTTAGCTTATCTTTTCCCCTCCCTTTCTTACATTTCTTAGCTACTTGTTTATACTTTACAAAATAGGCCTAAAACATGGGTAAACCCATGGGCTGAAAACCCTTTCCCATTACATTAACCCAAAACCATAAAAGGGCCCCAAAAGTGGGCCGAGATCCCGTGATCTCTGCTTCGCCTGGTGCTCCATCTTTAACAGGATGTCGAAGTCCAAAACAATCAAATATGACCAAGTGTTCCTCAAAACTTGGTCAAGGGCCAACAGGCCCCCACACTTACCTATGACTCGTCGTGAGTCACTCTGGTCTAATCAAATCCACTTTGAATGTCTCAATATTGGCCCAATCTACTTCGACCTACTGCAGTGCGACAACCTCTTTCTCAGTGAACTCCTGGATCACTGTGTCATTTATTGGTCCTTCCATGCGCTCTTCTGCGGTGATGACAACCTTTTCAAGCTTGGCTTCCTAGCTCTCAACTTTAGTGAACAGTTGGCATGCTTTCTCTTGGAGTGGTTGAAGTCGTTGAGAGACTTCCATCACTTTACTTTACATCATGTGTACCTATTGTTGGGTGGTGCGTTGTTCTGGAAATCGCTTCATTCTTTCAACTGGGGCCAAGGCCTTCAACTGTGCCTATAGTGTATCTGCATGTTGCTTTGCTTCTTGGAGTTGTGCCTCTAATGTATGRAATTCTAGGTTCTCTGTGAGGTTCTCATAAGTCTGGGCGCTTCTAGTGCTCAACTKCTTACATTCCAAAGCCAAGGTTTTTAACCTGTCAACTGCGCTATGGGCAGTTGCCTCCCTTAGATCTCTTACTTCTTGGRGAGTCTCGGGCACGGTACRAAGTTCCAGATCTATGATGCATTGCTGAAGTTATTGGATTACTTCTTCAAGTTGTGCCACCTATGTGGGACACGTTCTTCAATTTTCATTTCAATGAACATCACAGAGAGAAGTGCTTATTAACTCATTCCTGTATGTCAAGTTGCTCTACTAGCAACTGGTCCTTGCTCTGCTGTAATTTTTCTTTCTCCTCCTCCCACTTCGCTTGTAAGGCAAGTTATTCCTGTTCTGCCTTCCTCTGTTGTACTATAAGTGCACTCTGTACCTGTGCCAAAGCCTGGGTGGCTTGTGCTGTGTCTTCTTGAGCTTGTCGAAGGTGAGCTTCAACTTTCTCATTGATCTGACATAATTGGGTGGGATCATCACCTATTCCTGTTGTTCCCGTTGTCAAGGGTGTAGTAGAAATGGCTTGGCTGGACTGGAGTGCCTACTGCACTTCTTGAATTTCACCCGTGAGTCGGTCAAATATCTCCTCCTGCTTCACTTATTTCCTTTCTACGATCTCTAGTGAGGCATCATTCAACGCAGTGATCAAGAACTCGAAGTCATCTTGTGTGAGGGTAGTCTTAAACATAGTCCAGGTGGCCTTAGTTTTCTTTTTGGATGAGGGATTTGGTGGGGTGACCTTTCTTTTCTTAGAGGGATCCTCCTCCTCTCTAGGTGGAGTAACCTCGCTTTTATTTTTCTCGACCTCTATGCCACCTAGTTCTTC
>JASDQU010736887.1:41674-68601 GCA_032191745.1 Picea mariana
TTCAAATGGTTAGTTCTCCACAACAGAATTCTAACCTAGGAAAATATCAGGAAAAGGGGTTATATAGGGTCATCTCGTTGCCACCTCTATCAAGCTAAGGAGGAAACAACCAATCACCTCCTCGATGAGTGCAGTTACACAACAGAGCTATGGGACTGGGTGGTCAGAATCTATCGCCAATCCAATAGGATCTGGGGCAACATTAGCACAACCATCAACAATTAGAAGCAGAGTTACAGCGAAAATGAAATGGTGAACATCTTTTGGAAACTAATGTTGGGGATAATCATTGGATCAACTAGATTGTCAATCTAGTCTCAATGACAATCTACTCTTTGCTTATCAATGGAGCCCCAACAAAACCCTTATGGACTTTGAGAGCCATTAGACAAGAAGACACGCTATCCCCCTTCCTATTCGTTCTAATGATGGAAGGGCTCAACAGAAGAATAAAAATCACAACTGCAGCAGGAAAACTAAAGGGCATCAAACCTTTCAAAAATTGTCCAACCTCCACACACCAACAATTCATTGATGAAACCCTACTCCATGGAACACCCATGGTCAAGGAAGAAAAAACCTACAAAATAATCTTAGAATACTTTGGGGAAGCCTTTGGGGTGGAGATCGACCACTCCAAATCCATGATCTACTTCTTTAACACTAATCCTACAATTCAAAGAAACCTGACAAACATTCTGGGGTTTGAAAGAAAAACTCTCCCAATGAAATACTTGGGAATCCCTCTGACGGACAGAGCATGAAAAATGGAAACATGGGAAGGAGTGATCAACAAACTACAGGAGAGGGTAAAAAAATGGAATTACAGAGCTCTCAACCTGCCTGGGAGACTTATCCTCACCAAAGCGGTTCTACAAGCAATTTCAATGTATATGATGTCAGTGTTTCCAGCTCCAAAAGGAATACTACAAAATATAAGAGTCATTCAAAGACAGTTCCTATGGCGAGGTGTGGAAAATAAAAAGAAATGGGCCCCGGTAACCTAGGAGAAGGTATGTCGACCAAAAAGAAAAGGAGGTATGGGGATACAAGACCCACATGTAACCAATGAATCCTACGGGGAAAAACTATGGTGGATATGGGTCAAGGAAAACTCAGTACCATGGACAAACCTATGGAAGGCCAAGTATGCCCAGAACACCAATGATCAAGATTGAATCTGATTCATGACCACAAGGGAGGGATCAGCCATCTGGAATATATCCTAATGCAATAAGAACTGGATCCATAAACAAAGCTTCTGGGAAGTTAGGAATGGTCAAATAGCCAGATTCTAGGAGGACATGTGGCAACAGAAACCCAAAATAGAAAATCCGGACAGGGAGGAGATACAATAGGAAATGGCAGCACAAGTTAAAACAAAAATCCATCACTATTGGAAGCAAATAATTGATGGCGACAGATGGAGAACCTGGGACAAACTCAACCCAAAAAATAGAGACTGTTTGGAAACCCTAACGAAAGAGGTGGAAGAGGAACTGGGGAAAAGGAAAATTGCAGTCTCAGAGGACGAGGACCAATTAAGGTGGGGCAGGGAAAATGGTGGGGAATTCAACTTAAAATAAGCATAGCATTACATCGTGGACCAATATCAAGAGGACCTGGCGCAACAGTGGGGAAATATTTGGCGCAAACCCCAATGGCCAAAAATCAAATAGTTCAAATGGTTAGTTCTCCACAACAGAATTCTAACCTAGGAAAATATCAGGAAAAAGGGTTATATAGGGTCATCTTGTTGCCACCTCTGTCAAGCTAAGGAGGAAACAACCAATCACCTCCTCGATGAGTGCAATTACACAACAGAGCTATGGGACTGGGTGGTCGGAATCTATCACCAATCCAATAGGATCTGGGGCAACATTAGCACAACCATCAACAATTGGAATGAGAGTTACAGCGAAAATGAAATGGTGAACCTCTATTGGAAAGTAACGTTGGGGATAATCATCTGGGAAATATGGAAATAAAATAACCGACGAATCTTCAGGAATTAAATCCTATCGGAAGGAAAGCTCAAGGATGCAATAATATCACAAATATGAGAAACGGTGCAAACTCGCAACTGCAAGAAGGAAAAAATGAAACTCACCGACCAGGACACCCGCATCCTGAAATTTTTTCACCTAAAATATGGGCGCAACAGCACAACGGTTACGCCAGAGCCGCAACTCCAAATAGGAGACCACAAATGGAACCCCCCCCCCGCCGATGGGGTCCCTCAAATTAAATTTTGACGAGGTGGAAAAAGGGAACCCAGGAGTGGCAGAGGTGGGAGGGGTGATCAGAGACAGTGATGGTAACATCATCTAGCTATACGTTGGGAGTATGGGAAACTCAACCAACAACACAATGGAATTTGGAACCCTGGAGCTTCGCTTTCAAATCCTAAGATGTGAAAGGATGACAAACACTATCATGGAAGGTGATTCCACCCTGGTCATCAACACGGCGAAGAGACTCCAGAATGGCACCAAAGTGGCCAAGGTTCAGAGACACTGGCACCTGGCCCTCTCCCTACAAAAAATACAGGAGCACCTGAGAAATATGAACAAAGTGGAGTTGTGCTAGGTTTGTGGGTCAGTGAATGGCATGGCAGATAGACTCGCCAACAATGGGGTAGATAAGGAAGGTCTGGAACTAGATACTACCTGGATCATCATCCCAAATGGTCAACTTAAAACAAACTGTATCCACCTAGCGACAAAATAATGTGAAGGCAGTTTAAGCACGAAGGTCACATCGATAAGGGATTCACAAGGCCCAATGACGGGCATGCAGAACCCAAGAAGGATATGATTGTCGAACACTCGGTCACCAATCACCATGCAGGATTAGCACCAACAGCAGGCAGGAGTATGGAAACAAGACCCTTGTGACAAAAAGAGAAGCGGGGAAAGAACAAGGGAAATTAAACACGGAAAACTACATGCAACGAATGATGTAAGGCATGAGGGAGTGACATGGTCCAGAACCGATCATCCATGCCAAAGTACAGATACAAAGAGCAGCAGAGTAAGATCTCAAACAAACATGGGCAGGGACCCATACAGGGTTAAAATGCGAGTCATCATGATCATATGAGCCATAACCAGAGTAGGGGGTAGAAATGATTACCACTACAAGAAATCCATGATTGGAAGGACAAGCTTGTGGCAGGAGAAGCTCAATAAGAGGAACAACAACAGGAATAGTTGCAATCAGAAGGAGCACAATAGTAGGGACTACCACAGATATAAGGATAAGGAAAGGAAGAATCCTTGTGAAGTGAAGTACATGATGAATAACCAACAAAGGAGTTGTGACAGACCAAGTGGGATGGTGCGAATGAAGTGAATGCACAAGAAGAGGAACCCCCTGGGAAAGGAAGTCCTGAATAGTCCATGACGGGTGTCTAGAATGGAGCAAGTGGCAAGACAGGTGGAGGGCACCTTCCAAACTCTGGTAGCACCGAAAGGAAAAGAGACCATTACCTACTGGGAAAAGGAAATAAAATAAAAAAGCAAAGGCAAATGAGGGGAAGCACTAGCACAGGAAGCGGACTGGGTAACTAACCCGGGGGCCACACAGCCTAGGGAAACCCTCTACCATAAAACAATTGAGATGGTGTGGCTAACAAATATGATGATTGGTAAAGTGAGTTTGGAAATGGAATATGCTAGATGGGAGGATAACAAGGAACTCAAAAAAATGATGGAAGAAATCCTGAGTCTCTTCAACAGTTTGGAAACCATTACCAAACTATTAGTTGAGTTCGAGAAGGACCGGAAATCCAAGTTGGAGTAGTTGGCTACTCAATTTCACCTCTACCTGCATTATGTCCACCAAATGGATATCACACCAGCCGATGGACAGGGTGCGCCATCCCACATCAAAATACATGCACGATCCCCCAAAAGGAGGATAACAAGAACAAAGAGGAGGGCGGTGAGAAACACATCATTGTCCTGGACTAGTTAATGGTTAGTCAAAGGGTTAGTTTAGCCACTACCCTCTCGGTCTCAATAGGTTGTGTTGGCATTGGAAGTCACTCCTGGATTGCAGTAGGAGCAGATCCCGATGCCCATCAGTTTATGTCATGATTTGTTTATAGAGGGTGATCAAGTGGAAGAAAACTCGGAACAATATTGTTCTAACTTCGAAACTAGGCTGGACATGCACAKGTAGGTGAGATCTTAGTTAAACTTCAGATAGTGAGTTGTAGTAAGGGTGAATAGGAGGAAGACTTCTGTGAGGAAAAGTTGAGGGCTTCTATAGGCATCGAGCTTCTGACAACCTGTAGAAGAAAAACTTGAACGTGAGAACTGCTTAYGCTCAAATGTAGGCAACACTGGAGAATATAATGGTGTTACAATAAATCCTTTATCTTAACACAGTCACAGTAATCCACTCGAATCATTCRATCATGAACTCTCTCAGTATGAGATGAAACTAGATGGGATAAGAAAGTTGTCTGTTATAAAAAAAGAAATCTCACATACAGATACATAACTAGAGAACTAGAGCATCTATTAAAACTTTATAATTGGGAGCTTTGCTCTACCATTAATGCTTACAAAAATAGAAAAACCGAGTATATATACTCAGAAAAAATTTCCCAACAGAGGCGTGCTCAAACCCCCATTTCTTTTGCATCCCTTAAACCTAGAAAGAGAGCTTCATATTTTGCCACATTATTAGTCACTTCAAATTCAAGCTTGTATGACAGGGATATGGCTTCCTGACAAGGCGACACAAAGACCACTCCAGTGCCAGCGCCTTTGCTAGAAGAAGCTCCATCGAAAAAAAAATTCCAAATAGAGGTGGTTGGAGGAGGTGTCCCGTGATAAAATAAGGGCTTCTTTTTTATTTGGAAAGGGGCTTCAGGAGCATCAGTGAGCTGTAACAAACTAGATCCCAAATCAGTGTCTAGCGAAAAGATAGGGTGATTGGTAGGGTTTCCCTCATCGCTAACAATGTAGGCTAGCTGGGCTTCTCTGTACAACCTCCTGTGTTCCCCTCCAAAAAATGGAATAGTAGCATTTGTGAGATCCATCTGTAATGTTCCTCCAAGCTTTTTAATCCAAGATCTTGACAGCAGCATGCCGAACTTGGGAGGAACGTCAGCCAATACAATGTCCATGACCACACTCTTCATTGGGAGCTGAAACAGAGAGACCGCCAAGTCTTTGATGACTCCAAGGAATTGCACCCTCCTTGAATCGAAAGAGTACAAATCATGATAAGTCTTTGTCACCTTCAGTCCCAATTCTTCCATTACTATTTTGGGCATAAGGTTATGGGAAGCCCCTGAATCCATGAGGCAGTTATGCAGCACTTTATCATGTATGTTCAGAGATGTGTAGAAAGGAGGGGATGAATCATCTCTATCTTCTACCATGGGACCTAGGAGGACTATTGGCTTTTCATCTTGGAGATTTATTGAGTCTGTGGAAGGCTGGGGGGGATCAGATTGTAGCAGCTTGGAGAGGGACTTTTTGAAATCTTCATTTTTAACTAGTTCGAAGAAGGGTATAGAAATTCTAATCTTCTGAATCTCATGCGCAAAACCAAAGGAGGAGAGAGACTTAGGAGCTTCCCTTACCTCGGAGACAGGTTCCTTGGTTGTTGCCGAAGCATTTTAAGTTTTCTTTTCTTTAGTAGTGGTTGTTGTAGCTTTAGTGGGCCTTTCCACTATGAGGGGCTGATCTTGGCTATCAAAATTCCCTTCTTTTTTTTTTTACCTGAGATTGTATCTATTAGGAGTGTTGTTGGCCTTTTCCCCTTTACTCAGCTCRTTGATTTGGGTGTTGATAAGGGAGTCTTCATATGCAGATTGCATCAAATCAGGAAAAGGGGAAGTGTCCTCGATGCAGTGGATCTCAGGGTCGAGTTCATTCATCTCCTCCCCTTCCTCATGAGCAACTAGGCTATTCTGGAGAGGGGTCTAAATCCTCTAATCATCCCTATCTATGCTTCTTTGTTCCTTTGGAAAAGTCTATGGAATATTGTTACCAGGCCTCCTGAAACATCTGTTATCAGTATTCTGGGGGTTTTTGTGCGTGGGCTTCCCCTCTAACTCCCACCTCTCCATCCTAGCCGAAAGGAATTTCAGTACATTAGTTACCTCATCCATCTGAAGGGGAAGGGGAGAGGAATGGGATGGGGGGGCCTCTGTTCTTCTCCTGGATACGTCTCTGTCAGCCTTATTCTTGAGTCGGTCAACAACCAATATGTTAGACTCTACTTCCATGGCTGCGTCTTGCATGTGAGCCAGAGTGGTGGCTCTCCTTTCCCTCGGTAGGAGGCAAAAATCAGGATCAAAAGCGCTGGCATAAGTGATGTTTGCAGAGTCTTCAGAGGNTTGATTTGGGTGTTGATAAGGGAGTCTTCATATGCAGATTGCATCAAATCAGGAAAAGGGGAAGTGTCCTCGATGCAGTGGATCTCAGGGTCGAGTTCATCCATCTCCTCCCCTTCCTCATGAGCAACTAGGCTATTCTGGAGAGGGGTCTGAATCCTCTAATCATCCCTATCTATGCTTCTTTGTTCCTTTGGAAAATTCTATGGAATATTGTTACCAGGCCTCCTGAAACCTCTGTTATCAGTATTCTGGGGGTTTTTGTGCGTGGGCTTCCCCTCTAACTCCCACCTCTCCATCCTAGCCGAAAGGAATTTTAGTACATTAGTTACCTCATCCATCTGAAGGGGAAGGGGAGAGGAATGGGATGGGGGGGCCTCTGTTCTTCTCCTGGATATGTCTCTGTCAGCCTTATTCCTGAGTCGGTCAACAACCAATATGTTAGACTCTACTTCCATGGCTGCGTCTTGCATGTGAGCCAGAGTGGTGGCTCTCCTTTCCCTCGGTAGGAGGCAAAAATCAGGATCAAAAGCGCTGGCATAAGTGATGTTTGCAGAGTCTTCAGAGGTATTTATCTCGATGGGGATCTTATTGTACATTTTATTAAATCTTTTGGGGAAGTCAGAGACAGACTCTCCTTCCTTTCTCTTCAAAGACCCAAAATCAGTCATGTAATACATGAAGTCCTTTTTGTCTCCCCATTATCTCAAAAAGGCACTATCCAAAGCCTCAATCCCATCAATAGATCCAGGAGGTAGGGCCCTAAACCACTTTCTAGCCTCACCTTCAAGACTATGGAACAAAAATACTCATCCATACATCTGCATGCATGATAACATGATCGTCTATAAAACTATAGAAGGCTTTAAGGTGTTCTTCTGCAGTTATGTCCCCCTCGCCTGTAAACTTGGGCAGCTGCTTGAGGTAACCATCTGCTGGAAGGGCATTGAGAGGCTGAGATAACACAAGGGGAGCATACCTAGCAGCTATAATAGCCTCCATTTTGGTCATAGGGGGATTTTCTCCTACCATAGGGATATTAGGTGGAGGAGAACTCGGAGGGGAAGGAGCTTGAACCGGGGATACTGGAAACAGGCTTACAAGGGTAAGGGAAGTGACAAGGGTTTCTCCCTCTAGTCCAAAACCAGGAGGAGACAACTCGGCAGGAACACTTCCAAAATTAAGGAAACGAGAGGATTCAAAAAATAGTCTGCTACGAAGCTGAGGAGAAGAAAAAGGAGCTTCTACAGAAGGAGATGGAAAATTACCTGGTTTGGCAATGGAAGTTTCTCCTTGAGGGGCCTTTCCTTTTCTAAAATTCGCCCATGGCTTAGCTTCAGTCGTAGCTAGAAGCAGTTGTGGATGGGACCGCGTGTGTCTACCTTTGAAAGCCACAATTAAAATGATAGGTTTTCCATAGTGGAGTCGTCACAATGGAGTCGCCAAGTGCACAGTAGCAATATTCAAAGGCTCGTATGCCTAATGCACCTTCAGAATCAGAGGCTCAATGTCGTTCAATCTCAGGGAAAATTTTCAACTTTGTCCCCGGCAACGACCCCAGAAATGTTAGCGTTGGAAGTCACTCCTGGATTGTAGAAGGAGCAGAGCCCGATGCCCATCAGTTTGTGTCACGATTTTTTTATAGAGGGTGATCAAGTGGAATAAAACTCGGAACAATATCGTTCTAACTCTGAAACTAGGCTGGACATGCACAGGTATGTGAGGTCTTAGTTAAAATTCAAACAGTGAGTTGTAGTAAGGGTGAATAGGAGGAAGACTTCTGTGACAAAAAGCTGAGGGTTGTTGTAGGCATCGAGCTTCTGACAACCTGTAGAAGAAAAACTTGAACGTGAGAACTTCTTATGCTCAAATGTAGGCAACACTGGAGAATATAATGGTGTTACAATAAATCCTTTATCTTAACACAGTCACAGTAATCCACGCGAATCAGTCAATCATGAACTCTCTCAGTATGAGATGAAACTAGATGGGATAAGAAAGTTGTCTGTTATAAAACAGGAAATCTCACATACAGATACATAACCAGAGAAATAGAGCGTCTATTAAAACTTTATGATCGGGAGATTTTCTCTACCATTGATGCTTACAAAAATAGAAAAACTGAGTATATATACTTAGAAAAATTCACCCAACAGAGGTGTGCTCGAACCTCCAAGGCGTGGTGTCTCTTCAGTCAAACCTGGATGGAAAACCTTCGTCAGACACCACCTTAACTCAGCATGGCTCTTGTAGGGGGGACCTACACACAAGGGTACCACGGGCTGATTGCTCCAGGCCTCCCATACCTTTCGTTTATGGCTTGAGCTAAGGTTTCACCTACCTGCTCGATTTTCATTAATTGCTTCCCGAGGGAGTGGCCGAGATGATATTTTCAGGAGAAGACCACGTGCCTACTCTCTAAGGCTCGGAGGCTATCCTCCCTTTCTTCTGGCACCACCATCAATGTAACCCAGGGCCCTGACCTGGCGCCTCTCTCCAAGGGTGCTTCGACATTTCTTCTTTCGGGGATTTCTACTTCCCCTGCCTTCAAATTTCCTGGTGCCCAATCTCGCGAAACGACCCTCCAGGATCAACGGTTGGATCGACTCTAAAATTGACGGCCACGATCCTTTTTCCTTGAACACATTGGCTCCATGCCCCTTCATTTGCTTTGTCCCTTTTCCATATGACCCAATGCTATGACTGTGGGCCCACACCCAGAGGAGCCTTTGACACTTCGCGTTTCATGGCTGGGAGGAGGCTGATCCCTGTTCTTCAAAGTCACGATAGGAGAAAAGGTGATAGAGCCTAATCGCGCGCCACGTGTCCCTCTTTGATCGGATAGCCCAGAACTTATTCAGCGATACTATGGGCCCAAATCCTGGATGCCTTCGGCACTTCATGTTTCATGGATGGGAGGGAGCTGATCCTTGCTCTTCAAAGTAACGATAGGTGAAGTGGTGATAGAGCCCAATTGTGCACCATGTGTCCCTCCTTGATCGAACAACCCTGAACTTCTTTGGTGATACTATGGGCCTGAATCCTGGACGCCTTCGGCACTTCACGTTTCATGGATGGGAGGGATCTGATCCTTGCTCTTCAAGGTCACGATAGGAAAAGTGGCGATAGAGCCCAATAATGCACCACATGTCCCTCCTTGATCAGACGGCCCTGAACTTCTTCAGTGATACTGTGGGTCTGAATCCTGGAGGCCTTTGGCACTTCGTGTTTCATGGATCCCAACTGCAAAGAAAAAGTGCTTCGAGGTCGCGATGGGCGAAGTTGGGACAGAGCTCGATCGTGCGCCACATGCTCCTCCGGGATGGACAGCCTAGGTCATTTCAGCGATATTGCGGGCCTAATTCTTGTGCTAAACATGGCATAATTCCATCGGCCGCAAATATCCTCCGACCGATGATCTGCTCCATCGATCGATCCTCATCGTCGAACACTGGGTCGTGCGTCTGCTAACATTTTAAGCCCGAAATTGAGATTTTATGCACTGCACGGTGTACTCACAGTCGCATCCTTGGACAAAATGCCTTTGTTGGAATTTTAGGCCTACTTATTCACAGCTCAGGCTACGAGATCAAGGGAGAGAAAACAACCCACCCCTCTTAACAAGAATTAATGTTAACAGGTTGACGCAGCATCTGTTTTTTATGTTTGTTTGATTTTCCTTTCCAAACTAGTTTTGGTGGGACTGGTCTAGTTTCCCCTGATGGCATACTAGCCCCACCCCTCGTATATATCAGTAAGCGCAACTTGGTAACCCCTGCTCTAGTTTCTTATTAGGTAGACTAGGAGCCCCCCCCCCTTTTTTGTATCATAGCATTTTTACAGTAATACAGCTTCTTACACTCACTTACAAAAACAAATTAAAAAACCAACCATATGGCACAATGGTAGGAGGAATAAATTTAATACTATGGAATATTCCAGGATTTAATGGGAGGTCAAGGGTTCTATTCCCTTCAACCCCCTGACAAATTTTATTCTCCCTTAGCCAAATTTGGCCAATCGAAGAGTGCCATGTGGCACTCTCTGATTGGTCCACTTTTCTACCTGCATCAGTGCCCTACCATGTCATTGCCTACTCACCTGCCACATGTACCTTCCACCCAGATGCCATGTCACTATATAGATGCCACATCATCTATATGGATTACACATGGCACTTTTTTATTGATCCACATGGGGACCTAAAAATGAAAAAAAAAGAGTGACATGTGGCAACCTATCGTGATTTCACGTCATCCTACGAATGTCAGCATGACAACATCTATCATTTTTAGGGACCTATATGGACTTGCCACATGTCAGCTCTACTTTGACTTTTGACATGTTTGACCATAACTTTGACCAACCATAACTTATTCATATGAACTATGTTTGAGGCATTTTTTGCACCATTGGAAAGTTATTTTCGAGCTCTACGCAATGAATTAGTTTTAATGAGCAATTGAGAAAGTCAAATTTTGAGCATTTTGGATCCTCCTGGATCACTTTTGAGTGTTTTGGATGCTCCTATTGGTTGTGGAGCATGATTATCTTCTTGCATCAGAGGTCTTTGTTTCCAACCGTGTTTATACCCCATGAAGACTTTACACCCCATAAGATTGTACACTCATCCACGCGGGGGAGTGCAGGGGGTTACCCCCCCTGCAGGGTTCAAGGAGGACTATCCCCCTAGATAGGGGGGTCCGGGGGCAAGAGGGCCCCTGAAGGGGGTTCGGGGGTGAAGCCCCCAAAGGAAAATTTTCCTTGTAAATGTATATTGTAATTTCATTGTAAATCTGGACCATTCATTATAAGGTCGCAGATCTAATAGTAGAAGTTATGTTAGGGTTTTTTTCCCTAGAAGGCAACCCTCTTTTATGAGGGAAATGTATTGTGGCTATGCATCATTGTGAATATTGTATTTTGAGATAGGAGGTTGTGAGAGAAAGAAGAGGAAGTTACAGTCGGTGTGTTGTAGGTTGTATCCCTTCATTTGCTGGATAATAATAAAGGAAGGACCTGGAAATTTATCTAGTGGATGTAGCCCACACTGGGTGAACCATGTATATATGTGTCTCAATTGTGTTGTGTGTATTATGTGTTTTATTTCCACATTTGTTTTATTTTATTTCTCTACGATCCTGTTTTTCTAACGTCTCCTAGATCACATGGAAACTTGCTTCCCTTTGCTACATTCAGGTTCCTGAGCTAAAGTCTTTGTTTTTATTGAGTAGTTGAGTAGACAATGCATGTGAAGCTATAGAAAAATAAAGTTGAAGAGGTTGTTTGGGAGGAGGTGGAGTTAGTGGCAGAGATATAGTGGGTCATCCATGGTGATGTGGTTGGGGATTGTGAACAAATTCATTCCAACCATCATTGACTAGAATATCTAGTTGTAAGGAGACATGTGGTTGTATATGTATGTCAAAAATGCTAGGATGAGGTTGCAATGGAGGTCTGACAGGTGGTGGAGGGGGATTAAAATATCCTTGACCTATGAGGTTGATAAGACCAGTTTGGAGGAGTTGATTAAATTCCTCAAAATCGGCATCAAAGTGAACAAAGAATGTAAGTTTATTGTTTCTTCCACTAGGCAAGCCATTGTGCTGCCCTTTATTCCAATTTTCTTTGTTTCCTCTATTATCTTTCTTGTTGCCCGGACTTAAAAAACCCATCTGTTAACATGAAGACTAGATCAAAGTAGGAATACAATAGCAAGTAAAACATTAAATACACTTTTTCATTTAACATAATTTTTAGAAATGGCTCCAAGTCAATTAGCAATCAAGCATGCAATCAACTAAGGATAAAATAGAAGATAAATTAAACTTTTCCTTCTTGCTTTGAGATAATTTCCATATTTCACAATTCATGCAATTGATATTTACTCAAGAACATGGGATTTATAATGTAATTGGGAACATGAAAGGCTTTGTAATGTATGGATAGTGAAAACAAATGATAAGGAAGGATGGTACATGTTCTTTACCAAACATAGGCTTTGCAATGTATGGATAGTGAAAACAAATGATAAGGAAGGATGGTACATGTTCTTTACCAAACTTAGGCTTTGTAATGTATGGATACTGAAAACAAATGATAAGGAAGGATGGAACATGTTCTTTACCAAACATAAGCTTTGTAATGTATAAATAGTGAAAACAAATGATAAGGAAGGATGGTACATGTTCTTTACCAAACATACCAGTTACCAAAATTCAAATATTATATGAATATCATATCCAATATTTGTCAATCATCCTTTCACACTAACCATGTCAAGCATCATCTACATTGACTACATGTATATCCATTATCCATGCTTCAAAATAAATTTTTCGAAATGCTATGTATCAAGGGAAGGAATCATGAACTTAGACTAAACATGGTTTTGGGAATTCAGAAGTAATTTATGTAAAGTGAAAAAATGAAGGGATTGGACCTGAAACATCAAGAAATAAACCATTTCCAAGACTTATGAACTATTTTTAATGTCCATTATATTTTATCATCGTAGCTTTATTCTTAGTAAAATTATGTAATCAGAGAACAATCATTCAATAATATATCATTTTTAATTATACCCTTAACCATAATTGCAACAGTCAAAATGGTATATTTCCTGTCAAATTGTTCATGCCACATTGCTAGAAACTTTCTTGTTCAATAGAAAATCGCCTTTATTTCATACAACAGGGAAAAAAAAAGATGAAGCCTTAATGATATATGGATTTAGGAATTAAGGAATGATGTATCTAAAATGAGAACATGATGGATTTGATCCTATGTAAAAATAAAATTTCTTTAATTCCTCCACAATTATGTAATAATTTTAATCCATATTAAAAATTAGTATGCATGTTGGCATCCAAATTTTTGGGTTCAGTTTTGTGCATGCACACAAATGAAGTTGAACATGCTCATTCCATAGTTTTGTGTGCACCTAAGGAAATGCGTGAGGAATTCCATAGAGTGCACATCGGACCGTGTTTTTTTAGTAGCATGCCTAGTGTAAAGACTACCAAGTGTGTGACGATCCAAGTTTTTTCAATTGTGGCAGAAACCAAGAAGATTCCCATCGAAATCAAGAAATGAATCACCAGGAAATATTCCTAAATGATTATTGACAGTAGCATATGAAGATGTGGGGCAGCCAGAAGATGATTTGTCCATACAGTTAAGATTTCCTCTGATATAGAGAGTCTATTTGGAGCACAAGCAAGCACCAGAAGTGTGCGAGGAAGATGGGTCAAAGAAGCGAGTGGAGTAGAGAAGAAAGAGACAGTGCTCCCCAGTAGCAAATGATATAAAAAGGATCTCTAAGATTAAAATGATTGTTAGTCCATTGGTTGGCTATCTAGATAGTTAGAGAGTTTTGAGTTATCTTAGCTACCAGTATCGAGCTCACTCTGAGCTTGTTGTAATATTGTGATGTTTTGAATATATTCTTATCTCTTTGATATGTATGAGTCCTAAGGCAAGGCACATGGTTCATTATGTTGTATTTACATTGTTTTATATAGTAATTATATGAAGTTCCATAGCTATCATAGGCAGATGTTCAACACATTGTATATATCCGATGTGATGGAATGCTTCCAATAATAAAGATATGGAAATTATGATCTAATCTGTGTCTGTTATGAATGAGTTGAGTATGTATAGTTTTAATTCTTAGTCCTAAATAGATTATCATACCTGAGTCACATGGATTTTAATTGCAGAATGTTTCATATGTTTAATCCTTCATCCCTGTCACAAGACCTTATGGTCTCTTTGATCCTCTCTGCATCTCAGGTGAGACCTTCCTCAGCCTGTTAGAAAAACAAGATCGTGGAGCAATAAAAATAAAACAAATGTGCAAATAAAACACAAAAGATACGTAATGCAATAGAGACACAGATATACATGGTTCACCTAGTGTGGGCTACGTCCACAAGAGAAATTGTCAGGTCCTTCCTTTATTATTATCCATCAAATGAAGGGATACAACCTACAACACACCCATTGTAACTACCTCTTCTTTATCTCACAGTATCCTCACTCATAATAAAATATTCACAACAATACATAGCTGCAATACATTTCCCTTATAAAAGAGGGTTTCCTTCTAGGGAAAAAAACCCAAACATAACTTCTACTGTCAGATCTATGACCTTATAATTAACGATATAGATTTACAATGAAATTACAATATAGATTTACAAGGCAATTTTCCCTTCGGGGGCTTCACCCCCAAACCCCCACCAGAAGCCCACTTGCCCCCAGACTCGACAGAGGGGGTAACCCCCCTCTGCACTACCATGGGTGGAGAAGTGCACATTCTATTAGAACTCTATAAACTTCGTTCGGCTGAGAAAACGAATGATGGAGGCAACCTAAAAACGAACTTTGAGGCCCGAAACTAGCCTTTCGGACCTGGAGAGGGCTCTCTCTGGAGACTTGGTCTCTATACAGGATATGGATTTAAACTATGGGCTATATTTAACACCTTTAAACAATATTTTTTGGTTCTATTGGTGAAAGAAAGCAATACCTCGAGCTATGGAGTYGATTTGAGAAAATGATAGAAACAAATGTCTTGGTGACTGAACTTGAGAGRATAAAGGCTAAATGAGAAACATTCTTTCAGTTTAAAATCATTGTGTGTGGTGAGAGAAAAACACATGAAGCAACTCGAAGCACCGTTAGGATGAATTCGGAGTTCACTTATAAGAAACACATTTCGCCTAAATGGCGCGAATCTATAACACTGCGCGGTGAATTCTAGATTGGAAATCACGTTCCAATTTAGACAAAAATACATATATGAATATAAAGGACACATGACAGCACATACGCAAAGAGAGAATACAATACATCAAACTGCCACCGTTAGAATCTTTTCATCAAATATTCAGGACCTTTGCATTAAATTTCAGTCGAATTCAAAGCTACATTCAATAGTCATTATCTACACTATTTTTCCAACCAACCTGGATTACATTGAAAATATGGAATATATAGACCAAGGTGTGTCTCTTGGGCTACCCTGTGCTCTAACTACTATCCCTAGAAATTAGGTTCCAACTACTCTCTATCAGAGGACTCTTCGTATGGCACTTTACTAAAGATAGAAACTGATTGTACTCAGTCACATCATAGTCGCTCGTCTTTTCCACGGCGGTTCAGTCTTCAACAAGATATCGTTGTTAGAGAGTGATGTCTCGATGCTTTCCTTTGACAGGGTATCTAGGTGATCAAGTGCTCTATCATACTTCTGCCACCCATTGTAACAGCCTTGACTTATGTTGTGCGATCGTTTGTTGGTGCATTCATGTGGCAGGTGACTGCAAACCGTCACAGGTGCCTCCAAAATGATGACCCATCTAGGAAACAATGTCTTTTGCAATGGATGAGATTCCATTATTTCGCATCATATGTTTTTCACGTGGGTATCTGTCAGAGTCTCTAACTCTCGATAGGAAAAAGGATGCGGGGAAACAAAATCCGCGCCATGTCTAAGAAGAAAAAAAATGAAGTCGGTTAATCATGTTTTTGCTCTCATTTGAAGTTTTGGTACCCAAATCATTCTCTTGAGTGTTGGGTATGTGTTATATTCTTTTCATGTGTGTGTGTGGGTGCATCAGATTCGACAACTACGTCTGACCTGAAGCAAATTTTGTTATTTTTAGCGGTTTTCTAAATTAATCTCGGATTAAGGGATTAGGGTTTTGGTATCTACGGAATGCCTAAAAGCATTGTTTATACATTGTATGGTGAATGGTGAAATTAATACAATGAATCGTTGAAAGGTTTTCTCTCAGTTAAGGGTTTCCGGTATAAATCTATGTGTACTATGTGTATGAGCCATTGATTAATTTATGTATTGCTTAAGAATCTATATGCATTGTTTTACTTCATAGGTTTAAAACTTACACTGAGAGACCAGTTGTTCCTTTTCAGATTTATCACTTGCCTTTGCACAACTTCGTTCCCTTTCAGCTTCTTTTGTGTACTAGCTAGAGCTATGCGAACATTCTCCATGGCCAGTCCACATTCCTTGAAGTGTTTTTCATTCCTTTATTCCTACATCCTCTGTGCTTCGCACAACTGTATGATTGTATCTTGCGCTTCCCTGAGCTATCTCTTGAGCCAAGTCATGTTTCCCTCGTGGCCTTGTGATGTTCATGCTTCGAGGGTCTTCGTTGCTAACTGTTGTCTCAGCTCTCTATTTTCCTGGTATAGCTCAGCAATAGCGAGTTGCCCTTGCTTCAGCTGTTGCGACGGCTCACAAACATCTGTGCCTTCAGTTTCTATCCTCCTCCTTCTACTCCAAATTTCTTGACTTATACCTTCGATAGGTTCCAACCGAATGGCACACATGAGTAAATCTTTGTCAATTTACTTTGCGCGCGACTCACTCAGGACTTGGGTCTTCTCGACTTCCTTGTTCTTCCTTGGCCTGCCCCTTCTCCAGGGTATCGGTTGTTGGGGGGATAGGGATTCCAATGTCTTTCCTTCCTCCGCAACCCTTCCTATTTTAGCCTCTGTGTTGTGTGATGTTACCCTTTCAACGAGTAGAGGGAACTCTCCTTTTGGGTCTTTGGGGATGCCCGCTGTAAGTAGAAACGAATCCCAGTTGTTTCCCAATCGCCTCAACTCCTCAACTACCAGCAATTTAATCAGCGATACATGATATAGTTTCTTCTTTGGTTGATTTGCTTCATTCTTGGTGTTGTATGCCATTTATCGAAGGCTTTGGTGTAAGAAGAAGGGAAGATTGAATGGTCTCCTTCCTGTGAAATGCATCAAAAATCTAATGTGATGCGAATGTATTCTATCAAACCCTCCCTCAAAGGTGAAATATTTTCTAATTGCTCCCAAGATTTTATGAAATGGATCCTACAAATATCGACTTCGAACGCCCTTTTCGACTTTCCCACTTAGACAGTCTTGCTTGATGAAATCTTCGTAGCACCATGCGTCCAAAGGCATGCCTTTCAACCAACTTTCACCGTGCGGATGGATCTCTGTTGCGGCTAATAGATTTTCCTCTATTACCTGGAAAGTGACACCTACAATTACCACACGGGACCCATCGAACCTGAATGCGAACTATTCCACTAGTTTCATGTTGAATCCTTGGATTTTCCTACAAAAGGCCATGCATCCGACCTGTTCAAAAGACTCTCTGACCTCCGGATCTTCATTGACCAATTTCAAGATTTGAGGCTCAGGCCTAGTATTCCTGCCACTTCGTGCACCCTTCCTTATGTTCTGGGATGTTTCCATGGTGCAACGCGTTTATGTTTAGCACGCGGAGGATTTGGCACGGGCCAAAGGCGGTAATATTAATTGACCCAAGCTCGCGAGAAGAATTACAGGCAATGAATAAATTTGGATGGTGAAAAGAATACATGTAGAGCGATCGGAATTTATAATCAAGTGGGTGAGAGATGGAATATTTCCTGGGGACACTAAATCCATGGTGACTGGAGGTTTCAAAGCAAGATGAATATTTTCGCAATACATCCACGTGATGGGTACACTTCGGAGTGTGTGAAGTGTAGATGGTAAGAGCTACAGAGCATATGTGATATGAGCGTCGTGATTTTTCATTATTTATGATTTCATAATGAACTGATGATGGTCACTTCATTTGTCGATGTGACTTCTATTTAACAACTTGCCTTGACCTTAGGTACGTAAAACCTTCTCTTCTAATAGGACCCGACTCTTTGGTAAAAGACCTTTACCACTTACACATGTTTTGAATCTGACATCCCTTCCTGACTCCAAGGGCCAACCGACCACGTGTTGACTTCGAACCATTCATTTTTCGGTACCTGACCTCACACACTTTGACACACAGACTCTGACTCGACTAAGATTGACTCTAACTGAAAAATTGACAGTGCTAACAGCTGGCTACAATGGGGATGCTATTCTCCAAGTGAGGTGGAAAAGAATAGCAGACCAGGTGCCTGACCATTGGGCCTTATTCGACTTCCAAACTCTGAAACAATGAGAAAAATAAAAACACAACCTAGACCCTTTTGACATAGTTACAACCAGACTCAGCATAAACTTAGGGCCTTCACTTTGGGCTTCAATTTTCTACTGACACACTAACTCGAAATGCCTTCTTTGAAAAAAAAAAATGACTATTTACAATGACATGAAACTTAAACAGACCTTACTGCACCAGATAGTGTTTGAGGAACCTATCGTTTACAGGCCCCCAACTAGTGGGATCTCCATTAAGTTCTTCTAACAGATAGGATTTTTTCTCGAGATACGTGTAGATTCTGAAAGGGACCGTCCAAATATGATCAAATTTTTCATGCTTCCCCTTATATTCGTTTCTCGCATCCCACTTTAGCACTAGATCCTCCACCTGAAATTCCTCATGTTTAGAGTGTTTGTCGAAATTTTTCTTCTTCTTGTCCTGGTGAATTTGTGATCGGTTGTAGACCTGCTCCCTCATTTTATGCACATGAATCAGTTGATTTGTCCTTCTCTGTGTGTCTTCTAGCTTGGCTTCTTTCTCTTGTAGCAACTTCCTGACAGGCAATCCCAGYGAGGTAGGGAAAATCGCATCCGCACCATATATGATTTGRAATGGTGATGTGGAGATGGACTTTCTGGTAGTGACTCTGTCTGCCCAYAGTGTGTAAATGAGTTTCTTGTGCCATGCCTTCTTATTGTCATTCAGGAGACTTTTAATGATCATTGTTAATATTTTGTTCAATGATTACACCAACCCATTACCCTATGGGTAATGCRTCGTAGAATGTCCTAGGGTTTAATTGAAATCCTTAAAAAACTTCTTTATTTTCTTGGACTTAAATGCGGCCACATTATYTATGATGACCTTGATGCGACAGTCAAACCTAGATAGGATATTGATCTCCAAAAACTGAATGATGATCATGTCGGTAGCCTGTTTCATTGGAATTTCTTTGATCCATTTCATGAAGTAATAAGTGGTTGTAAGTATCCATATGTGTTGCGCTGARKATGGCAGATGGATCTCTCCTATGAATTCTAGGACCCATTGCATGAACGAYGCTTCGACCGAGATCGGTTTCAGTGACAGGGGTTGYAGCTTTCTCCTTCCATCAAAAATCTAACACTCGTGGTAACTAGAAACCTCTTTGTACACGTCTACGAAGATGTTGGTCCAATAGAAACATGATCTTAGAATTTTATGCACAATGGTTTTCCAGTAGTGATGACCTCCGCAGGCACCCTTGTGGAATTCTTTGATAACTTGTTTTACATCATCTTCTCGTAAGAAACTCAGTAGTATCCCTCCCGAATCTTTCCAATACAGGGAGTTATCCAATCAAACCTTGGTCTTACATAACCTTGGAGGGGCTTGCAGATTCCTCAACACATAAATGATGTTTTTATACCAAGGTGAACCGATGAACTTCTGAGACACCTGCATGGTTGTTTCTTCCTGAGGATTCTCTAACAAATCGGTAATGAATTTGATTCCCAGGATGTCACAATTCGATTGCACCATCAGTTTTGCGAGGCCCTATTCCTTGATCATCTTTGTGGGATTGATTTAAAGGTCATATTACAACATGGCCATGATCCACTTACCTCTTCTTCCCTCGAGGTCAGGCTGAGTTAGGATATCCTTGACTGAGTTGTTGGGCACATAAGTGATAACGTGGGAATGTAATATGTAAGTTCCGAACTCCTTTATGGATTTCACTAAGGYGTATGCTTGTTTCTCCATAATGCCATATATCAATGRATAATCCCTAAAGATCCTACTGAAATAGGCTATAGGCTTCTCAAAGTTCTAATCGTCTTTCTATAATAGTACGCCAGCAATGGTATGCTCTAAGGTGAACAAGAACAAGATGAAGTCCTTTGTGAAGTCTGGGCTAGCCAACACGAGAGATTTGGTCAGCACTACCTTGATATCTTCAAATGATTTMCTAGCTTCAGGGTTCCATTTGATCTCGTTCCCCGTTCTAAGCATGCCGATGATATGTTTTATAATTTCTGCCAGGTTCAGGATGAATCTTCTCAAGAAATTYACCTTTCCCATGAAGGACTACACTTCCTTCTTGTTGCATGGAGTGTTGATTTTCAGGATTCCTTCTGCCTTGTTGGGGTCTATCTTTATACCCTCCTTCGAGATGGTGTGTCCCAATAGTTTCCTTTCTTGCATTCCAAAATGTGATTTCTTCAAATTCAAAGATATACCGAACTTCCTGCATTTTTGGAAGACCTTCTTCAGATGCCCCAGGTGTTGTTCATTAGAGTCAGAGTACATTGTGATGTCATCTAGATAGATCATGATAAATTCGTCCTTTTCCTTAGAAAATTCTATGTCCATCGCCCTCTGGAAAGTAGCTCCAACATTCATAAGGCTGAAAGGCATCTTACCATACATGAACGTCCCCCATGGTGTCATGAAAGTTGCCTTTTCCTGGTCATCCGGGTGTACCATGACGTGATTGTAACCTGAAAATTCATCCATCATAGACATCTTCTGGGACCGAAATAACTTCTGCAGAATATAGTCCATCTTAAGGAGCAGGTATTTTTCCTTGAGGGACACTTTGTTCAAGTTTCGAAAATCCACACACAACATTATTTCATCGCTCTTTTTCCTTACAGGCACCAGATTGGCAATCCATTTCGAAAACCTTAAAGAAATGATAATTTTGGCTTTGAAGAGTTTCTTTACCTCCTTTTCAATTAGCAGTAAGAGCAGGGGATTTATTAATCTTATCTTTTGCTTGAAAGGCTTTTTGTCTTCTTTGAGAGGAATGACATGTTGAATCACTTTAGTGTCATAAACTTTCAAGTCATCATAACTCCAAGCGAAAACGTCGAGAAAATCCTTCATGAGCTTGATGTAGTCCTGTTTGACCTATGGAATGAGTGTTTTTGATCATTTTATTATCTTTGGATTCTCCTGGGTCCTGATCTTGCAGTCCTTGACATCCTCATCGTTTGTAGTGATCTTGGGATATCTAGCCACATCATTTTCATCAAACAACTTTTCCAGCAGAACTAATCCTTTTGGGATGATATTATTATTTAGTTGTATTATGTCCCTCCCAGCTATCTGTTTTTGGAAAGGGTCGTCATTACTGCCTGCATCTACGCTTTTATCTTTGTTGCAACAACACTCGTCATCAATGTTTATATTAGCGAACTCATCTCTCATTTGGAGAAATCTCTCCACCTGTTTGTCATCCTCAAACCCCTGCCAATACTTGATATTATCAGGCATCGTTGGCCTGTGTTTGACTTCGATCTCATACTTTGTGTTGGGGAAAATAAGAATTTTAAAAACTGAGGCCGAAGTGGCCAAGGCATACGCAATTTGATTCTGCCCCCTCGGGATCACTGATAAAGTATACTCTGAGAATTGTTCGAGGAGGTCCAGCACTAGGCTTATGTACGCTCTCATCCTGGGGTCCTTGGATTGGTATATTCCTTTCACTTGGTTTATAATGAGATTGGAGTCTCCATGCACCGCTATCCTCTTTGCACCCAACTCATTCAAAACTCTCAGGCCCAAAATCAGTGCCTCATACTCATCCATGTTATTTGTACAGTTGAAGGCGAGTTTGTATGAGAAGATTTTTGTGCCCACCTTGGGATGACTTATCCATATGCCAGCCCCTGCCCCTTCCTTGTTGACGGCTCCGTCGAAACTCATGTTCCACATCTCTTTCTCTACGCATTTCCTCAGATCTTCTCACTCTTCTTCTCATCGTGCGGCTTTATAATTGGCGGCCATGACAGTTATCGGTTCTTCCTCTTCAAAACGTAGGTCATTGTAAAATATGGAGGAGTTGATATCAGTGTTGACGGAGTAGATAGGGTGGTTATTCGGCTGCGTCTTACTTCTCACCATGTATTTCAACAGTACTTCTTTGTATAACCGTCTCTCTTGGATGAAGATGGGAATGGTGGTGTACAACATATCCATCTACAAAGTTCCCTTCAATTTTGCAGCCCATGACCTGGATAATAGCATGCAAAATTTAGGGGGTATATCGGCCACGACCACATCCATAACCAGATTCTTAGAATGGATTTGGGCCAGCGACACAACCAAATCTTTGATCAGACACAAACATTTCACTTTCCTTGAATAGAAAGAAAGAAGATCCTTATATGGCCTAGTGATGTCCAAACCCAACTCATCCATGATCACTTTGGGCATGAGATTGTGCGACATGCCTGAATCCAGCATGGTGTTATGCAAGGTCATTTCATGGACCTTGAGACTGACATAGAATGGGGGAACTTCCTCATTATCGCTCATCTCCTCCACGCACGGACCAAACAAAATGGTAGGGTGATCATCGTGGGCATTCAAAGTGTCGAGAGTCCCCCCCATCTTTAGCATTTTAATAATCTGGTCCTGATATTTTCCCTTCTTGATGAGTTCGTTGAAAGGGACAAATATTTTAATATTGGCCATTTTGTTCTCAAAGTTAAAAGGGGGAGATACTTTTTCTACCTCCTTGACGTATGTCTCCTGGCTTGTTTCTGGCGCTTTCTTTGGAACCTCCTCCTTCGAATTTGCCTCAGTCAGCTTGTGGAAGGGATATCCATCAGAGATTTCCKTATGGGATTCATCTGTTGAGGCTCCCTTATGGGATTTGGCCGCTGAGACTCTGTAGATGCCTTTTTTCTCCTGAGGTTGTATTTCTTTTGGAACTGCATGATGGCATTGTGATAACCCTTCCTRAATTTCTTTGTTTCCCAAGACAGCGTGTCATCCATCTCCAGCATAATATTTTCATTTTAGCTCATGTATTTATCATGTTCTCCCTTCATCAAGAACACATGTGTGTCCTTATCATTGTAGCAATGCATTTGATTTTGGAACATATGATCAAAATCTTTGTTAGTGTAATTGTTTTGGGACGATCGCCTTGTTTGTTGGTCTCCCTGGTGTCTTTGTTCCCTCTACCTGATCTGCAAGACCAGAGCTCTTCTAGGGTTCTGATTCCTGGGTTGGGGGTCATGTTGTTCTCGGGTGGCGGGTTTATTTCCCATGGACATCCTTTCCATCATCTTTTCCAATGTCTTCATCATCAAGTCGAACTTGTCATCCACATGTCGAGAATTCGATGGAGGCACATCCCCTTGGGGTTTCTTCTCACCTTTGTTGAAGCTCTATTTTATCTTTCCCAACACCATTAGGTTTACCTTGACTTTGATTGCGTCACTCATCATGGTGTATAAATTTACAAATATTCTCTCCTTAAATAGCAAGGTGAAATCACTGTCAAAGGAGTCGGTGTGTCAAAGTTGCGCAGCCTCGGGAGGTGGCTGGACTTCTGTGGGAATCAAGTTGTAAAACCTCATGAAGCAGGCTGAGAACTCTTGCACTGTCTCTTCCAGCACTCTCTTCATATTTTTATACTACATCAGCATCTGCAAAGGATTCTTTTTGTCTCCCCATCTGGAAATGAATGACATTTCAAACACGGCAAAGTCTAGAATGCTTGTTGCTAGGAGGGCCTTGAACCACTTTCTAACCTCCCCCGAAAGACTCTATATGAAAAACCGCATCTTCACGTCTGCATGTTCCACCTCTTCTAGATCAATGAAATTGTTGAACCAATCCAGGTGTTTTTGGGTAGATACATTTCCTTCAGCGTCATATAGCTTGATCCTCTCGCTGTAGTTCTAGGGAAAATCATGCAGTTGGGATGAAAAAAAGAGGGGGGAGAATCTGGTAGCCATTTCTCTAAGGGGGTTTGGGATTTGTGGGATGTTCTGAATGGGATTTGCAGCTTGCAAGATTTTGTTTGGTATCAAGGATCGAAACCTCTCCTTGTCAAAGACTATATGGTCCAAGATGGTTTCTGATTTAGACCTGAATAAAGTTTGTTCGAACAGGGTGTCAAAATTGAGTTCGTCAATGCTTTGTGCCCTGTACTTGGGCAAGGATAGATTTATGTCTAGGTAATAGAATGGGTCTTGCACCTGCCCCCTTACCCTACGTAGAAGTAACTCGGGATCATACACAAGCTCTATAGGGTTTGGGTCAGGATTGGCTCTGGTATAAATGGTCTTCAGAGACAGGGTTTCTGAATGGAACTACTACATGGTACTGGTCTCTTTCACTGGAGTCTCCAAGGTAAAGGTTTCAACCAATATAGATGTTTTCCCCGTTGTTTCCCTCAGGGGTCAAAAATATAGCTTTAGTTGTTCTCCCAGGGAAAATTTATTCAATTTTGTCCCTGACAATAGCACTAGAATGTTAGTGCTCTGTAAAATTCATTCCACTGAGAAAATGAATGACAGAGGCAACCTAAAAAACAAATTTGAGGCCCAAAACTAGCCTTTCAGACCTGGAGAGGGCTCTCTCTGGAGACTTGGTCTCTGTATAGGATATGGCTTTAAAATATGGGCTAGATTTAACACCTTTAAACAATATTTTCTGGTTCTATTGGCGAAAGAAAGAAAGACCTCGGGCTATGGAGTCAATTTGAGAAAACGATAGAAACAAATGACTTGGTGACTAAACTTGAGAGGATAAAGGCTAAATGAGAAACAGTCTTTCAGTTTAAAATCATTGTGTGTGGCAAGAGAAAAACACATGAAGCAACTCGGAGCACCACTGGGATGAATTCTGAGTTCGCTTAGAAGAAACACAATTCACCTAATTGGCACGAATCTAGAACATGCACGGTGAATTCTAGATTCGAAATCACATTTTGATTTAGACAAAAATACATATATGAATATAAAGGACACAGTAAAGTACATTCACAAAAAGAGAATAYAATACATCAAACTACCTTTTCATCAAATCGTCAGGACCTTTGCATTAAATTTGAGTCAAATTCAAAGCTACATTCAATAGTCAMTGTCTACACTAWTTTTCCAACCAACCTAGCTTACATTGAAAAGATGGAATATATAGAGCAGGGTGTGCCACTYGGGCTACCCTATGCTCTAACTACTATCCCTAGAAATTAGGCTTTGACTACTCTATGTCGAATGACTCTTCGTATGGCACTTTACGAAATATAGAAACTGATTGTACTCGTCACATCATAGTCGCTCGTCTTTGCCATGGTGGTTTAGTCTTCATCAAGGTCKCGTCGTTAGAGAGTGATGTGTCAATGCTTTCTTTTGATAGGTTATCTGGGTGATCAAGTGCTCTGTCATACTTCTGTCACCTATTGTAACGACCTTTATTTATGTCGCGCGATCATTTGTTGGTGCATGCATGTGGCGGGTGACTGCAGAGGATAGAAGGTGCCTCCAAAATGATTACCTAGCTAGGGAACAATGCCTTTCTTCAAACTGTTGCACATCCAACATACACATGTCCCTTGTAATGGATGAGATTCCATCGCTGCGTGTCATATGTTTTCCACATGGGTATCTGTCAGAATCTCTAACTCCCGGTAAAAAATAGGATGTGAGGAAAAATATCCACGCCACATCTGAAAAGACAAAAAATGGAGGCAGTTAGTCATGCTTTTGCTCTTGTCTGCAGTTTTGGTACCTGAAGAGTTATCCTCAGAGACTAGTTGTGCCTTTTCATATTCATCACTTTCCTTTGCAGAATTGTGTTCCCTTTCAGCTTCTTCTGCGCATTGGCCAGAGCCATGTGGACGTTCTCCATGGCCGGTCCACATTCCTTGAAGTGTGTTGCATTCATTTCTTTTGACATCCTCTGTGCTTCACACAACTGTATGAATGTATCTTGCGCTTCCCTAAGCTATCTCTTGAGCCAAGTCACATTTCCCTCGTGGACTTTTGATGTTGATTATTCGAGGGTCTTCATTGCTAACTATTTTCTCAGCTCTCTATTTTCCCGGTATAGCTCAGTAATAGTGAGTTGTGCTTKCTTCAATTGTTCTGACAACTCATGAACATTTGTGCCTTCAGTGTCTTTCCTCCTCCTTCTGCTCCATMTTTCTCTACCTGTAGTAACTCTTCGGTGGTTGACTTTGCATGKGGATCACTCGAGACTTGGGTCTCCCCAACTTACTTGTTCTTCCTTAGCCTACCCCTTCTCTGGGGTAGTGGTTGTTGGGTGGATAGAGCTTCCAATGTCTTTCCTTCCTCTGCAACTGTTCTTTTTCCAGCYTCTACGTGGTGTGATGTTACCCTTTCCGCAAGTAGATGGAACTCTYCTTTTGGGTCTTTGGGGATGCCTGCTATAAGTAGAAAAGAATCCCAGTTGTTTCCCAAACGCCTCAACTCCTCAACTACTAGCAATTTAATCAAAAAGACATGAGATAGTTTCTTCTTTGGCTAATTTTCTTTATCCTGAGTGTTGTCTATCATTTCTTGGATTCTTTGGTGTAAGAAGAAGGGCATATTTAATGGTCTCCTTCCTGTGAAATGCATCAACAATATAATGTGATGTGAATGTATTCTATCAAACCTTCACTCACAGGTGAAATATTTCCTAATTTCTCCCGGGAGTTTTCGAAAGGGCTTCGCAAAATATCTACTTGGAACGCTCATTTCAACTTTCCCACTTAGATAGTCTTGTTTGATGAAATATTCTTAGCAACGCATGTCCAAAGGCATGCCTTTAAACCACCTTTCACCACGCAGA
>JASDQU010736887.1:70004-84361 GCA_032191745.1 Picea mariana
TCCTCCATCTTCGTCCTTCAACTTGTAAACCCATTTATTCTGCAATGATCTTTTTCCTACAGGCAAATGAACCAAATCCCAAGTCTGTTTATTTACCAGGGAATCCATTTCCTCTTTCATGCCTTGCTCCTACTTCTTTTTGGTGTCTTCCTGCATTGTCTCTTCATAACATTCTGGTTCACCAGAATCAATCAATAATAAATAATACAATGAAGGAGAGTATCATTCAGGGGGTCTACTTAACCTGGTAGATATTCTAACAACGCTTGCAGGAGTTTGAGGTACATGTTGATCCTGTTGTTATACATTTTTATTTTCTAGTACCTTTGGAGTTTCTTTTCCAGTGATCTCATCAAGCACTCTGTATTCTGGTTTTTCTTTTTCTTATTTCTTTCCCTTCAACTGATCTGTGTACATGACCTTATCATTGAATATGACATCTCTACTCCTAATTATTTTGTTATTTTCATAATCACATAAGCGATAACCAAAATCATTAACATTGTATCCAATAAAGGTACACTTCTTGGATTTTGCCTCAAGCTTTGTTCTATTTTCTTTATCAATATGGACAAATGATTCACAACCAAAAGTCTTCAAAAAACAATAGTTTACCCTTTTACCTTTCCATGCCTCCTCTAGAATTCTACCATCCAAAGAGCTTGAAGGTCCTATGTTTATTAAGTAAACAACAATATCTATAGCATCTTCCTAGAACTGTAAGGGCAAACCAACATGCAATCTCATACTCCTTGCACACTCCATGATTGTCCTAATCATCCTTTCTGACACACCATTTTCTTATGGTGTTCCTGGAACTGTATTCTCTCTATAAATCCCATGGTATGAACAATAATCATCAAACTCCTTATTGCAATATTCACCTCCATTGTCTGATCTGAGACACTTCAACATTTTCCCTGTCTCATTCTCAACCAAAGCTTTCCATTTATTAAAAGTATAAAAAACATCAGATTTTTGTCGAATGCAATAAACCCAATTTTTTCTAGTTGCATCATCAATAAAAGTAACATAATAACAAGATCCACCAAGAGATGATACTCGATTTAGTCCCCATACATCTATGTGCACAAGCTCTAACCTTTCACTCTTTTTTTCTTTTCCGACTCTGAGAAATCCAACTCTCTTTTGTTTTCCATAAACAAAATGCTCACAGAAATCCAAATCAATTTGTTTAAGATCTGGCAACAAATTTATTTTGTGAAGTATTTGAATCCCCTTCTCACTCATGTGTCCAAGCCTATGATGCCACAATGCAGTATCCACTCATGTAGAAGCTAAAGAGATAGAAGAGTCAATATTGCCAGTACATAAATGCAATGTACCTACCTTCTCTCGTTTTGATATCACCTATGATCCTTTCGTGACCTTCCATACCTTATTTGTAAATATGGATATACAACCTTCACTTTCCAACTGCCTTGTTGAAATTATATTTTTCCTTAGATCTGGAACATGTCTTACCTCTTTCAACAACCATTGGTTTCCATTTCTTTGCTTTATTTTTACCTTTCCCATTCCAACAATTTTGGATGGTGCATCATCACCCAAATGAACCTGTCCAAACTCACCTTGAACATAAACTAGAAAATGTTTCATATGGGGTGTGGCATGAAATTAAGCCCCTAAATATACTACCCAAGACTCAGAAATATTATCTATGGAAATAATCAAAGCATATTGTAACACATCACCTGTTACATTTGCTTCCTGATTTTTATCTTGTTGACCATCTCTTTGTTTCTTTGGAGCTCTACAGTCTTTCGTCATATGTCCTTTCTTCCCACAATTCCAACACTCTATATTTCCAAATCTGGATTTGGATCTGTCCTTCCTAGAATTCTCATGGTTCCCTGAGCCCTTTCCTCTATCCTTTTGTCTTCCCCTATTCTCCATATTTAACGCATTACCTGATGTCTCACCTATTCTTTTCCACCGCATTTCCTCACTAAGGATAACTCCAACAACATCATCAAATTTTAAAGTATTTGAACCAGAGACAGAGTTACTTACATCCATGACCAAGTCATTCTATCTTTCTGGCAATGAGCACAATATTAGAAGAGCCATGACCTCATCATCAAAGTCTACTTTTACAGAACTTAGTTGATTAGTAACCATATTAAATTCATTTAAATGATATGCAACATACCCACCTAACATCTTCATATTAAATAATCTCTTCATTAGAAATACCTTATTCGACACCTAGGGTTTTTCATACAGTTTATCCAATGCATCCATCAGATCCTTCATTGTCTTTTCTTTCAAAATATTGAAAGCCACCAATGTTTCCAGGCTCAATCGTATCATTCCTAGTGCCTTTCTATCAAGAACCTCCCATTCTTCGTCCTTCATGGCCATCAAATTATTTTTCATTCCATCCAATGGTAGGAATAGATCCTTATGATATAAATAATCTTCCATATGCATCTTCCATAACTGGTAGTTTTGGCGGTTAAATTTCTCGACCCTAAACTTTCCATATTCCGTCATTTCTCCCACTCAAACTAGGAACCCTCTTTTCCTGCGAGTTACCTTTTGATATGATACCAGTTGTTAGAAAAATAGGATCACAGAGAAATAAAATAAAACAAATGGGGAAATAAAACACAGAAGAGACACATATATACATGGTTCACTTAGTGTGGGTTACATCCACCAGAGAAATTTCCAGGTCCTTCCTTTATTATTATCCACCAAATGAAGAGATACAACCTAAAGAACACTCGTAAATTCCTCTTATTTATCTCACAGTCTCCTCACTTGGAATACAATATTCACAACAATACATAGCCGCAATACATTTCCCTCATAAAAGAGGGTTTCCTTCTAGGGAAAAAAACTCTAACATAACTTCTACCGTCAGATATGCGACCTTATAATGAACGGTCCAGATTTACAATGAAATTACAATATACATTTACAAGGCAATTTTCTCTTCGGGGGCTTCACCGCCAAACCCCCATCAAGGGCCCACTTTCCCCCGAACCCTGGAGAGGGGGTAACCCCCTATTCACTCCCCCGCATGGAGGAGTGTACATTCTTCTAGGGTGTAAAGTATTCATGAGGTATAAACACAACTGAAACAAAAACCTCTGAATCAGGAAGATAATCAGGCTCCACAACCAACATGGCCTTGGTCGAGGATTGAAATGTCGGTGATTTGGGGTTTTTTTGGACACCTCTGGATTAACCCTAGGTCTAAAAGACCCCATTATTAACAAGTAAAGTACACGAGAAAGCGTGGACCGAAAAATGATGAACCTAACAAATGGTTCTATTGTTGGGACCTAAAGTCTTGTTGAGATTGATGGGGGAAGTGAAAATGAGTTGTCATCCTTCTAAGGAGGAGATTCAAGACTGGATAGAAGTGAAAGAAGACGATTTTTCCATGTGAGAGAAGAAAGGATTTTGGGTGAATGCAAACGAATGGAAAGACATATATCTTTACTTGGATATGCATGATCTCTTCTTCGCAAAACTCCCATGTTTTTTGCATGAATGGTTAAAGAGACAAGTTGTTGTCAACTTGGTTGTGTTACCAGTGGAGCCAATAGTTTGGGATCAATACAATCTTGATATCTTGAAGGTTCTAGATAAAAAGTTGACTCGGGCTATTTATTTTTGGTTCACTCGAGTGAAGGAAGGATACATTATTGAGTTTGCTATAGAATATAGTGATTCTTTTAGCGAGGCTGAAAGAAATTTTGAAGAAGTTCCAAGGAAGTGGATGCTAGAAGAAATTCCACTTATGATAAAGATGTTGTTTGTGGAAAGAAGAATGATACACATGGATCATGATAGAATGGACGAGTAAACCCCCTAGCGTTGAGGGTGGTTTGGAAAAGGTGGGGGGGAAAGAGCCAGAATATGGATTCATTGAGTAGGATCCATAAAGTTGTTGAGATTAGGTGAGGACTGGAATGGACCCAAAGGAGAAGAGGAGAAAAAGAGCCAAGAGATATGCAAGAAGAGTTGAGATGAGAGAGAAAATTGAGAAGATGAGTAGAGGAGAATTATCCAAGTGTGAAAAGTGAGGTGTCGAGCCTAGGATGAAGAGAAAACTCACACTAGGTAGTGGTGTGGGAGAGGATGTTGTGCCTGACTAGAACAAAGGAGAGGACATGCCTGCAAAGAGGCTTGGCATCGAAGATACCAGTAGTGAAAGTAGTGGTAGTGAGGACCTAGGTGACAAATCCCGTACCCTTTGGTTGTTGTGGTATATTGAAACCTTGAGAGAGAAGAGAGTGCACATGTGTGGTGAGTGGGAAAAAATATATGGTGCACCAATAGAATCGAAGGAGGAAGCACTAAACTGTTATGCGCTGACAAGAAAAGAAGTTCTCACGTAGTAAGGTGACGTGCCAATCATAAGAGAATTTTTCACTCAACATAGTGGCATTATGTTGAGCAGAAGAAAGGATGGTGCACAAAGAATTCATGTTCTAGGTGGAGAGAACAATTCTACTCAAATTCATAGTTTTTATATCGGACAGGGAGATGAAGCATGCAGTGGTGGTGCGTGGATTGAACCAGAGGCAGGGTTGCACATTTTTGGTGTGCATTCGGGTCAGGAAGAGAGGGAACATATTGTTGGTGCACTAGAAGAAAAGCAATATGGAGGATCCCCTAGTGGTGGGTGAGACAATTTTATATTATTGGATGGTCTTGTACAGCTACAAGTATATACCTCTCTAAGTCACGACATGAGAAATTTCATAAGAATATGGACTTACCCCCCCTTTGTTCCACCCCCCTTGTACATTTTTAATTAAGAATAAAACACAAGAGATCATGAAGATATTGGAGTCGGAGAAAGAGAAGACGAAGATAAAAGTGATGAAACAAGTGAAGAAGAAGGTGAAGTCAGCAATACTTTATCCCAAGAAATAGTGGTGTGGAAATATCTAGCCAATAGTAGTCAGAGAAGAGGAACTAGCTCTACTTATAAGATGGAAAATCAATATATTACACTGAGGTTTTGCTTTTTCCATGGAATGGGTAAGGATGATGCATAAAAACATTGATTCACCTATGAATAAGTCTGGCATTTAAAGAGAGTTACAGATGACGTGGATAAGATCATGCAACTAGAGACTATGTTTAGGGATAGGGCTCTGTAATATTCCAGATATAAAATAGTATGCAGAACAAAAATAATTAACTAGAAATGGCAGATAAACAATGATATAACCAGAACAACACCACAATAATTCTAGAATAATACCATAATAACACCAAAATAACACAAGAAGAGAACTTTGATTACTAAGAGAAATGTTCACTTGCCTTTTTGAGGGGGAAACCTCCAGCAAAGAAGAGCTCTATTACAATAATATCCAAGACAAAACTTCTCATACCCTCTACTCCTATTTATACTAAATATGTCTATCTAAAAGAACAATCTAGAGGAAGATCCTTCTAGAAGCGGAAGATTCTATTAGGTCTTCTTACTTTTGACTTATTCTTCCTTATTGCTAGGCCTTATTAATATTGACCTTTATTACATGGAAATATATTATTCTCCCTACATGAGGGGTTAGGTCCCTAACAGGTCCTAACGTGGTACATAAAGTACAAGGCTACTGCACCAATGCGATAGGTGAGGTCCCTAGACGAGATCAAGTGGGATATGGTTTGGGAGTTTCAAAATATGAAGTCATAATACAAATGCATTACGAAAATCAAGGAAATCAAGCATAAGGAAGGAGAAATTGTCTGGGATTATGACTAGGGATTCAAAATCTTGTTGGATAGGCTGACGTTCCAGATCTAGGATGTGCAACATAGAGAGTGGTTCATTGTGGGGTTTCTCCCCCATATCTGAGTCTCGCTCACCCAACAAAAGGTGAAAACTCAGGATGAGGTATTCAAGATCACGATGCACTTGGAAGCTACACCAAGAGGCACAGAGACATCAGTTGAATTGGCACAAGCTCATTCACAACTGGCCAACCTAACAATACAGCTGTAATATATGGCCAATACTAAAGTTGTTTGCAAGAACATATGGTGTACTACATTTCATTCAGAGGAGCATCATCGAGACAAGTGCTCGATCCTCCCGAATTATGTGGTGACAGGTGCATCGAGTCCATTTCCATATAGACAGTCAGAATGGTGTGAAATATGTTGATAGTGGGTCCATATGCCACCTCATTTTCCCACATTAAAAAAGTATAAAACAATGACTCACACCCCATTCTGTGAGTTTTGTAAATCCTTCGACCATGATGTCAATAGTTATCGATCCCTCCAAATAATGCAAGAAAACACATGGGATGCATTATGGGTACCAAAGGAGAAAAAGGGTGGTGAGCACAGTGGCACCAATAGAGGTAGATATCAAGGAGGACCTCGAAGTGTATATGTGTGTGGTCGTGGCCACAGATATGGTGGAGGAGGTGGTAGACCCCCCACATGTTTCAATTGTGGTGAGATTGGTCATGTCTCATGATTTAGCACTAAAGCATGCTTTGTGTATATTGTTATAGTCTTGAACATGTTACTGAGGACTATCTCAACTTATTGAAGTGGGAGGAAAATAAGACTAATTGTAACATGGTGCATGTCGAGCTGCACAAAAACAAGAAGAAGAATGGGGAGACAAACGTATAGGTATTAACCCGCTGAGCAGTGATGTCAGGGGAAGACTTTGAGCATGGTGAAGGATCGAGTCAACAACCAGATAGAAGATCAAGAAGGCACCCTAGTCCCCTCCAAATTTTAATGTTGCTCAATATAATCAGTTCTTTCATGATGCGTGGAGAACCCTTGTAGAAGAAAGAATGTGTGAGGAGATGCAACAYGCAACTCAGAGGTATCTTGAAGAGGCATGGATCTRACAGGAAGTGMAGAGGGTGAAACAAAAGTCATTAGAAGAAGCACAGATCCATGAAGAGGTGCAATAGATGATGAAGAGGTTGTTGAATAAGCTCATGCATGTGAATAATTACAATGTGCAACACAAATATCTTTGGAGGAGGTTCATGTGCATGAGGAAAAAYAGTGTGCAACCCAAAGATTGATAGAAGAAGCATATAGACAAACTACATTGTGACATGATGAGAAAAAGGCTTATGAAKAATAGTGCCAGGAAGAGTTGCAATGCACAGTGCATGCAAAAGCCTTGTGTGACTAGGTCCCATGGAAGAAGTTGAAGATCAGGTCAATACCTTCTTACACTGTCGTTTTCGCTTGCTTAAATATCYAGAAGCTACAAGTAWWTTGACCCATATGTTAACTGTTTGCATGAAATAAAAATGAGAGAAGACTACCATATAGGCTCCACTATCAAAAAGGGATGGCTTCCAGGTCAACAAGAAAAAGCACACTGGTCGAGAGTTTAAGATGAGAGAGGATATTGGTGGGTACGACATGGATGGATTCATGTTGGACCTGGGATATTATGTGACCATTTTACACAAGAAGTCTTAGGAAGTGATGGGTAAGTCTAAGTTTTTCTAATCTCCCATCTAGCTCTGTTTATCCAATCAGTACAAGATCTACCCCATAGGATGGTTGGAGCAAGTAGAGGTGAACATATAAGGGGTGAAGAAAAAGGTCTATTTTGAAGTCATCGTGATTATGGATGAGTCTAATCCACATCTTGCATTGTTGGATATTGACTGGGTCTTTGAAAATAATGCAGTGTTAAACCTGAAGAAGAGGCAGATGGCCTTCGAAACTAACACCATGTGTGTGGTCACCCCATTGGACCCATATGAGGGTGACCGCTACAATGAGCTGGTAGATGAGGATGCACGGAGTTCAGGCATTGAAAATATTTACAAGGTCACGGGGTTCAGGGAGGACTACATCAACCCCACCATAGATGGTGAATTACGTTGGAGAAGTGTCAAATCTTATGACATGGATTCTAACGATTCCATGTATAGATGGAAGAACAAGATCTATGAAGTTTCCACATGCATATGTGCATGAATAATGAAAGCAATGTGATGGATTGGGTATAAAATTTATGATGCCCTATGGTTTGATGGCACTAAGTCAGTGGAGACATTGTTGATACAGATGGAGAAAATTGTTCCCATGGAGTCGAGACTTTGGACCATGGATGTCATGGTTTGAGGGACCCTAGTGTGGTGGTGGGCAACCCACCGCCTGAATATTCCAAACTGGGAGCAGGCAACTGAGTTTATAAAATTTTGATTCCATCCTATCACTGACTTTGAACTAGCCAATCGATATAAGGAAAATGAGGACCCTTGGGAACACATCTCATTCTATGAACAATGTTGGACTACTAAAAACATCCCTCAATCCAAATGGGTCCATCGATTTTTCCATACCATGGATATGATTCCTAGAAGATGGTACATTCAAGAGGAACTCAAAAGGAAAACAACTAAGTGGACCCATGTGAGTTTTGAATTTGTTTCCACCTTCCAGTTCACCGCAGAATATCTAGTTCTCATCAAGGAAATTTTTTGGGTTAAGGACTTCATCTTTCATCAACATTCAAGGGCCATTGGCCCTAGAGTGGTTTGTTTATACCATCAGTCAATGGCTAAACTAAAAGAAGAAATACATTGTTGAAATATCGAGGCGGACAATATTGATGATGAAGACCCCCACAACATCCAGATCATGGAATCGAAAGGAGAATGTGCACTAAAGGGGAAGGTGGCAGAGACAACCACACTAAACTATAATGGCCCCATAAATACTAAGAAGCACAATATTGGTACGGAAGAAGAACCAAATATGGACATTATTGGAGATTACTAGGATAAGGATATAATCACTCAGGTCATTGACCTCCTTAAATAATATGAGGACTTGTTTCCTCAAAGATTTTCTGAGATGAAAAGCATTGCAAAATCCTTGGAAGCTATGAATATACAAATCAAACCTAATTCCAAGCCACTCAAGAGAAGACCCTACCGCCTAAACCCTAATTACAAAGAAAAGGTATAGAAAGAACTAAATCGAATGTTGGATGTCAAGATCATTTTCCCTGTGGAGAAATTTGATTGGATTAGCCCCATGTTCATGAAACCTAAAAAGACCGGGGAAATTTGTATATGTGTCAATATAAGAAGTCTAAATGCAACATGTGTCCATGATCCTTTCCTGACACCATTGACAGACAAGGTGCTGGAAAATGTTGGTGGTCGGGAATCCTACTCATTCACAGATGGCTTCTCAAGATATCATCAAGTTCGGATCACAAAGGAAGATCAAGATAAAACCACCTTGGAAAATGAATGGGGTTCATTTGCATACACAGTCATGCCCTTTGGCTTAAAAACTTCCCCTGCAGTGTTTTCCCTAATAATGGTCACAGCCTTCAAGGAATTTATTCATAATTTCCTTGAAGTATACTTGGATGATTGGAGTGTGTTAAGTCTATTAAAGGAACACATGCAATCTCTTCAACTAATGTTGGATCAATGCCACCAGCTACAAATCTCTTTGAATTTGAAGAAATGCATCTTTTGTACACCCTTTGGAATATTGTTGGGCCACGTCATGTGCAAAGATGGCTTGCTCGTGGACCTGGCTAAGATTACTGCCATCTTGGATATGGTGGACCCCACTTTAGTTCAATAAATGTGTGCAACACTGAAAAATACATGATACTACAGGCGTTGCATCCAAAATTATGCTCAGATTGTGGCTCCATTGGAAAGGTTGTTGCGCAAGGATATTAAATATGAATGGACAACATAATTCTAACAAGCCTTTGACACCCTCAAAGAAAATTTAGTTACTGCACCCATTTTGATTTTCCCCGATTGGTCCAAGCTATTCCATGACCACATCAATGCTTCATCCATTGCGTTGGGAATCATTCTAGAACAACCAGGGGAAGGAAATATTGATCATACATCCTACTTTTCTAGGTGGAAGTTATCTGATGCAGAAAGGAATTACACTACAACCGAGCGTGAGGACCTGGCTATGGTATATTCCTTGCAAAAGTTTTTCCACTACTTATTGGGGTCCACTTTTAAATTCTTAACTGAACATTTTTCTCTCAAGTATTTAGTTAAAAAACCTGTGTTGGGTGGTCGCATCTTCCAGTGGTTGTTTCTATTTCAAGAATTTTACTTCGAATTTGTTGTTAAACCATGCAAACACAATGTCGGCCCAGATCATCTGTGATGAATTCAAACTGGGGAAGATGATAAGAGCCTCAATGATGAAATTATGGATGCACAGTTGTTCTGAGTGGAAGCCATCCCAGATCAATTGGAAAAAATAGTAGAATTTATCATCACCGGACAGGCTCCCATGAAATATAATCTTGAACAACGTCATCAAATGGTGACCTGCAATGTTTATTATCAATTGATTGTTGGAAAATTGTATAAGTTGGGTGTAGATAGAATCATGTGTTGATGTGATTTGGAACACAAATGGAACTCCCTCCTATATGAGGCACATAAAAGTACTCTTGGAGTCCATAATGTCAGCAAGGTGATCACATGTAGGGCTCTAGTGGCCCTCTCTCTTTGCAAAATCTAAATATTATTGCAAACACTATGACGTATGTCAATGAGTGGGAAAGCCCTACCACAAAGACGAACTCCTACTCTTCCTAGTAACTACACTTGAGGCCCTTTGAAAAATGGAAAATAAACTTTTTCGGGCCCATCATTCCACCCACAGGTCACACCAGGGAACGATACATTATTACTGCAAAAAATTATCTAACAAGATGGGTTGAAGCAGCACCAATCAAGGATTCTACATTCAATATTGCAACAAGCTTCATTTTTTACAACATTATCACCATATTCAAATGTCCAAGGGTATTTATGATCAACCAGGGATCGCATTTTCTAAATGAGACCATCTAGAAACTCACTCAGGAGTTCATGATCCTTCACTAGAAGAGCACTCCTTATCACCCTCAAACTAATGGTACAGTTGAATATTTCAATAAAATTTTAGAACATGCCTTAACCAAAGTTTGTAATGTGCAACATGATGACTCGAATCAGCATATCCATTCGGTATTATGGACTTATTGAACCACGTGAAAAATTTTGACTAAGTGCACACCATTCAAATTAGTTTGTGGAAAGGAAGCGGTCATACCATTAGAATTTGTGGTCCCTATCCTTCGGGTCACCCTCACAACTCAAATGACCGATGATTAGTCCCTCTAGCACATGTTGTATGAGCTTATGGAACTCATGGAAAACTGAATAATGGCAGGCTTCAACCAAGTGGTGGAAAAATGCTAACAAAAGGCCAGGCACAACCGTAACATCCACCAGAAAATCCTTCAGCCAGGATATTTAGTTTTGTTATATGACAACAAATATTTACAACATCCCAGTAAGCTACACATGTGTTGGTTGGGACCATTTTGGCTAGTCTATATCAGTGAAGTAGGTTCCTCCAAGTTGGAACCCTACAAAGACAACCACTCAAAGGTCTCATAAATGGTAGCATGTTGAAGGTGTACTATGGCCCTCAAGGGTCAAACACCATTTAATATTTTGTTATCTTTATAGATTGATACAGTAATATTAGCATAGGTTGTATAGTATTTAGCATGGCTCATATTCAGTGTAATTTACATTTTGACAGTGTAATCATTCATCACTGTCACTCACGCGGTATCAATTGAGTGACATAGGGTGCAGATCATCGATATTTCCAAGTACAGCTACATTTTTTCCAACAAGTGTAGGGTGTTCTTTATGTACACATCACATGGGGGATGGTGAAGTTCCTGAAACTTTAGCTCTGGAAAGGGAAAATAATCCCATTTGAGTCGTTCTCATATGTTTCAAGTACACATTGGGTTATAGTATCACATTCTCTGATAACCCTCTCAAGTATGGTCGATCTACAATATCAATCCACCCATCCTCTACAGTTTACTATCACTTCCTTCTTTCCATTCAAGCCATCACTTCCTTCACATTGTTTCTTCCTCCTTCCTCCATGTCCCCACCATATACCACCTATATATTTCACACCCCTATTACCATCTAGTGTAATTCTCTACCAAATCTTGCCACGATTTCCTTTCTCATCTTTTTGTGATTCTCCGACTTCACTCCCATGGAATTGATTAGTGAGCCATTTATATTAATTTATCATTTATTTGATCGATTATCATCTGTTCGATCATTTATCATCCCTCTCATCTAGGCATTGCTTTAGTTATCGCTATGCTTCACCCTATTTGTTGATCGGACGAGACCATACTCATAGGCTCATTGGGATCCCTCCTCTCATCCATTGTCTTCATCCCTCCTCTCGAAGCCACAATTCTGGGATAAATCCACTTCTTCCATCCCCTTGGTACTACCCTTACTCCCACATATCCTCTTCACCCCACAACCCTCCTAAATTCGAGCAGACGTGACATCTGGCTTGATCTGGTTTCCCCAACTTAACAAGAATAACATAGAATGATACTCTCTCTTGAGGAAACCTCACTTATCTTCATTAGTTGGTGCTTGATGGTGGAATTTAAATAGATCCCTCATTCACTTCCACAAGAACCAGTGAAGGTTATGGTTCGAGAAATTGGATGCAATCATAGTTGTTCCAAAGAATGATGGTCTTCTCTTCCTCCAACTACTCCCATGAATAATATGCAGTGGTTGACTCAAGGAAGAGCTATATAATAGTGGTGGGGGCATGTTGGAATCCAAATTATTGGGTTAATTTTTGTGCTCGCACACAAAATAATTTATCATGCTCATTCCATAGTTTTACACGCACCTAATAAAATGCATGAGGAATTCCATAGAGTGTGCATTGGACTAGGTTTTATCAGTAGCATTGATCCAGGTGGATATTGGTGGCCACCCATCTATTCCAACTAGCTCCTTTTGTCAGTTTTTAGTTCAGCACATTCTTCTGTACTTCTTTGTAATTGTGGGTTCTACACTTCTTGGATGTCTGAAACCCTACACATCTTCCAGGTGGATACTCGTGGCCTCCCACCTAATCCAACTGGATTATTTTGTATGTGTTCATGTCGTCACGTCTTGATGTAATTCTAGGGCCGTTTTGAGGCCCTAAACAGTGTTATTTTGGCTCGCCACAATCGAATTGTAGTCGGAGTCATAGTTTGATGGCATAATGCATAGTTCTCAAAAATACCTTTCCAACGGGCTATCATGCACCTAAAATGGAGATCGTATGCAAAAGTTACGACCCCAAGAAGTTAATGTACTAACTTACCCAAATGGGGCCCACATGACTTTTGGTGTTTCATCTCCTAGGGTTAGGTTTTGGATGTCTAGGGATTTGGAATTCCTTTTTAACACAAAATTCCTTCAAAGCCTCATTGTAATCATCTTCTTGTGAATGAGCCTAGCCGTCACATCTCTTCTCAGAGATAAAGCTGCCACCATTCTAACAAGTCTTGCACTCTTTATTTTTACAGTCTCTTTACAATTATTTCATTAATAGAAATCAAGTATTGTTGTATTTATCTATTTCTGGAAATTTTCATGAGTGTTTTGTAGTAATATCTCTGCTTTCATTTCATTCCAAACATAATCTGGATCAATGGTATCAGAGCAGGCTGCTCTTTATCGTTTTCAGTGCATGTTCCCGATGAGATCCGAGTATAGCCAGTTGGGTCTTGAGCTTATCTCTCTTAAGGAAAATCACTCTCGCAAACCCAAAAAACCCTCGATGGCGACAGAAAAGAAAAATGGTGGAGCAGGAGATTCTATTAACCTATTTCTTGAACAAGCTCTCGCATGATATAGGGACAAAATGATGGAGAATTTTGCACACATCCTTCAATGTCTGTCGATATCAACATGTGCATCTTCATCAAGCGACCATTTTGGAGGAACCTCTCCCTTCAAGGTACAAGTTAATTTTAATATTCCCATATTTGAAGGTCAGATAGATGCGAATTCCCTAGAAAAATGGTTAAATATATTAGAAGGTTATTTCTCTATTCAAACATTTTTCGATAGGGAAAATATCACCTTTGCACTCCTCAAGGCTCTCCCCCATGTCAAACATTGGTGGGAAACTTACTGGGATAAAAGTTTCACAGAGAAATCTGGAATATATGGGGTCGAGCCCACTTGGAATTTTTTTGTGGATGCGGTCAAAGAACAGTATTATCATGTTGATAACTATGAAGACCAGTACATGATATGGACCACACTACGACAAGAGAAGAGATAAACAATGTCAGATTTCACAAATACTTTCCATACCTTGCGCACCAAGCTGGGTATCAGAGACTCCGAGCAACATCTGGTTTTGAAATACCATGGGGATCTACATAGGTACATCCAAACCGAAATTTTTTCCCTACACATCTCATCATTAGGATTTGTTTATTGATATGTTGTCAAAATCGAGCA
>JASDQU010736887.1:106221-122745 GCA_032191745.1 Picea mariana
GATCCAGGCACGCGATTCTTGGCCATTCAAACTTGATTCTTGCTTACCATGGGCGCATTATCACCCAAAACTTAGGACAAATGGGTTTTAACCCCTTTTCTTTCGCATCCGACCCTTTAACCAAAAAAATCGCTAACAAACTGCACAATTTCCATAACTCTGGTTGTGATAGATTCATCATCAGTCATCTTGGTAGCTTGCACAACAAATAGACTTGGTGATATAAATTCAATTAGTACCACGACCTCTCGTCCATAGGCTAATTGGAAAGGGGTATACTTGTGTAATTTCTTTGTGGTGATATGATATGCCCAAAGTACCGTTAGAACCCTTTCATCCCGATCTTCATGGTTTGATAAACATACCTTGGTCAATCCCTTTTCCAGAATCTTGTTGAACGCTTCCAATGTCACGTTAGCTTGCGGATTGTAAGGGTTGCTCCTATGGTGTTGAATCATAAATTCACGAGTGAGAGTAGTTATAGTTATGTTTATGAAATGTGCACCCTGATCACTGGTTAGACTTCGAGGTCAACCAAATTGAGTAATGATATTTTAAAAATAAATATGGCTGCGGTATCAACAGAATAGTCCCACATAGGTGTGGATTCATCCCATCGCGTAAGTAGTCTGTTGCGGTAATGATGTACCTGCCATTGGAATGTTGAGTTGGTGGGTTTATGGGCCCAATGAAAACAACATCCCACTTTTTGAATGCTTGCAAAGCTTTGATAGGATATAAAAGTAGTTCATCTCTCCAGGAGGGCTTACCTAATCTTTGACAAACATCACATGCTCTGGCATATGCTTTGGTGTCCTTAAACATTGTAGGCTAACATAACCCAACTTGTAATATCTTCTGTGCAGTATCCTTACCACTAGCATGTCCACCCATAACTCCACCATGGCACTCCCATAAGATATTTGGTCTCTCATTATCGAAGACGCATCTCCTCAGGATATTGTCCAAACCCAACTTGTACAATTGTCTTGCGATAAGATGATAATCCACTGTCATGATGACTAAGTGTTTCTTATGAGTTGCAGAATACCCCTCAGGTGTTGTATCAATCGTGAGGAATACTGTAATGTATGACAAATAGTCTAGAATAACGTTAATGCGAAACAGATTTGCATTAGGAAGTTGATCGTCTAGGGCTTCGCCACTCCCATCAGACTCTAACCAAGAGAGGTGATCATGCCCAATGTTCAAATTTCCAGGCTCGATGATAACTTCAAAGGAAAATTCCTGAAACAGTAACAAACATCTACAGATTCTGCCTTCTAAGACAGGTTCGTTAACAAGATATTTTAAAGATGAATGATTAGTGAAAAACTTAAAGTGACCACCTAGCAAATAATGTCAAATTTTTTGTAAAGCATATACCACGGCCAAACGTTCCCTTTCTGTTGTGGTGTAGTTGTATTCAGCCTAGAATAGTTTTTTATCGTAAAAACATATGTGATGGTTGATATTCCCTTCTCCTGGATGCGCAAGGATAACACCTAGTGCAATGTTGAAGGGATCAATATGCACATGGAACTCCACTCTCCAATTAGGGAAAGTCAAAATGGGGGTTGTACTCACCTTTTCCTTCAATATGTCAAATTATTGATCACAAATTGAATTCCAATGAAATCAATTGGATTTATAAAGTAATTGTTCCAACAGTGTTGTGATACTCATGTAGCCCCTGATAAACCGACAGTAATATCCAGTATGACCCAGGGTAGTTTGCAACTACTTGATAGAGGTAGGAAGAGGCATATTGAGGATGACTGTGACTTTTGCAGCATCCACCAACACTCCTTCCATATAAATGATATGGCCAAGCATATTCCCAAATGGTACGCAAAAGACACACTTTTTCAGATTGAGGGAAATTTACAGCTGGCAACATCGATCCAACATTAGCCACAAGAGACCAATATGCTCTTTGAGTAGACTGTATACCGTCATATCTTCCAAATATACTTTAAGAAATTTCTGATGAAGTCGCGTAATGCGGCAATCACCATTCAAGAAAACATTGTTGGGGCATTCCTTAGCCCAAACGACATGACGTTGTAAGGAAATGACCCCCACTCTATCGTGAAGGTAGTTTTGTTCTTATTCACTTATGTAATCATTACTTGGTGATATGTNATCTAAAACTTTGTCACTAAAAGGAGTCGGAAATGGGTCATGAACACAGGAAGAGTTCAAGCTCCACTAGTCAACACAAACCTTGATATCCTTTGTACCCTTTTTACTCTGAATGACAATTGGATTGATCCACTCAACCTCATCCACTGGGAATATCAACCCAGTTGTAAGCATGCGATCAATTTGCTTCTTGACTTTTTCTTTAACTATGGGGTTCAGATGGTACAGTCGGTGCTTAACAGGTTTCGCGTCGGGCTTCAGAGCAATTCTCATTTCTCTTGGATGTCCCTTAATTCCCTTCAGCTCTGAGAAGCTGGTGGGGAATCGGTCCTCATATTCCCACAACATGGCTTGAATTTCAGTTATGGTCTATTCATCCCAATAATCCCTTATAGAGGCTATCTTGGGATGCTTCGTATTGCCTATATTAACCTTGCACAACTTCAGAGGGTTAGTGTAGGAGCTACTACATTTAGGCGAAATGGTATCCTAAGTAGTCCTAGTGCCTTCAGATTATTTAAAGGGCAAATGCCTAAGGTATTCTAAATCGTCAGGATCATCTAGGGTGGTATAAACCTTACTACAATAAATAGGTAGTGGCGCAACGACATGATTTTTTGACTCAAGAGATATGTGAAAGCTAAACAAGAGCAAGTGTTTATGTGCAGAGAAAACTACATGGGGATAGGTGGGTTTTAACTTATCTATGAATAACAAGCTTTGAATTTGTTGCAATGCTAAAGTGACTTTGGGGACTTACTTGTAAAAGAGAAATCCTGGAAAAATTGGCATTGAAGGACATCCCAACAGTGGGTTTGCCTTCAGGTTTCTTCATGTATATACCATGCTATGGGGATTGGTACTGGTGAATGAACAAACTGGTGTACCCAAAAACCTCGTGGAAGTTTCACGGTTATCCATACTCTAACACAATGTGCAACATGCTCATGTGGATCAGAAGATCCATCATATGTGTCAAGGGTAAGAACGAGAGTCTTTAGTTTCTGGTCATGATTGTATTGACTAACTTGGGAAGGAGGGATAAATCGGTGTTACAGGGCAAGCTTGACATGCTCCCAAGAAGGCAGGTTACTTTTGTGGGTGTCCCACTAGCGAGTTGGGGAGGATCATAAAATGATATCAAGTGCTGAAATCCTCTATTCCACCCCAAATATTTATTTCATTTCCACTAGAAAAGTGTGTGAATCCGAGAGACCGTCATATATTGGATGCTCGCAAATTTCAGTTCAAATCCACCTAGGTGCTCGAATAGTGGCACATCTTCTTGAGAAATTTTTATATCATCCCCGCTGCCATTTTTTGAAAGATGCCTCTGAATCTTCCCTGACATAATGAATACTTTGCCAATTGACTGAACCATCCGCGATAGGATTAATGTTGTCTGGGTGGTTTCCTTTAGTCAAAATATACAGATGATCCAAGATACCAGGTTCCATGTTATCTTATGAGGTTTTAATGTATTGTAGTTCTAGGTACGGATCTAAAGGTTGGACCACTTTCATACCATCTGCTTCGAAGGTCATGGATTCCTTCTTCAGGTCGATCACAACATAATTGGCATATGCCCAGTCAATTCCAAGAAAGGATGGATATGGATCCTTGTCCCCATGATCTCAATGACCTCAAAGTCTGCAACAATATTGACTCTGACTAGATCTACTTCTACATTTTCCAACCTCCCTATTGGATAAATACAATGTTCACCATGCACCACTGAATTGGGTAACAGACCAACATGGGTTTTCCCATAGATTCCCATGTTTTCTTTAGTAGGATATTAACATATGAACCCAAATCTAGCATGGCATCATTAATTTCATAACCATCAATATGGACATTTAGTCTGAACTCGTGTCCTGACTTCTTCATTAGTCTTTGTATCTCTCTGGAGAATTAACAGCTATAGATCCCTCTACATTGCCCTCAACTCCCAGAGCTATGCCAATGGTGTTCCGCAACTTCTTCGTAAGGTGTTCATCGTTTATGATATTAGAAAAACGTTGCAACCATAAGACAATATTGTTGTTTAACTCATACGATGGGCCCTTGGATGGGACCAACTTTTTTGCAACTTGACGAGGAGGGATATAGCTTGGATTCACAACTTCTGGTATTGCGGAGTTAGACATCTGGTGGAACAATTCTATTGCATTCTAAAAAAATTCCTTTTGTTGTACATGATCATATGGGGGTCTAGGCACTACCTTTTGGATATGATCTCGATTAATATGTTCAGCGTCAACATCGGTCTTTGTGCCTCCCCTTGTTACAACATGATTGTTGAATTGTCTCTCATTCGCAATCGGCCTAGGTTCTGAGTTTATCAAATTGGCTCCCCTTTGTCTTGCGTGATCTTCCCATCATTCGATCATGTCAGGACAGTCCTCGGTAGCATGGGTATTTTTTCAGCATTGTGCGCACCATGGTCTCCTCAGATGTGGGAAGTCCCTTGCAAGGTGCCCCTATTAGTATTAGTTGTAGCAACTAGTGGGTCCTCTACCACCAGTTTTGCCTTCCCTGAAATCTCCTTTGCCTCTGTGAGCTCCTCCAAAACCATGAGGGAATTCATCAATCCTGAAGGCAAAGCAGTCTAGTCTATTTGTGAGAGCATCTAAAGCACAACATTTCTTGGCAGTATGGGTAATTGACCCGCATAATTCGCAATACACCGTATTTGAGATAAATGTGTATTTTCGTAAGATGGGGCAGTGTCTCGAAGAATGTCCATGGTGTCTGCAAATCTCACAATACTCATTGGGTTGACCCCCTTGTTGAGTCGGGAAGGCCTGGAATTTCATAGGTGCATGGAATGGTGTTGCAGTTGAAACTTGTGCAACACCACCTGATGGTCCGAATGACCATGGAGGCATAGGGTGGCTCATAACTCCTCCACCCCATGATCTTGGACACTCTCTCAGTGTATGACCTTCAGTGTAGCAACCAGTGCACCAGACCTATGGTCGACCACCTTTAGATAGGGCTAACTCCTTATTTTTCTCAGTCAGTACAGAAATCTAGCCCTGTAGTTTCATAATATTATTATCCTCGGGATGTCGCATCATGCGCAAGATTTTGGGGTAAACTACCATTGCTTCAATTTTCATGGCTGGTTCTAATGCTTCACCCAAAGTGGTGAGTCTTTGTTGAGTTAGAAAAATTTGAGTCAAAGACAAGATCCTTTGAATGAACCATTCATGCTAATGATTCTGGTGAATTGAGTTCTCTAGCTTCCCAATTGCATCCTTGAATCGTTGGTTGTACTCCCAAGTAGACTCCCCATCTTGCTACATGATCTCCCACAACTCATAGAGGGTATGTTGTTTAGATTGAGGTAGGAAAAACTCTACAATAAGTCTTTGTTTGACCTGAGCAAGATTATAGGGTTGTCCTGAGGGAGTCCCTTGAGGATTCCCAGGCTCTTTGGACTTCATGTACCATTTTAATGCTCTACCTCTCAATGTGGTCTGAAATTCAACTAGTTTATTGGCATATAAAGTTCCCCGAGACCTCCATATAGCCTCACATAAGAACTAGTGTTGTTCTACATCCTCATCCCCTTTACCCCATAATTTCAGGTATCGAGTGAGTGATCCCACGTGTTGAGTTCCTATCAGAGAACCGAGGGAGCCTATCAATATAAATCTTGATGGTCCTGGTTGTACTGGAGCTGAAGAACTTGCTCCACTTCCGCTACTATTATCATTTGAACCTATTGTATTATAAATGTGAGAGACAATAGAAATTACTGTGGGATTCAATGTAGAATTTACCATATTTGTTGAAGGCGTCGAGGGCGAGGGTGCTCCAAGGCAAGTTCCTTTGCTTTTGGAATGGAATTCTTTTGTGGGGGGGTGTCGTAGTTGTGCAACACTGTACCATTTCTCTTAGCGATACTCAACATCTTCCGATGTAGCAAGACTTAACTCTCACACAGCTCCTTCAAGGGTTATGATTGAGTCTTGTTCTCCTGAATTGGCACCAATCCTAACTCCCTCGTCTATCTTAATTCCTGCTTGTCTACTTCCTCCATAACTTTCATCTTTCTCCTGAACTCTTTCCTTCAACCAACGATTGGCCAGTCTTCTGTGTATATGCAATTCCTGCAACCTCTCAAGTTCTTTCTTATGGCTACTCTCAAGGTCAATCATATTTCGTGATTGATCTTACCTCTTCATTGACTTTCTCATCTACTCTCGCCAATTGTTTTCAATCATAACAACCCTTCTTAGAGCGCGTTCACCTCTAGCACTTTTCTCATGACGACGACGACCCGCCATATTTCAAAAACTTCCTAACTCATGAACCCTTCGCCTAAATCACCCGCACCTCATGCGTAGAGGTTTACACTGCCATATCTTTTGACAAAACATGCAACATTCCTTCTTTTGCCAACAAAAGCTTCATCCACAAAAGAATCTCCCTCAATAGTATCCGTCCAACATAGTCTTGACCCAAAACTCTACTGCATGACAAATTGGGTGATCCAATCGATGGAGGAAAAATAGCTATGTAGCATTCCAATGGAGCCTTCTCTTTACTCAATCTTTAAACTCAGGCACTTCTTGTAATCCATCGAGCCACTGAAAGCCTTCCTTTGGAAACCAGATCTAGAAGATTTCGTATTGATCGCTAACTGGTTCAAAATAATAGACTGTGTCCTTCACAACCCTCAAATTCTTTCGTCATAACTCAATTTCTTGAAATATGAACTCATCACACCTTTGTTCCCACCACCTGTCAATGTCCAACTTAAAAATATGATGTTGCATCCTTTGAAAGCTCGCTTAGAAATCATGTTCTGACAATGAAACCATTTGTTGGCTCATGGTTGGAGACCAAGGTTCTTGGAGTTTTCCAACAAAGCCACTGTTGTAGTCTAGAGCACTGACATATTCATCTTCCACAAGGGAAGGAGGTCTCACTCGAAGCATTGTCGAGACTTATGTGAAATGGAGCAAGGTCGAAGAGAATGCAATGGTGGGAAGAATGCAACCCAACCAGACCTAAGCACAAGATTATAAAAGATTATACACAAACATTATAACCACAATGGAATATTGAAATGCATAAACCGTGGACAAATTCCTCTCGTGAGATTAATCCTAAGCATTAACTGAACAAGTAAATAAACATAGATAACAATTGCATAGATGATGATCTTAGCATTCACACACAACTAAACAATTTTTTAGGCCCTAAATAACATTTCTAATATATTCATTACTCAGATATCAAAGGCGAGTATACAATAGTCAGATCCCAGATGAGCGGAAGCTCTATAACTACATTTCACGAGTGGTTTGATCGAAGCCTTGGAAATAAATCTAAGACTTGACACATTACAAATACAATTCTCATTACAAAAACCTAGGGTCAAGATAGCTCAAGATTATACAATTAAACATCAACAACTCTATCAATATCAACATCTGCAACAACAACATCAACAACACCATCTTTGTCATGTTTCGTAAGTCTTTGTCTTATAGCTTTTCGCAGGACTTCTTGATTCGTCTGTTACAACTTCTTGAGTTTGCATCTTCTTGGTTTCCTCTAGAAGATGTTGGTGCTTTCTGTTGTTCCTTCCAGCTGGCGGACAACTACATTCCTCACTGGCGCTCTGAGTTATCGCTTTCCGCTGCTCAGATCCTCTACTGGTGCGTTGTGTTGTTCCGCAACACACTATAATTGCCTCAAAACTGTGTTATTTTTTCAAAATCGAGTCTTCTCCAAAAATGAAGGGTCCAATAACTGTCGTAGCTTGTCACACAAGTTGACTTTGGCTCATCTCCTTTTGCAATCCTTACTTGGTAGTATCCCTACCTCAATTCAAACTTTGAGAAAACCTTGGCCTTAGCCAACTTTTCAAAGCAATTTGTTGCCAAAGGTAAGGGGTACCAATTTTTGATGGTTTTCTTGTTCAATGCAGTCTAAACACATCCTTTTTTCTCGATTGTCCTTCTTCTTTTGGAATAGGACTAGTGTGCCATATGGTGACCTAGAAGGCCCATTGAGGCTGGTGTTAATGAGCTTAGTCAACTTCCACCTCAAGTCTTCCAACTCAGGTCCAGGAAGTCAATAGGGAGCTCTAGTCAGAAGTTGCAACCCTAATTCAAGCTCAATATGATGGTCAATGGTGTGTCTAACATGGATCACTTTAGGAAAATAATTAGACATTCGATCTATAAACACCTCCAACACATTGGCAAGTGTTGGTGGAACGTGTATCCGCACTCCACCCTCATCCACTTCCCTAATAACTGCTATTAAAAGTTGAGACTTTGGGTAGCTTCCCTCTTCATGCTCAATGCAAATACAATTCATACCTTTCCATCCAACTTCACTGCCATTGTGTGCAAAACAGAAGTCGTATGTCGACCAAGTATCCCCAACTTGTTCAGAAATGGAATGAGAATTGATTGCATTCCCCTTGGGAATTTCTGCCCAAGAATGACTTCAAAGTCATCCATCTACAATATAGTAAATTCTACATGGGCCTTCCATTTGTCCAATTGTATGTGAAATGCAGATGCAACCCCAATTTTACCTTAGCCTTAGAATTGACCGCCTTGACTAAAACACCACACGATCCATCTCTAAGTCCAAGTTCACTTTCCAACTCCTTCAAGAAGCTACGTGAGGCACTAGAATTCACAAACGCTTGTATTATCCTTACAATGATGACCAAATCCACATAACAATGTTGATTATGATTTTCCCCTTGGTCGCTAGCTAAGGTACCTATCCACTACAATGAATCCTCCAAGAAGGGATTCTCCCTTCCATCTTTCATAAAATCTTGTTGTGTAAAACTTGTCAAAGGAAACAAACTGGAACATGAAGAAACAAGAGTTTTACCTTTACCTGAAGTGGCTTGTAAATGGGTACCATGCAATTCCATCTTCAAAAGGCCTATGGGGGAACACCTGGGCCCAACTACACTTGAACCCAAGACACTTCAAAGTGTGTCTTGTATGACTCTTGCATGCATCATAATTTGGATGAAATGCACTCTAAGGCACAATGGGACACTTGGCTAGGTTGCTCCTGAACTGACCACGACTTCTAACAAAAACGCAATGTCATCCTTTGCCTTCATCCGATATTTTACATCTATTGTCATTATTTCGAACAATTGTTGAAAGAAGGGACACTCCAACATCTATGCTACTAGATGTCGCCTTAATGAGCACCCAAATCTCCAAAGAAACTTCTTTGTTGAAAGATGATTGCAAAGCCATCTTGAACCAACCAAGCCAACCTCCCAACCTACCACTTCCTTCTTGAACATGGTGATAAGTGTCCAAAAAGGTTCTTAAACCCACTTCCTAGATAATTTGAGCTCTGATTTTGCCTATCACATACCTAAGAGTCTTGCTATAAGATTTTGTTTTCATCATCTTCGATTTTGTGACATTGCCTTGCCTCGACCATAGTTACTTGACCAACCTGCACTTACTACAACTAGACTATGCCTCTTCACTTAAAGTCTGCCCATAACTTCACCTTATGCTATAGTATCTTAGATGCCCAACTAAGTCCAACATAGCCCAGTTCACCCAACAATAGGCATGCGTGCAACCGTAACCTTAAAACATTCCAACAATAGTTATACTTAGCCAATATTTCACTACTTAGTCAACACATAGAAAATCAAGGAACATAACACTAATCCAAATAAAGAAACCATAATACACAAATACATGTGGCACCCAAGGCATGTGTCTTAAATTTATTTATATGAAGAATGTTCAAATGTACAATAGAAGAACGTGGCCAACTACCTACGACTCATTTACATATTACTATTACATAAGGCACAACCGCCTACAAGAACTGTCAGTCCAACCCCTGAAGCAACCACATGCCTACCTCCCATAGGTCTCATCTTCTTCTTCTTCTCCCTGAGCTAGTACATTTCACCCTAATATACCTAACCTTGAACTTAGCACAATCCCAGAGCTCCTTTACACTCCTCGTGAATGACCAGTCACTTATGCTTTGGCACTTTTGACGCATCCTCCTTTTATATGAGACTCACCTTGCACTTGCAAGCCCCTTCACTCTAAGGTGGATCCAAGTGCCATCCATAAACTTACTTCCTTTAGTGACTTGTCCATTGATCGTTTGCATTCAACAAGTGTGCCCAAGTCTATTAGACTTGTATAAATGCAACGTGTAATGCTTCACCACTCTATCCATTGATAGGGTAGGCATAGTTTGGCATTGCAACCTTTTGCGACAACCCTCTATGCCCACCTAGGCAGTGCATTTACTACCATCTGTAGGTAGAGGCCTTACACCTACCTTCTTCATGCATCAATGCATCGCCTTTATGTAAAATTCAATTATATGCATGTTTATTATATTCAAACTTATACTATGAGACACTTGGGCTTCCTAGTAACCATCAATAACTTCTTAAGAGTCATGCACAACCACATCTACCAACTTCATGCTCATCGATAACCCTGACATCAATTTAATGCTCAACAATAACCCTAACATTGACTTCATGCTCATCGACAACACCTTCTCTGACATCATGTTCATTGATGAATTCGCTTGTCAATCACTTACTTTCTTGTCATTTTGTTTGTCAATAAATTGCTTGTCGAGGTCTTGCTTTTCAATGATTTTTTTTGTTGATGACTTGCTTGTCAATCATACCCTTGTTGGTCATGCCTTTGTCAATCATTCTCCCAAGAATTTTACTTAATCCCCTTGAGCCAAGCATTCTGCCTTGGAACTTAGCCTTCATTCAATGTTTCCTCATATACCTTTTCTCTACATTCCAATCTAAATTTCATATCAAATGTAAACAATGGAAATTAAACTCAATGCATTTGAAGTGATGTGGGGCATCGTTAATGGATTGTGATATGCATTTATATGATTTTATTGAAAACCTACACCCCTTGGCAATGCACTTGTTTCCACAGAGCACCATCATTTGAAAGGTGTCATATGTGTCATTGCTCCTCTAGTGCACTTGTGTCAAGATTATCAATGCATCATTATATGTTTTTTGTTTTGGACATAAATGAGTAAATTTGTATTAAAATGATGTTGCAACCACACTGTTCAACTTAATAATACAAAAAATATGATTTTTCATATGCCTCTAGTTCTGAAAATAAACAAAATTTGATTGAGCTTACTACTGTAATAACAATGTTGTTCTTTCTTAAGGAATTGCATTAAGTTTGTTAGTATATATTCTATTAAACTGACCTAATAACAAAAGTGTTTTGTAAAACATGCTAAAAACTTGGATCTAATTTGAAAGCATGCCCACTATGGGTTTCATTTTGAATCTCCTAAAGGTTGTTGTTCACTTCTTCTATCAACTCCATCTCCACTTCCCCAATCCCTTACCGAATTGATTGTTCTTCTTTGTCTCCCTCTAGTGCCAAACCCACTGACATTCTATGTTGAGCAATGCCAGATTGAGAGCTTCTTACCATTTCTATCACCATCTAGAGAAATCTATTGCACTTTGCATCTAAATGGTCAATTGTCTGTTTTGATGGCTCACTAATTTTAGAACCTCAACATACCCTATTCTATGAAACTCTCCTCAAGCGTTCACTCTATTAATTAAGTTGGATATGGAATACCAATCTTCTGCAAGGAATATCTTGTGTCTCTTTAGCACACACTTGTTATCCAATACCCAACAAAATGCAAAATGACCAGGGTGATTATGCTCTCCCATATTCATTGTCTTTCTAAGTATTGGAGTAGTGTATGAGAGAGCAACCACCATGATTCGAGAGCTTGAAGGCAATCTACCACATTGGCAAAGGGACCATCCCAAGTTCCTATCTAATGCCCACTCCCCTACTTGCAATTTGTTATGGGATTGGATATGAACAAACACAAAACACATGATGTTGACATTCCCAATCCGCTCCAATGAAATCCCACCTGCATGCTCCATATTGAATGACGAGGGCATACAAAACTACTTCACATTCAAATAGAATGAGCGTGAACATCTTTTGAGAGTGGGGGGAGTTAAGTCTCATCCTATTTAGATTATGTCACACCACTACTTGGCTTTGTACAACACCATTGGTCTCATACCCCCACTTGGAATAAAAAACTTTGGATTGTCCATAAATTATAAAACTATGGGAATGGAGATGTTAAGATCCCACTTCTTATTGGAATTTTCCCAACCTCCAAGGTGAATCACCATTTTCCAATCGATCGACTTGTTTGTTCAATGTCCCAAACACATGATAATATTCCATCGTGATGAATCTTTTTGCCTCCCGCCTTGTTCTTGATACGAGTCAAGCTAGATTACTACCCACCAAGGTTGTAAAATTGATCATATGTCATATGATGAGAGAGGTCTCCAATAACTATCAAATGCCAGGTTCACCTAGGGTTGAGAATCTTGAGCCTTGGTATAGAACCAACACTTCCATTTGGTTATTAAAAGCAACCCCAAAGTCCCATCCAAAGCTATTTTTCATTTTTCCCTCAATATTAAGGACAGTCCCCTCACCTGGAAACCATGAACAAACACACAAACATGTCGAAGATAATTTGGCACACCAAAGTCCACTTTTCGTAAAATCATTTAGATGCCAACTATGCAAAAACATCTTCTAAAAATCGCTTCCACCGAAAGAAAGTTTGTTGATATAACGTACGGCTTAAGGATTAAATAATAATTATCATGTAACTCTACATGTTATAAAAATTAACTCACTCTATTAATAAGCTTAGAATTTTGATTATTCAATATTTTTTCCACATAAATTTCACATTATATTTATAAAAATATAATTTGTTCTCAAAACAGACATTACATCATATGTTCATTTTTTCATGGACTTATCCAAAAAACTTTGCTACACAGAATTTTCCAAATTCCTTACAAAATATCATCTTCTCCAGTGGGACCAAGAGAGACAATTACCAACAAGTAAAGTGTCTTTCCTACCAAGCTGTATACTATAGCTACTGAGACCTCCATCTTTGAACTAGGAAACAAAAAATTCTCCCCCTGTAGACTACTAAAACATATTTAAAAAAAGAGTTGGGCCCTCATGGCCTCCTTCCCATTGATTGTAGGCGATTCTCCCTGGAAGATTTTTTAGAGCCTGTTTTGATAATCTGTCTGCCTCTCGATTCTCTTCCTTGAATATGTGTGCATAGGATATGTTCCTGAAGTGATTAAGAAGTTCATTTATCTTATCCTTCCAACCATCTAATGTCACAACCTAAAGTGCTCCTTTCCTATTGAGCCAATCAATAACAATTTTTTAGTCCCCTAGAACATGTATATCTGTAATTGATAGCCTAGAAGCCATAATTAGAGTAACCCAAACTCCCATGAGTTCAACCCTGGTATTTGTTCCTCTACCACAATTTAAAGTCCATCTATAAGTTGTGTACTCATTGATCTTTAGGACTCCACCTGCCCTGCTTTGTTCTCCATTCTGTTGCGCTGCCCCATTGAACCACCCTATGACTTTATCTTTAGGAATTTCAGAGGTTGATATTCGAGGAAGGTAAACTTTTTCCTTTTTCCTATGATTGCCCACAACCCCTAAAGATAGGAAAACTATCTTTTTAATGGAGGGGGTCCCAGACTCAAAGATAGTCTTGTTTCTATCAAGCTAAATAAACCAACAAATAAAGGTTGGGAGAGTTGGAAATGTAAAGTTCTGTTTAGCCCAATTTTCAAATCATTCATTCAATGATTTGCCATACCATCCAACTGAGAGATTTAGATCAATTTTAACTCTTTCCCAAACTGAAATCGTGAAAGGATAAGTTACAAAGAGATGTTTACCTGATTCCCTCTTTCCTTTGCAAAGATAGCATATCCCTGGCCCCATCCAATCTCTTTTTTGAAGATTTTTCCATGTTAAAATTTTATTTTCAGCCATAAGCCATGCAAATAATTTGATCTTCAGTGGGTAGTCCCAACTCCACTGTTTTTTCCTCCAGCCGCCAATTTTAAATTTCCATAGTTTTTTGGCAAGGGCGTTGTACACATTTTTGATTGAGAGCTGCCATGAGTTATCACCACCAATCCACTTTAATTCATCCGATCTCTCCAAGAGATTAATCCCTAATCCAATCATGTTCCTCTTGTACATCTCCCATTCCGCTACTAATTCTCCTTCCATCCCCAAATTTGCATTGTCTAAGCAATTTGTGCTAATCGAACTGTGTGGAAGAGCACATCTTGCTTGATACATACGATAAACATTTTTTAAATTAAGTAAAAGAACCAACTCGTTTGATAAAATGGAGTTCTTCCTCATACCCATAATTGCATCCTTCCCAATTAAAATGGAGTGTCCTGAACCTCGGTTCCATGCCAACCAATGTAAAATCATAGGTAATGTATTAAGAATATTTTTCCAAGTTTGGGAACTGTAGGACGTGACTGATGAGGCCGATCTTAACCAGGTCGACACCGATCCATGGGGTAAGTACTTATCTTTTATCACCCAGTGCCATATGTCGTTCTTCATCAATACTCTCCACAAAGTATTTGTTGCCATAGCCTTGTATAAAACATAGATATTTCTCAGACCCCACCCTCCAAATAGTTTTGGCTTCGAAATTGTCTCCCAATTGCATAAATGATAGCTTTGTTTATGCTCGTTTCCTGACCAAAGGAAGGAAAAAACCATTTTGCAGATCCTATTAAGAACTGAAATCGGGATATGAGCTAAAGCCATCCAATAGACTGGTTGGCTCTCTAAGACAACTTTTATCAGCACATACCGACTTCCCAGGGATAACCACCTATTACACCAGTGGCTAATCTGATTTTCATACTTTTCAATGAGCCACTATTAGTCCTCCGCCTTGTAATTTTCTGGTTTTAAAAAATGCCCCAGGTATCTAAATCCTTCTGATAGATCTTTAAAGGAGTAAAGATACAATTCTTTTAAAACTGCGAGAGTTTCCTGATGAACTTCGGAATGGAGGAAGGCAGACTTTTGAACATTTATCACCAAGCCCGACGCTCGACAGAATACACAAAGAATATTATTAATTTCTACCCACTCTGTGACTGAAGCTTTTGAAATTATAAGGATTTCATCCACGAAGAGCAAGTGAAGGACCTTTATTAATCCAGATACCTTTATTCCCGACAATACTCCATCTGCTTGTCCTTTTTTTAGTGAAAGGCCGAGTTCTTCCATCACAAGAATGAATAGGAGAGACGACAACAGACAACCCTGTCTAAGTCCTCTGTTGCTCTGGAAAAAATTTGTTTCCTCTCCATTTATCAAAATGGCGTAACCTATAGAGGTTACACATCCCATAATCTGTTTTGTTGTGGGGAGTCCAAAACCACATTGAATTAGTATTAACCGCAAAAAATCCCAGTTTGTACAGTCATAGGCCTTTTTTAATTCTAGCTTTAGGACAATTGCTTAGAGTTTTTTTATTTTTATACTGTGTAGACACTCCTTAGCACTGCCAATGGCATCTAAAATTTATCTTCCCTTAAGAAAGCCAGTTGTTCCTCAGACAAATAATGAGAGAGAACATGCCTGATTCTCCTCGCTATAACTTTTGCAATGATCTTGTAACATAAGTTGCATAGTGCAATTGGACAAAAATCACTAAAAGTGTTGGGACTATTGACTTTTGGGATCAATGCTAAGAAAGTTGAATTGATCGGTCTAATTACCTCGCCTCTAAGTCTTGTTTCCTCCACCACATCAATCAAGTCCTGTCCAACCAACTTAAAGAAATGTAGAAAAAAATATACAGTCTAGCCATCCAGCCCTGGAATTTTGTCCTTTGCAAAGCGTTTTAAAACATCTAGGATTTCCTCACTGGTACATGACTTTTCAAGATTTACAACATCTTCCTCATTTACAAATATAGGAAACAACCTTACTGTAGCAATCTGCTCCCCAATGAAATTATGTCCTGTATCATGAAAGAAAGATTTAAAGAAGTTGGTAGCTTCATCCTTTATGGCCTCCTGTCCTTTATGAAGTCGACCTGCTTCATCCTTTATTTCCCAGATGAACTTTTTATTTCTCCTGTAGCTTGCAAAATGATGGAAACATTGTGTATTCTTATCTCCACTTTTAATCCATATCGCCCTACTCTTTTGTCACCATCTCTCTTCCTCATCTAGCGAGAGTTTTTTGCGCTCTGCCTCAAGTGACATCAAATGATATTCATAATCATCGTTGTGTAAACCCTGAGTCTTCTGTTTATAGAGATTATTTTAAGCCTCTTCAATCTTTTCCAAATCTAAATGGTCCTGTAAACATTTTTCCTTGGACCAATGATCCAGGTGGATATCGTTGGCCACCCACCTTTTCCAAACGGCTCAAAACAGTTTTCTGGCCA
>JASDQU010736887.1:122795-155366 GCA_032191745.1 Picea mariana
GCTTGTATTATCCTTATAATGATGACCAGATCCACATAACAATGTTGATTATGATTTTCCCCTTGGTCGCTAGCTAAGGTGCCTATCCACTACAATGAATCCTCCAAGAAGGGATTCTCCCTTCCATCTTCGATAGAAGCTTGTTGTGTGAAACTTGTCAAGGGAAACAAACTGGAACATGAAGAAATAAGAGTTTTACCTTTGCCTGAAGTGGCTTGCGAATGGGTACCATGCAATTCCATCTTCAAAAGGCCTATGGGGGAACACCTGGGCCCAACTACACTTGAACCCAAGACACTCCAAAGTGTGTCTTGTATGACTCTTGCATGCATCATAATCTGGATGAAATGCACTCTAAGGCACAATGGGACACTTGGCTAGGTTGCTCCTGAACCGACCACGACTTCTAACAAAAACTCAATGTCATCCTTTGCCTTCATCCTATATTTTACATCTATTGTCACTGTTTCAAACAATTGTTGAAAGAAGGGACACTCCAACATCTATGCTACTAGATGTCGCCTTAATGAGCACCCAAATCTCCAAAGAAACTTCTTTTTTGAAAGATGATTGCAAAGCCATCTTGAACCAACCTCCCAACCTACCACTTCCTTCTTGAACATGGTGATAAGTGTCTAAAAAGGTTCTTAAACCCACTTCCTAGATAATGTGAGCTTTGATTCTACCTGTCACATACCTAAGAGTCTTGCTAGAAGATTTTATTTTCATCATCTTCGATTTTGTGACATTGCCTTGCCTCAACCACAGTGGCTTGACCAACCTACACTTACTACAACTAGACTATGCCTCTTCACTTAAAGTCTGCCCATAACTTCACCTTATGCTATAGTATGTTAGATGCCCAACTAAGTCCAACATAACCCAGTTCACCCAACAATAGGCATGCGTGCAACCGTAACCTTAAAACATTCCAACAATAGTTATACTTAGCCAATATTTCACTACTTAGTCAACACATAGAAAATCAAGGGACATAACACTAATCCAAATAAAGAAACCATAATACACAAATACATGTGGCACCCAAGGCATGTGCCTTAAATTTATTTATATGAAGAATGTTCAAATGTACAATAGAAGAGCGTGGCCAACTACCTACGACTCATTTACATATTACTATTACATAAGGCACAATCGCCTACAAGAACTGTCAGTCCAACCCCTGAAGCAACCACATGCCTACCTCCTATAGGTCTCATCTTCTTCTTCTTCTCACTGAGCTAGTACAATTCACACTAATATACCTAACCTTGAACTTAGCACAATCCCAGAGCTCCTTTACACTCCTCGTGAATGACCAGTCACTTATGCTTTGGCACTTTTGATGCATCCTCCTTTTATATGAGACTCGCCTTGCACTTGCAAGCCCCTTCACTCTAAGGTGGACCTAAGTGCCATCCATAAACCCACTTCCTTTAGTGACTTGTCCATCAATTGTTTGCATTCAACAAGTGTGCCTAAGTCTATCAGACTTGTATAAATGCAACATGGAATGGTTCACCACTCTATCCATTGATAGGGTAGGCATAGTTTGGCATTGCAACCTTTTGCGGCAACCCTCTATGCCCACCTAGGAAGTGCACCTATTGCCATCTATAGGTAGAGGCCTTACACCTACCTTCTTCATGCATCAATGCATCACCCTTATGTAAAATTCAATTATATGCATGTTTATTATATTCAAACTTATCCTATGAGACACTTGGGCTTCCTAGTAACCATCAATAACTTCTTAAGAGTCATGCACAACCACATCTACCAACTTCATGCTCATCGATAACCCTGACATCAATTTAATGCTCAACAATAACCCTAACATCGACTTCATGCTCATCGACAACACCTTCATTGACATCATGTTCATTGATGAATTCGCTTGTCAATCACTTACTTTCTTGTCATTTTGTTTGTCAATAAATTGCTTGTCGAGGTCTTGCTTTTCAATGATTGTTTTTGTTGACGACTTGCTTGTTAATCATGCTCCTGTTGGTCATGCCTTTGTCAATCATTCTCCCAAGACTTTTACTTGATCCCCTTAAGCCAAGCATTCTGCCTTGGAACTTAGCCTTCATTCAATGTTTCCTCATATACCTTTTCTCTACATTTCAATCTAAATTTCATATCAAATGTAAACAATGGAAATTAGACTCAATGCATTTGAAGTGATGTGGGGCATCGTTGATGGATTGTGATATGCATTTATATGCTTTTATTGAAAACCTACACCCCTTGGCAATGCACTTGTTTCCACAAAGCACCATCATTTGAAAGGTGTCACATGTGTCGTTGCCCCTCTAGTGCGCTTGCGTCAAGATTATCAATGCATCATTATATGTTTTTTGTTTTGGACATAGATGAGTAAATTTGTATTAAAACGATGTTGCAACCACACTGTTCAATTTAATAATACAAAAAATATGATTTTTCATATGCCTCTAGTTCTAAAAATAAACAAAATTTGATTGAGCTTACTACTGTAATAACAATGTTGTTCTTTCTTAAGGAATTGCATTAAGTTTGTTAGTATATATTCTATTAAACTGACCTAATAACAAAAGTGTTTTGTAAAACATGCTAAAAACTTGGATCTAATTTGAAAGCATGCCCACTATGGGTTTCATTTTGAATCTCCTAAAGGTTGTTGTTCACTTCTTCTATCAACTCCATCTCCACTTCCCCAATCCCTTGCCGAATTGATTGTTCTTCTTTGTCTCCCTCTAGTGCCAAACCCACTGACATTCTATGTTGAGCAATGTCAGATTGAGAGCTTCTTACCATTTCTATCACCATCTAGAGAAATCTATTGCAGTCTGCATCTAAATGGTCAATTGTCTCTTTTGATGGCTCACTAATTCTAGAACCTCAACATACCCTATTCTATGAAACTCTCCTCAAGTGTTCACTCTATTAATTAAGTTGGATATGGAATATCGATCTTATGTAAGGAATATCTTGCGTCTCTTTAGCACACGCTTGTTATCCAATACCCAACAAAATGCAAAATGACCAGGGTGATTATGCTCTCCCATATTCATTGTCTTTCTAAGTATTTGAGTGGTGTGTGAGAGAGCAACCACCATGATTCGAGAGCTTGAAGGCAATCTACCACATTGGCAAAGGGACCATCCCAAGTTCCAATCTAATGCCCACTCCCCTACTTGCAATTTGTGATGGGATTGGCTATGAACAAACACAAAACACATGATGTTGACATTCCCAATCCGCTCCAATTAAATCCCACCTGCATGCTCCATATTGAACGATGAGGGCATACAAAACTACTTCGCATTCAAATGGAATGAGTGTGAACACATTTTGAAAGTGGAGGGAGTTAAGTCTCATCCTATTTAGATTATGTCACACCACTACTTGGCTTTGCACAACACCATTGGTCTCATACCCCCACTTGGAATAAAAAACTTAGGATTGTCCAAAAATTATAAAACTATGGGAATGGAGATGTTAAGATCCCACTTCTTATTGGAATTTTCCCAACCTCCAAGGTGAATCACCATTTTCCAATCGATTGACTTGATTGTTCAATGTCCCAAACACATGATAATATTCCATCGAGATGAATCTTTTTGCCTCCCGCCTTGTTCTTGATACGAGTCAAGCTAGATTACTACCCACCAAGGTTGTAAAATTGATCATATGTCATATGATGAGAGAGGTCTCCAATAACTATCAAATGCTAGATTCACCCAGGGTTGAGAATCTTGAGCCTTGGTATAGAACCAACACTTCCATTTGGTTATTAAAAGCAACCCCAAAGTCCCATCCAAAGCTATTTTCCGTTTTTCCCTCAATATTAAGGACGATCCCCTCACCTGCAAACCATGAATAAACACACAAACATGTCGAAGATAATTTGGCACACCAAAGTCCAATTTTCATAAAATCATTTAGATGCCAACTATGCGAAAAAATCTTCTAAAAATCGCATCCACCGAAAGAAAGTTTGTTGATATAACATACGGCTTAAGGATTAAATAATAATTATCGTGTAACTCTACATGTTATAAAAATTAACCCACTCTATTAATAATCTTAGAATTTTGATTATTCAATATTTTTTCCACATAAAATTTCATATTATATTTATAAAAATATAATTTGTTCTCAAAACAGACATTACATCATATGTTCATTTTTTCATGGACTTATCCAAAAAACCTTGCTACACAGAATTTTCCAAATTCCTTACAAAATATCATCTTCTCCAGTGGGACCAAGAGAGACAATTACCAACAAGTAAAGTGTCTTTCCTACCAAGCTGTATACTATAGCTACCGAGACCTCCATCTTTGAACTAGGAAACAAAAAATTCCCCCCCTGTAGGCTACTAAAACATATTTAAAAAAAGAGTTGGGCCCTCATGGCCTTCTTCCCATTGATTGTAGGCGATTCTCACTGGAAGATTTTTTAGAGCCTGTTTTGATAATCTGTCCGCCTCTCGATTCTCTTCCCTGAATATGTGTGCATAGGATATGTTCCTGAAGTGATTAAGAAGTTCATTTATCTTATCCTTCCAACCATCTAATGTTACAACCTGAAGTGCTCCTTTCCTATTGAGCCAATGAATAACAATTTTTTAGTCCCCTAGAACATGTATATCTGTAATTGAAAGCCTAGAAGCCATAATTAGAGTAGCCCAAACTCCCATGAGTTCAGCCCTGGTATTTGTTCCTCTGCCACAATTTAAAGTCCATCTATAAGCTGTGTACTCATTGATCTTTAGGACTCCACCTGCCCTGCTTTGTTCTCCATTCTGTTGCGCTGCCTCATTGAACCACCTTATGACTTTATCTTCAGGAATTTCAGAGGTTGATATTGGAGGAAGATAAACTTTTTCCTTTTTCCTATGATTGCCCACAACCCCTAAAGATAGGAAAACTATCTTTTGAATGGAGGGGGTCCCAGACTCAAACATAGTCTTGTTTCTATCAAGCCAAATAAACCAACAAATAAAGGTTGGGAGAGTTCAAAATGTAAAGTTCTGTTTAGCCCAATTTTCAAATCATTCATTCACCGATTTGCCATACCATCCAACTGAGAGATTTAGATCAATTTTAACTCTTTCCCAAACTGAAATCATGAAAGGACAAGTTACAAAGAGATGTTTACCTGATTCTCTCTTTTCTTTGCAAAGATAGCATATCCCTGGCCCCATCCAACCTCTTTTTTGAAGACTTTTCCATGTTAAAATTTTATTTTCAGCCACAAGCCATGTAAATAATTTGATCTTCAGTGGGTAGTCCCAACTCCACTGTTTTTTCCTCCAGCCGCCGATTTTAAATTTCCACGGTTTTTTGGCAAGGGCGTTGTACACATTTTTTATTGAGAGCTGCCTTGAGTTATCACCACCAGTACACTTTAATTCATCTGATCTCTCCAAGAGATTAATCCCTGATCCAATCATGTTCCTCCTGTACATCTCCCATTCCGCTACTAATTCTCCTTCCATCCCCAAATCTGCATTGTTTAACCAATTTGTGCTAATCGAATTGTGTGGAAGAGCACATCTTGCTTGATACATAAGATAAATTTTTTTAAAATTAAGTAAAAGAACCAACTCGTTTGATAAAATGGAGTCCTTCCCCATACCCAGAATTGCATCCTTCCCAATTAAAATGGAGTGTCCCGAACCTGGGTTCCATGCTAACCAATGTAAAATCACAGGTAATGTATTAAGAATATTTTTCCAAGTCTGGGAATCGTAGGACGTGACCATAACCAGGTCGACACCGATCCATGGGGTAAGTACTTATCTTTGATCACCCAGTGCCAGATGTCGTTTTTCATCAATACTCTCCACAAAGTATTTGTCGCCATAGCCCTGTATAAAACTTAGATATTTCTCAGACCCCACCCTCCAAATAGTTTTGGCTTCAAAATTGTCTCCCAATTGCATAAATGATAGCTTTGTTTATGCTCGTTTCCTAACCAAAGGAAGGAAAAAACCATTTTGCGGATCCTATTAAGAACTGAAATCAGGATATGAGCTAAAGCCATCCAATACACTGGTTGGCTCTCTAAGACAACTTTTATTAGCACATACCGACCTCCCAGGGATAGCCACCTATTACACCAGTGGCTAATCTAATTTTCATACTTTTCAATGAGCCACTATCAGTCCTCCGCCTTATAACTTTATGGTTTTAAAAAATACCCCAAGTATCTAAATCCTTCCGATAGATCTTTAAAGGACTAAAGATACAATTCTTTTAAAACTGCGAGAGTTTCCTGATGAACTTTAGAATGGAGGAAGGCAGACTTTTGAACATTTATCACCAAGCCCGACGCTCGACATAATACACAAAGAATATTATTGATTTCTACCCACTCTGTGACTGAAGCTTTTGAAATTATAAGGATTTCATCCACGAAGAGCAAGTGAAGGACCTTTATTAATCCAGATACCTTTATCCCCGACATTACTCCATCTGCTTGTCTGAGTCCTTCCATCACAAGAATGAATAGGAGAGACGACAACGAACAACCCTGTCTAAGTCCTCTGCTGCTCTGGAAAAATTTTGTTGCCTCTCCGTTTATCAAAATGGCGTAAGCTGTAGAGGTTACACATCCCATAATCCGTTTTGTTGTGGGGAGTCCAAAACCACATTGAAGTAGTATTAACCGCAAAAAATCCCAGTTTGTATAGTCATAGGCCTTTTTTAAGTCTAGCTTTAGGACAATTGCTTGGAGTTTTTTTGTTTTTATACTGTGTAGACACTCCTTAGCTGCCAATGGCATCTAAAATTTGTCTTCCCTTAAGAAAGCCAATTGTTCCTTAGACAAAGAATGAGAGAGAATAGGCCTGATTCTCCTCGCTATAACTTTTGCAATGATCTTGTAACATAAGTTGCATAGTGCAATTGGACGAAAATCACTAAAAGTGTTGGGACTATTGACTTTTGGGATCAATGCTAAGAAAGTTGAATTGATCCGTCTAATTACCTCGCCTCTGAGTCTTGTTTCCTCCACCACATCAATCAAGTCCTGTCCAACCAACTTAAAGAAATGTAGAAAAAATTCTACAGTCTAGCCATCCAACCCTGGAATTTTGTCCTTTGCAAAGCCTTTTAAAACCTCTAGGATTTCCTCATTGGTACATGACTTTTCAAGATTTACGACATCTTCCTCATTTACAAATATAGGAAACAACCTTACTGTAGCAATCTGCTCCCCAATGAAATTATGTCCTGTATCATGAAAGAAAGATTTAAAGAAGTTGGTAGCTTCATCCTTTATGGCCTCCTGGCCTGTATGAAGTCAACCCGCTTCATCCTTTATCTCCCAGATGAACTTTTTATTTCTCCTGTGGCTTGCAAAATGATGGAAAATTTTTGTATTCTTATCTCCACTTTTAATCCATATTGCCCTACTCTTTTGTCGCCATCTCTCTTCCTCATCCAACAGGAGTTTTTTGCGCTCTACCTCAAGTGACATCAAATGATATTCATAATCATCGCTGTGTAAACCCTGAGTCTTCTGTTTATAGAGATTATTTAAAGCCTCTTCAATCTTTTCCAAATCTAAATGGTCCTGTAAACGTTTTTCCTTGGACCAAAGCTTAACCCGAGATTTTAGAAAAGATAGTTTCTCTACTAATCTCCTTTGTGCTCCCACAACCTGTTGAAACTGTAAATCATTCCACACTTCCCGAACCATATTGGCAAAAGAATCTTCACGTAACCAGGTTGGGTTTAGCTTGAATGGATGTGCGACCACTGACATCCCAGAGCCCAATTGAAGAAGTACCGGAGCATGATAAAAAAGATAGGGATATTCCACCCAGGTTCTGTATCTCAAAGATGACGTGATAAGATCCTCTACCACATAGATTCGATCAAGCCTTTTAGCAATTCCATCAACTCCGAACCTACCATTACGCCACATAGGAACCACCTCGGTAGGGACAACGTCCATTAGTTTATTTTTTATAAAAATTGCCTTAAAAAAGGCCACCAAAGAGTCTACCAAAGGTGACGCCCCCCATACCTCCTCTGAAGATGTCGTGAAATTCATATCTCCTGCCATTATCAAATCATCATGAGCTAATAAGCCCCTACCGTCCACTTTTTCCCATAAAAGCTTGCATTCTTGAGAGGGGTCGTAAACATTCAGAAAATAAACCTTCCCTTTATTCAATATATAACTTGAAAACAACTCGGGTTTTATATCTATTTATTTGAAACCCTCAATTAAAGCTATAAACAGACACAATCTATCTTTAATTCTTGATTTTTCTTTTAAAATTAGGGTAACCCTATATTTATAGGCAACACAATTAATTACAAAGATATTTAATGATAATAATGATATGTTGTAAAACTTGAAAGAGAATATTCTAAACCTGCAACGTTTATCTTTTATTCTTGAATTTTCTTTTAAAATTAGGGTAACCCTATATTTATAGGCAACACAATTAATTACAAAGATATTTAATGATAATAATGATATGTTGTCAAACTTGAAAGGGAATATTCTAAACCTGCAACGTTTATTTCTTAAGATTATCTAACAAAGGGACACACTGCTCTATTAATGTTATGAATATGGTGTCACTCACGGATAATATTTTAATCATTTATTTTCAACGGGCATGGGGCATGTTGTTAGATAATCAACTAGTGTAGACCATGTGCTAATTAATTAAAAGCATGATTAAGATACACATGTGTTAATTAATTAAAAAAGATATTTAATTATGTGTTAAGTTATTAAATATGCTTAAATAGTGTAATTATACATTTAAGGTTGCTTTTGCTTTTGTGTCCAAGTTGAACACGCACTTTTGGCCCAATGGCACGTGCCATGCACTAACCTTTTATTATAAAATCTAAATTCGATAATCACGGATATATGTAAATCTTTATTATATGTATTTATCATATATAATATTGTGGTTTTGTTTGGTTTAACAAGATGGTGATATGTTTTTTAATCGTTCGAATTTTATCCGTATATTTTGTCCACTGAAATAAGATATTCTGATCGTTAAGGTATTCTAAGCATAAAATAATAAATGAGATCCACCTTCAAGTTGGAGTGAGCTCGTGTTCACCCAAAAAAGACACTATACGATGACAAAGTTTAATTTTGGGGGATTGATTATAAAATTTAAGAGGATTAAGAAAATCGAATGTGTGACCTCGTCTACGATTTCACATTTAACTCAAGACCGCTTCACTAAAGAGTTTCTTGGTATACTTTCATACTAATATAATATCATAGTAAATTACTCACAAAGCTCTCTCTCTTATGAAGGCATAAGAGAAGAACTTAGTGAATAATGTACTAACTTGTAGATAGTTATTTAACGAACTTTTCTTGTGTATATAAACTTTGTAGATAATTTTTCCTGGTGGCCTTTTTGTATTTTGGATAGGCTTCTATAGTCTTTTCACTTTGAACAGAGTTTATTATGTAAAGTCTTGTTTTTAGTCATTGTAGTTATGAATCATAGTATAGAGACTGGATTCTCATCGGTTTGCTAGTATCTTTTTGCCTTTTGACTGTTCATAGACAGTGGGCTGGAACAAAGTACAGTAATGTAATGTAAACAAATTATATTATTTTTAATATAATGGGTAATTTTTTCTAGTTTTTTTTTTTTCAAGGAAACTCATATTTGATAGAGAATTAAATATGGTTATGTAGAAAGTTTATTGTGAAGTTTTTGTTGCTAGATGTAAGTTTTAGAGTGATGATTAATGCTATGCATTTCATATTAATAGGTTTCAATTCCACTTCTTCATCCTTGCGAGTATTATTGATGTAATGAATGTTAAGTAAATTATTCAAATTCATGAGAAATTGGTATTTTTGCATCGAAAGGCACTTTTTACAATCTAGTATGAGGGAGATGTGTAATTCCTTTCATTCTCAACATAAAGTTGACACTTGGCATTTATAACAAATATTAATGATAAAGAATATTTAATGTCAACCATAAATAAAATATTTCAATATCTACCCTAAGAAAAATATTTTAATATCTCTCTCTCACACACTTATGTGGACATTGAACTTGAAAGCATAATAAGGAATTATATATATATCGGANGGCATTTATAACAAATATTAATGATAAAGAATATTTAATGTCAACCATAAATAAAATATTTCAATATCTACCCTAAGAAAAATATTTTAATATCTCTCTCACACACTTATGTGGACATTGAACTTGAAAGCATAATAAGGAATTATATATATATATATATATATATAGAGAGAGAGAGAGAGAGAGAGAGAGAGAGAGCTAGCTTAAATTCATCTCAATTCTGGATCTATCATGCATAAAAATGGATGAAGTCTCTTGAAATGAAAACTTTTTTTAAATTAAAAAAACTTGGGGAAAGATTTGCACTTCGAGGGATTTGATCCCTCTTAGCACATGTTAAATATGGAGTAAGATGGATATATGATGGTGATTAGTTCTCACGAGATATAGGTCATGCATTAATGATTTACTCCACACAATTAACTCAAAAAACGATATTTGATATGTTGCATTACAAAAGCCCCCCAAAGCTTAAATAAAAGAGTTAGGGAACTTTAAATGAATAGTTCATAAGATACACTACTAGCTAAGATTTTGCAAATGAAGTAGCAAGTTAAGTGAGCATAATTATATGTAGAATCTCCATGGTTAAGCTTGTTTGACTGAAACCAATATTAGGATGACATACTTTTTTAGGAGTTTTTTGGAGTATCTTTTGTACATATGGATATGAGTGCAAGTTTTAAGTGACTTCAATACAATAGATACTCCACTTGTACACATGAATCTAAGTGCAAGTTTTGAGTGACTTTGATAAAATAGATACCCCTCTTATAACATACCATAATCCAAAGTGTTGTAATTATAAAATTATTTATGTAAGGAGGTATGGATGGAATATTTTTGGTATAGTTATAAAACATATCATGTAAGGAGGCATTGACCAAGTTTTTTAAGGCGTAGGTTGTGTTATGCGACAATATTAGTTTTTATAATAATTAATGTGTGTTGTTAAATATGGGTCTTTTGAATCTTTTGTATATATGAATCTAGGTGCAAGTTTTGAGTGACTTTGATAAAATAGATACCCAACGTAGTACAACTTTATAGCCAAAAGTTTTTTAATTATGACATTGATTCTTCAAAGAGGTATTGACCAAGTCTTTAAAAGTACGAGTTGTGTTAATGTGATGAGATTAATTCTCATAATAATGTAGATGTGTTATTAAATGTGGGTCCTTTAAATTTTCTTTACATGATAATCTAAGTGTAAGTTTTGAGTGACTTTGATAAAATAGATATTTCATTTATAACACCATAACCGAAAGTCTTTAATAATGCATATATATTATTAAATGTGGGTCATTCAGATCTTTTGTACATATGAATGTTCAAGTTTTGACTGACTTTGATAAGATAGATACTCCACTTACAGTTTTATAACTGAAATTTTTTTAATTATAAAAGTATCATGTAAATAATTTTTTACCCAATTTAATGTATATTGAATGTGGATCATTCGAATCTTCCGTACTTATAAATCTAAGTATAGATTTTAAGTAACTTTGATAAAATAGATACCCCACGTACAATTTTATATTGAAATTAAAAAAATTCTTATAAAAAGTTTTGTACCTTCTCTTATCATAAAGAATTTAATTAACCATGAGAAAGAGCTAAAAGGATAATCATATTGATATTTAATTTTGATAAGACAAATCTATGATCCCCTTTTTGAGACATTGTCCTTCATGAAAGATAAAATATAAACTAATAAATTGATAACGAAAGAAAAATATATACATTTCCCATTTTGGACAAACATTCGTATAAATAAATGAATAATGTGTGTAAAGACTATAATGTGACAATGGGGACGGGCCGTTGAAGCTTATGTGATGAGTAAGTGGATAGAAAGAATGGATGGCCCGAGTTTCTTGACACATATAGGATGCACTTATCTATCCATGGGCCCACACTTTACCTTAATGAGGATATAATAATTAACCACGAAATTGGAGCCTTGTACTATTAATGACGCGAAATGCTTTTGTAGACCATTTTTTTTGTTTGTAGTTGTTTTTTCTCTGTAATTTGTATCTACATAATGTTATTATTTCTGTTACCGCCATAATATATTTAATATAAAAAATTATTTATAATAATAATTATTTTATAATTATTAAATAAAATATTATAAATATTTTATATTATAAGTTTTAATTTTTATTTAAACTATAATTATATCATATTATATATATATATATAATATAAATACAATATTATATATATAATATAAATCCACTTCATGAGAATGCATAAATGATCCAACTCCTTCCTTTGTTTGTTTTGTTCAACCTTTCCATTTTTCATACATATTACTTTATTCACATTATACATGCTAATATTTCCCTTTAACCTATATTCTTGTTCACTTTATCCACACTCCATTTCTCCAATGATTATTGCTACTTAATCCTTTTTTTTTTTATCTTTAGAAGTTCTTGCATGAGTGTATGTGGCATTATATTGTTGTCATAGTTGAAAGGAAAGAAGAGTAGAGTTAAGCAAAATGAATTAACACATAAGTAGAAGGTTTATATATTATTTTTTTCAAAGTTAAATAAGATGAAGTGATCATCACATACATTGTAATAGAGGTTTCAAGTTCAAATCTAGAGAGGGTAGGGTATGCATACCTCTTTATATTTTAGCAATCAAATCAAATAACTGGACAAAGGGGATCCCTTGTCTCACAAATACATAGGTCTCATACACCAATTTGGTATCTAACTTGAGATGACTTTAAAATTAGATTAATATTAATATTATTATATATAATATAGAGTTTAAATTAAAAAAAAACCAATTTTTCTTCTTTAACTTAATATGCTAAATAATATTTTCTATTTAAACATCCACACATTTTAAGATCTTAGAATTATTAGAAAAATCAAATGCTTGCTCCCTTTTTTACAAATAATTTATTTAGTTTTAAACCATTAAAGATAAGTTGTCCCTCCATGATAGATATTATAAAATCAAACTAGTACCCTTTTTAAGGAATAATTTATTTAGTTTTAAACCATTAAAAACAAGTTATCTTTCCATGACAGATGTTATTCTCCATTTAAAAACCCTCACACTTTAAGATCTTAGAATTATTATAAAAATCCAAGAAGAATTTATTTAGTTTTAACCCTGTTTTTTTTAATGTTTCTTTAATTCTAAAAAAATTGTTACATTCCGTTAAATCTAACCAGTTATTCAAGAACATAAAGATATACTCTCAAATCTTATAGATTTCCATAATAACACTTGATTTCTTATACATAGTAAATAAGAAGTTATGCTCAAAGTACATGATTTCTTATACATAGTAAATATTAAGTTATGCTTAGAGTACATGATTTCTTATACATAGTAAATATTAGGTTATGTTCAAAGTACATTTTCATTAAAGTACATGTTTACTATAATTTATTATTTTTTTTATACTATTATATTAACTTTTATATTTTTTTCAATATTTTTATATTTTTTAAATATATTTTCTAATTAAAATTTCATATAATTATTTTTTAATTTTAAAATCATTTTAAAGAGATTTTTTGAAAATTTAGATCAGTTATAAATATTTATATTAATTAAATCTCATAATTATACAAAAATATATTTTCTAATTAAAATTTCATATAATTATTTTTTAATTTTAAAATCATTTTAAAAAGATTTTTTGAAAATTTAAATCAGTTATAAATATATATATTAAGTAAATCTCATAATTACACTAAAAGTAATGAGGTGCTTTACAAGTAAAAGATATTGTAAAAAAATAAATAATATATATATAAATAATAACATTAGCAACTCACTATGTAAAAGATATTGTAAAAAAAAAACAAAAAACTATTTATAATAATATTAGCCAGATTTAATATGAGAGATATAAGCCGTTACATTATCATTTAATATGAGATATTTTTACCTGGGAAGTACAAGATTTTAATGGAAAAGATCATGAAGAGGTTTTTTCACCAAGAGTAATCTAGGTTTTAAATCCAAATCTATTAAACAACTAATTTTAAGTTTAAAATAAATTTACAAATTTTAAATGATTATGAAGATCTAAATTCAAAACCTTCTAAATAAGTAAATTGTAGATCTTAAAAGATAAAACACTTCTCATAAAGCTAACACCCTATCCAAAATGACAACTATATAAGTTATCTTAAACTTTTCAAATTGAGATGAGTATATTTTGAAGTCAACATATCGATAAAACCTGCGATATTCTATTATTTTCGTAGTTTATATTAAGCAAAACAAAATAATTTTCAAGTCCATTTACACAAATCAGATATTTTGAAATGCTCATCGTGCGCATATTATTAAATCGAAACGAAATAGTTTTTCAAATCCAGATTTAAAGAAGACAACATTTTACTTTATTTTAAAATTATTTTTTTAGTAAAGGTGGATAGACGATTTATTTTAATACAAAGTTTTATCAAAGCCAAACATTTTATTTATTTATTATTATTTATTTATTTTTCCGATGATATTTTTGGTAGCAGAAGAAGCAGAGATGCAGTGGTAAGCTGAAAGCAAAGCGGGAGATGTTGTAAATGGCAAGCATGCCTGAAGAATGAAAAATGGATTCCCCGAGTATACATAGTAATATCGTGCTGGAGATTAAGGTTTCAAAATACATGTCCACGCCTTTCAGTGGTCTGCATTTGCGGCTGGCACCTTCTCGAATTCTCTGATTTTTACAGTTAAATGCACCGCTTCATGGCGGAGGAAGTCACATTTTGAGTGCGTGAAGAGTCTTTGAAGTTTTCTTCTGTAAGTCGGGGCTGAAATTGAATCAGAAGGACGTAAGCATAAGCATTTGGAGTTCTTTATTTGTTTTTCCTTTTTCCATTCGAAAAATCGATGTTCGAAACCCTAGACATTTTTTTCACGGGTTCTTTAGTGACAAAGATACTTGTAAGAAGCACTGTTACCTGTTTTGCAATTGAGAAATGACTGTTATTGGCGGAAATTTTCAGTTGGATTTGAGCTGAAAGAACAATTTTTAGCAAACCCAACTTGAGGTTAGCTAGACTTTAATTTTTTGAGATTAGAGTTGAACACGACTAGGATTTCTGCTGAAACAAGTGTTGGTGGTGTGAGTGATGGACAGAAGTAGGAATAACGAATCTGTATTGTAGTCTATGTTTGGAGTTGAAGAATTTGAAAATTTGGTAAAGCATTTATTATTGCTCGGTTTTTGCGGCAGAAACACTGTTGGCTGGTTTGAATTTGAAATCTATGCATGGAGAGCAGAGAATCAATGGGATTAAGCGGGCCTGGGTCATTTGGTGCAATTTTACACAGAGGAGTGAGTTCTTCTCCAGCAGGTATGCCCACGCCTGCGTCGGCACCTGCGGCGATACATACCCCGGCCGCATTGCGGCCCGTGGTGAGTTCGGTGATAGGTGTTGCGTCCAACCCCAACAATCCTAGTTCTTCTTCTTATGCAACCGAGTCACCAGCTACACTTGTTCCTCACGGGGTCAACATGGGGGTGGGGATGGCTGTTAGCGTGGCACGGACAGAGCCGCTCAAGCGGAAGAGGGGCAGGCCTAGGAAATATGGGCCTGATGGAAGTATGGCATTGGCCTTAGCTCCATTGTCATCAGTTCAAGGATCATTGTCACCTACACAGAAGCGAGGTAGAGGGAGGCCACCGGGTTCTGGCAGGAAGCAGCAGTTGGCTGCTCTTGGTAACCCTTTGCACTTCCTCCACAGACTTTTGCAGTTGTGTTGAAATTTGAATTTCTGTAGCCATCAATATGTCGTGGTGTATACACTTCCTTCTGTCTCCAAGATTTATCTTTATAGTTTGGATTTTTGCATTTATTTTTTGTTTTCAATATGTATCTTGGAGTAATTTTACCTTTGTTGTTAAATAATCATCGTTGTTGGCCACTGCACTTTATCTTGTAAATACTAAAACCCATACATATGGACCGTTTTTCTGTTAGCAATGCAACTGCATTTGCAGCCGAATGGGAATTTCCAGATTGCCGATTTCATTTATTCAATATTGACGAACCTAAAATTCTCAGGGGAATTGTTGAGTTGCTTCTACGTGCGGTTGCACGCAATAATTCATTCTTTTTCTTGTAGCCTAATTTGTCAGAAAGGGTTTCATTTATTCAGTTTTGACTAACCTAAAATTGTCAGGGGAACTGTTGAGTTGCTTATAAGTGCTGTTGCATGCAATTATTTTTTCTTTTTCTTGTAGCCTAATTTGTCAAAAAGGGTTGCGTGCAACAATGCTGCTATTTGAAACTTCCAATCCGGCGTATCTGAAGGTATACAGTAGAAGTAGTGAAAACAATTGAAGGCAAGTTTAAATCTAGAACAGCATACGAGATACTGCAACATTTGGAATCTCAATTTGAGCTGCATTCACTCTCTGATGGTGACATTCATAGTTGTTAAAGTGTATGATGCATTCTTTGGGTGATTTCTGCTGGTGGGAAATATTATGCTTGAATAGTTGTAAAGTTCGCTGTTCCTACCTGAACTATATTACTGAATACTACATCGTACTGTAGCAGCACTGTTATTTAAGAAGAATCATATTGATCTGACCATGGAGAGACGGCAACTTCTCTCTTATTAATGTTTAAGGAGTTCATCACATGTGGATTACATCTTCTCTCTTATTAATGTTTAAGGGGTTCACTAGTTGTATTTTTTGCCAGGGGAATGGCTTGCTGGCTCTGCAGGGATGGGTTTCACTCCACATGTTATCACCATAGCGGCAGGCGAGGTATGTGACTGCTCCAACAATTTTTTTGTTCAAGCTGAATTATTGTTTCCAATATCTGCCTTTGCTTATATTTCTGTGTTTAGATTGTTATGAATCCTAAAGTTAAAACTGTTATGGACCCAATACTGCTAAAAGTGAACTAATATCACTGTGACAACAGATTTAGTATAGGAACAAAAGCAGATTTAGTTCTAACAGCAGTTGATTCAGCAATGACAGCAGTAAATTTAAACAAGAATATTCTGAAATATTACTTCGCTGCATGTCCAGCACTTGGAACAGCAGCTAAATGAAAAAGATTTCAGCACAGAAACCCTTCAAAACTGAACATAGGTAGAATTTAGACAAATTAGATCTTAACTGAAAATGAATGTGTATTTGAATATCATATAACTCAGAAAACCGACACATAAAATAGAGGAACCTTCCTGAGAGGGTATGGTTGCCAACCGAGACCCAGATTCAACAATACTTGCCATACCAAAACTCTATGTGAGATGTCTTGCTCAAATTCCAAGCCTTCTATTTATACTAGTTCCTCCCCCATAGCCCAAGAGGTAAGGTAGGTACTCCATAGATATTTGCCTCCACATAGATCCACAAATGAAAGGAATATCCAGCTACCTCCACCTAACTCATCAGGTTAGTTTCACCTACCACATGAGGACACGATCAAACACATGAGGACAGTGCTTCTTCAACTGCCTCTAAGTTGAGTCCTAACCTTTGCTGACCAAATCCACCAACTACAGCTTAGCATAAACCCTCTATGACTAACAAAACATCAATAATGACTCCATAATGGAAAGTGCACATGGTACATTATCTTTGAGCCTTGTAACAGTGCCCCCTGCTTGAATTGCTTCACCTTCAAAGCAATTGGGGTGTGGGATGTCAAAATGTTTCGAGATCCCGGCTCCAACTGAATGATGTGGTTGTCAGAGTTTTTACCTGGTTTCTCGGTAGTTGTTTGTCCTTCCCCAGGGGCAGCAGTGAACAGATCCATACCTTGGGATGTGTGTAGAGTATTGATGAACGATGGAGCTAGGCACAGCACTAGTTGCTTAGGGAAGCGGGCTGTTGTTATGTAGGGATGAGTTAGGAGGGTACATGCATCCCTCCAGCATGCACGTACCAGTCTCTAGTTCAGATTTGGTTCAGTTCAGTTTTAGTTCAGTTCAGAGTCTGTTTAGTTCTGCATGCATTTCTATTATTGGTTAGGGTGCACATGCTTGGAGTTTTTTAGTATTAGACTGAGGGTGCAGATCTCAAGGAGAGCATTCAGGCATGCTCCAGCTCATACTCCAGTTGAAGCGCTCTTTACTTGGCACTCTTATCCATGCAATGAGGGCACACTAAGTTATCGAATTAGGGCTAGGGTTTGACACAGTCAAACCAAGCAGGCTTTTTTCATGTGTCTAGGGTCATTGTACTTTCCCTCCTTTTCTTATTCTATAAAGGAGGTGCAGGGTGCATCACTGTGTTGGTTGGTGAAGTTTTGTTTGAGCTATTGCAGTGCATTTCGTCTTCTAGTATTCAATAGAAGATAGATGTGATTGAGAGTTCAGATCCATGTATTTGCTCTTAGAATTTCAGCAGTATGTGTTAGTAGATTAACGTACTTAGATCTGCTATTTTGATTGAAGCTTTCAAGTTTTCAGCTACCTAGTATTTATGTTATTCTTTCTGAATCTGCAATGTGCATACCATGGTTTGAAAATCAACAAGGCATCTGTTATCGTGCAATCTGTACTTGCCCAAAGCCCAAGGCAAGTGAGGGAGATTGGCGTAACAATGGGATATCCTATCACTGTCACCTCAATAGGAAATCCCCTTCTTTTAGGAGTAAGAGAGACTCTACCCCAAGGGAAGCGTCCCCGGTGGCCTAAAGGGCTGGGTAGATTAAAGATGTGTCAAGAAATACCCCCCCTCTCACTGGTCACCTAAGTCAAAAGTGTCTATGTCTGAAGAATTGAGGAAAAGAAGAGTGTTGATGAACCTGCCTGGAACAAGAACACATTAACATGCATATAACAATTTCCAAGTACTAGAATGACAGTAAAAGCCTCCAAAGACGTTAGACAATAAAAAATATAGTGGCTCAAGCAAATTTGCAGCAACTTATCAGTTTACAACAGCAATAATTGTTTTGTAACAGCCACAAGAATTAGTGCTCAGAATTGCAAGAAAATACCATGGAAACTTAGCATTTATCAAGTAGATTATTTAGCAATTATCACAAGCAATTTCTGAATGAGTTAGATGCGAGTTATGTAGGTGTATGCCGCAAATTAGTATGAATTAGTATGGCTGTAGCAGTGATTTGCAACAACAGCAAGTTAGCGAGTGAATTAGTCAAGGCTAGAGTTAGTGAAGGTTAGTAAGAGCTTCAAAGAAGAGAGTTTGAGTGTTTATTTGATCAATCATTCACAAAAGCAAGTGGACAAGTGCCTTTTTGGGCTTATGGAGTCAATAACAACAGCAGCATGACTTGGAGAAAATAGCAATGATGATACTTTCCAAAGGAAAAAAGGTGGATGCAAGAGGTGTTGGCACTTCAAGGCCTCAAACAATCAAATATTGAAGATAAGTTCACTAGAGAGTAAACACTTTTAGGCCCTAGTGAGCCTTTCTTCCTTAGAGTATTGAAAATATATTATGCAATAAGAAATTAGAATGAAGCTACTAGAGTGCCAGCACTTTAGGGCTCTAGTAGTCACTTCTAACAAGGTATACTTCACAAATTAAACAAGTAGAAAAGCAAGAGAGAGAAAGAAGCACCTTATGTTTCTCTCCTAGGGTTTAAGCAAACAATTTCATAATCTTCAACATGAAATAAGTAAAGTTTACCACAATCATTTATTACATAAACAGGATTGCAGATTTTCTACTTATTTCACCAAGAATAATCAAGCCAAACCCTAGTTGAAGACTTTTCCACCATGAAAATAGCCAAGATACACCACAAAAAGCCTCTCCAAGAAGACGTGCCTTAGTAATTTCAGCCAATAGCCCTTAAAGAGGGCGAAAATTTCAGTCCACCACTTGTGTGTGATGATTTCTCGTCAAAAATGAACTTAGCGAACCATATTTATATGGGAAATCTTGGTCAATTAATCCAAAAGTTGTGTCTTTTAACAAAACAGAGCCTACATGTCAATTTGCTCTTAAAATTCAAAATTAAATCAATTTTCACAAAATAAACCCTAAATAGGGTGACATCATCCTTCCTAGGGTGACGTTCGGCCTCCTCCATGAGACGTTGAGGTCATCTATCAAAACGTTGGGCCTCCAAAGGCCCTCCTCCATACCACACGTGCCAAAACTGCAACCCAACATCTCTCAATGTCAAACCCTAGCCCTGGGTGACGTCATGGGGCTACTAGGGTGACATCCAAGGTCTCCAAAGCCAATGTCCAAGTGGGGAAGGGTGGCCCCTCATCGTTTAAGCCTGCCAGGCTACCTCCAAAGGAAACATCCTCTTCCTTCACTGTGTAAACTGGTTGTCACTGTCTTGCCATAAGCCTGGGGTCTCTGCATCCATCCTTGGGCTTCAAGCCCTCATGAAGGTTCGAACTGATCATCTCCTCATGAATACCTGTCCACCAGGCAAGGTCTTGCAAAGAAAAATAGGTACGCCCACCAGGGGTTCACGAGTCACAAGTATCATAACAAGTAAGCCACATCTAATAATCAAACCAGCCGAACATGTGTATCAAACCCCCCTTTTCAAACCAAACAAATGCTCAAGGACGTTTTACAATTCGTCAAATTTAGGTGTGGGAGGTCTCAAGGTTCCCTTTTGGGTCAATCACTCCTCTGGTCCAGGGTGTTTCCTAAGTGGAACCTATCCTAGTCATGTGTGCATGTGGGATGGTGTGGGGTGAACTTTTGGGCATGTGTTCATGGCATACAAGGGTTTGCGTTGTCTTATCTATGGGCTCCTTTGTAGAGGGTGAGCTACCCTTCGTCAGCGATGCAACATTTTTCCAAGCCTATTTATTTGCCATTCTTTCTTCTTAGCTCTTTCTTTATATTTCTTTCATGCTTCAAGGAATCAATTGGAGACCACTATCTTGGCTTGGTGTCCAGATATCGATAATGTCATTCACAAATACCTCGCAGAAATGAGAAGGCTGGCTCGTGATGAGACCCCCTTTTCCTCAGTCGTGTAACTGAGAACCACTACCCTGGCTTGGTGACCAGATGATGGTAATGTCATACTGCTAAATACCCATGATCATGATAGGTCAGCTCGTGATGAGATCTCCCATCCTCCAACTAACCCCTTAAGTATCCACTATCATTTATTTTGTAGGTTCCCCTTTTCTTATAGAGAAGCGTTTCATCGCTTTCTCGAGGATCCCTGGGCAAAGCATCTCGAAGGTTTTATGATTGGATTTTATCTTTTGCCAGCTACTTTTACCCTCTGGGCCTTTAGCCCCTTCTTCCCATGATATAAGGTACAAATCCCTTCTCGGGTCAGTGTACCCGAAATTCCAAAAGGTTGGGGAGATGGAGGGAATGAAGTATGGAAATTGAAAAGTATGATCGGGAATGGACGATGACTCTTCAAGGAACCCCCCAGTAGCAACCTATTCCTAAGGGTAACCAACTTACAAGGATACACTAACACCCACCAGGTCTAAATAAGGCAAAGAGCATAAATTCCAAGAAAACCTCTCGAAATCAAGAAAGATCTTTTGCAACATGTTCAAATGCTTCAAATATCAGAGTGACACTTACCATGATACCCGGACTCATTATCTCATGGAGCAAGACCCATTTCCTTCTGGGACCAGGGCGGTGTGGTGGACGCTACTGCTAGTGATTTGTAGAATGCATCAATGAAAAGAAGGGCCCTTCGGGGCTATGCTTTTCCCATCTAGCTCTCGATACTCCATGTCTGCTACCTGTGGGCTTTGAGACATGATCTCCTTAGTTACCCCTAGTTTGGGGATAGCATCTGGCTCCTACTTGGAGACATGTGCTCATTGTAGAGCACATGAGAACCTCATCATCTTTGGTATGACATGTGCCTGCCAAAATCCAGACAAAAATATCAGAGCATCAAGGGTGGTGATATCACCCTTTGTCCATATATGATAATAATCCAAATGAAAAGCAAAGAAATATCTTTATTCTAACATGTAATCATGATCATACAATATATATGCAAATGAGATAAAGCAATATGAAAATGAAAATGAAATTACACTAACATGATATGCACGGTATATACAATGGACGCAAATGCCTACCTACCTACACTTACCTGTGAATGCTAGGTATAATCATATAACCAGTTAAACCATCCTAGCAATATATCATAATACCTGCCTCTATGCTTCATCATAAACCAAAACAATGATAAGTTAAGAAATAAAAGAACACGAGTTAAAGAATGTATCATATCATAAGGAATCGTAACATCTAACTCATGCAGGCGGGAGGGAGGGACCAAATCATGCCAAGTCACACTCCCAAAAAGGCGCTCGATCCATCTCTAAAAAGGGTCATGAAAGGTCGAAGACTCAAGAGGTTGACTCAAAGAGTCCGAAGGTTGACTATCCTGTACCTCATCACTCCCCGAGGTCTGAGAAAGGACTGTTAAATTTGGCAGCATCAACAGTCATTCTCCAATGAGAGGCCATATGGGCCACCCTGAGGCTAGCCAGGGAGATTTGGAGAATCAACGAGTCTTGTGAGGTATTGACAAAAGCCAGGGGGAATGTACAACCTCTGTGAGTCAAACCAAAAGTAAGGACGAACGAGATGCTATGTAAGTCTAATGCAAAAGTCAGGGGGAACGTACGACCTCTGTGAGCATAGACAGACTAGTGCAAAAATCAGGGGGAACGTACAACCTTTGTGAGCCTATTCAAGCCTTGTGAGCCATGAGCAAAAGTCAAGGCATCTAGCAAAAGTTAGGTTGAATATAAAATTCCTATGAGCTAGAAACAAACGATATTCCTAATATTGCAAATGATATAAATGTATTGATCTAGTGCATTGGCACATGTAACATTATCCACCATGAAGAGAAATTCGAATTGCCTTGTAAAGAGTCGAGTTGGAATTGAAGTCTCAAGTCTAGTTCTATTTTCGAACTAAAGTGTAATCCTGAGTTGTAACTGAAGTCTCAAGTCTAGTTCCATTTTTGAACTAAAGTGTAATGCTGAGTTGTAACTGAAGTCTCAAGTCTAGTTCTATTTTCGAACTAAAGTGTAATGCTGAGTTGTAACTGAAGTCTTAAGTCTAGTTCTATTTTCAAACTAAAGTGTAATGCTGAGTTAAGTCAAGCATGCTTTCACACCTCTATTTCGAGTCCTCTCCTCTTCTCCTCTTCACTCCTTTATAAGCAGAGGTCGACCCCTCTCTTCTACACAGTTCTATGCAGGTCAAGGGTGAGGCATATAAAGGCACATACCAGAGCTGATATATCTTAGTCTTTGAAAGCAACTAGGATACTTCTATATCAACAAGGTCTCTTAGGTCTCTGTCAGGTCAGAGTCAACTTGGCAAGCTCTTTAAGAGCAAAGTTTTCATGGTGGATGTTTGTAAGTGATCTTACATTTTTAATGCAATAAAGGAATATCGTTTGCTGGGGTTTTTCTTCCTGGACAGGGTTTCCCCAGGGTATATGTGTTGTTGATGTGCATGCTTACGTATCTACATGATTATTGCTATTCAATTATGATTCTATATTGTTGAAATGTATTAAGTTGGAATTAAAGTGTTGAAGAATTTAAAACAATAATCCACATAAGAAATCAAGCTCAAAATCTAACAAGGACTAACAAGAATCTAGAGGATGACTGACAACTTTTTAGCGGAAAGTTGAAAGACTGAGACGTAAAACTTCTTCTTAGGCATTCAACCTTCCCTTAAATTCTAAGAAAAGGCTTTGCCTTGGAGAAAACTTGAGACAAGAAGCATATCTCCTAGGTGCATCCTTAGTGACATAGTGAGATGAAGGAAAAAAGGAAGGAGGCTGGAAAACCTCATCACAAGTTTCGTGCGTCAGGCAAACCATGTCCTCACCCTTGTAAAAAACTGAGCACAGTGGTGGTTGAAACTCTTCTTCATAGACCATATCCAAGTGCTCAAGAGAATATTCATCAAATCCCTCCAGGTATGACAAGAAATAATCATGAGAATATCGTATTAAGTCATCCTTAGGTGTTTGGAAAATATCTGTAATTATACCATCTCCTTGTTGCCAAATGTCAAAATCAGTAGCGATCTCATATGATAGTTGTGAAGGAAACAATTGGAAATGACCCTCAATGTCGTAAATGGGATCCACATCATGACCAATCACATCCCATCTACGTTTCCCGACAAATATAAACTGATCAATCATATCATCACCTTCATCAAAACATGAAGGGTCTAGCTCATCGAAGGATTCCTTTACTTCTTCACCTTCCGAACCATATAATAGGGCATCATCAAAAACTTGAAAGGGAAAATGATCAACCTCATCCTCTTTTTCTTGTGTAGGAGGAATATGATCTTGGATGGCTTCATCAGAGGGAGGGGCACACATCAATGCTTCATCCTCATGATTGACATCTTCAGGCTCTCGTTCTTCAACCGGGTCTTTGTTATCCTTAGTAAAATCACGAGTAAAGTCTTGCGCCTCCTCATGGGATTGGAAGTCCTCATCATGAAGCTCTCCTTCAAATTTTTGTTCATCAACTAATTCTTCATCCTCAACAATTTCTTGTAGTTTCGTCAGGGCACTACCAATATCTAGGGAAACCTCAGCGTCGTCAATCCTGACTTCTGGAGCAGAGAAAGGTTCTTCCTTGGATGAGGATATATTGGCCTTGATTTCTGTAGCCATGTCATAGGCTTCTTGGATTGTCCTCAGACCCTTTTTACCGAGGAGGAATACTAATTTCCCTGAGAACGCCCTGGCATAGAGGAAGAGGAGAAATCCCTTTCCAAGGTGAGAGTTTCCAGGGATTTGTTGTAACAACCTCTCGAACTTGGTATGGAACTCCCCAACGGTCTCGTTCTCATTATTTTCTATGCCATTGAGTCTATTTAGCAACAAGTGAATATGCTCTTTGACACTCCATCTTTTAAGAAAGACTTCTTCTAATTGATCCACGCATTTGATGATGGCATTAGGGAGATTATCATACCACCTTCTAGCATTGTCATGAAGAGTGGTTGAGAAGAGTTTCATTGCTAGATCTTCGACATCATCACTAATGGGGTGGCGTTGAAAGAAGGTCCAAAAGTCACTCGTATGATTTTCAGTGCCATCCACTTCATTACCAATGAATTTAGGGAGCCATTTCTCATATCCTGTAGGCATTCGTCGAGGATAACCCGAGATTTCACTCATATCCAAGGGTTTGAAATTATCCGGGTCCCATTGAGAAGCCATATTTGGCTTTGTCATTAGTTGAGTCGCCAAATAATCCTTTTAGGATTATCAAAGGAAGTGAAGGAATCACCCTCAGTGGAGTTGCCAGGTAAGCTTGTAAAGTAAAAGGCTTTGAGGAAAAAGCATACTGAAGATATGTCGTTCAAGTAATATTGACTCGATGCTCCGCGGCAATGACGCCAAAAATGTTATTGCGCAATCTGTACTTGCCCAAAGCCCAAGGCAAGTGAGACAAGATTGGCGTAACAAGGGGGTGACCTATCACTGTCACCTTAATAGGAAACCCCTTTCTGTTTAGGAGTAGGATAAGACTACCTCATGGGAGACGTCCCTAGTGATCTAAAGGGCTGGTGAAATGAAGCAAAGATAAAATTTACCCCCTTCTCACTGATCACTCAAGTTAAATATGTCACAAGGTTTATGTCTTTAAGAGATGAAGCAAATGTAGAAATAAGGTGTATCTGCCCTTAACAAGACAACAAGTGAATAAATTTGTAGTTACAAGCAAGAATGATATTGGCGCTTCAATGAGACATTAAACTTGTGAAATATAATTGCTAATCAATAAGTGTATGCAACAATGAGTAGATGTTCAACAACAATGACAAATGTCCACATGAGCAATGTTGATATTGTGGATACTACTGGCCAACACTGTTCGCTGATACTCATCGATATGTTTGCTCCTACCAACCTTGTTAGTACTTCGCAGGCAAGCAAAAGCTCCCTGCACAACCTCTAAAGCCTGTGGTCATAGAAACCCCTTTTACAACAATGGGGCTTGGACTTTATTGGTGAATTCAAGGATAACTCAAGCAAAAGGATATCGATGGATTTTGATTGCCACAGATTATTTTACTAGATGGGTAGGAGCCATTCCTACAAAGAAGGCAACTGAGGATGTGGTCATGAACTTCTTTGAAGAAAGAATTATAACGAGATTTGGGACACCTGCCAAGATCACCACTGACATTGCCAAAGCATTTAGCTCCCTTGCCTTGGCAGAATTCTGTTTGAAGTATGGCATCACTCTATCCAACTCGTCAAACTACTACCCTCAAGGTAATGGTTTGGCGGAATCAAGCAACAAGAATCTCATGAACATCATTAAGAAGGTTGTGGGAGAGAACAAGAAGGCTTGGGATAGCAAGATCAAATATGCTTTGTGGGCAGATCGCATAACGACAAAGACTTCTACGGAAAAGACTCCCTTCGAGTTAGTGTATTAGTTGGAAGCTAAGTTGCCTGTAAATTCCCAAATTCCCATCCTCCGCTTTGCTCAACAATATACAACAGACCAAGAGGCGCTTCAAGGACGAAATGACTAGTTAATAAAATTAGATGAATCCAGGAGGATTGCTTTGGGTCAAATGGAAAAGAACCAAGAGAAGGTTAAATAGACTTTTGATCACAAAGCAAAGGATAGAAGCCTCAAGGAAGGGGATTTGGTACTACTATGGGACAGGAGAAGGAAGAAGCTTGGTATGCACAAGAAGCTTGATGGCTTATGGATAGGACCATACAAGATTGTTGGTCAAGCAGGGGTGAATTCTTTCAGTTTGTCCATGCTTGAGGGAGAAGTTCTGAGACTACCTGTGAATGCTATCCACTTCAAGCTTTACTTCCCGCTGGCAACATGACAGGTAAGTACGGGTAAGTGTAGGTAGGTAGGCATTTGCATCCATTGTACATACCATTGCATATCATTCTAGTATAGTTGTAATTGCATTTACATATTTGCTTTACTTCATTTGTATATATGTGTGCTCATGATCATATGTTAGATTAGTAATGCTTTTATTTTGATTTTGCACGGAGAAAGGGCGATATCACCACCCTAGATATTATTGATATATTTTGTTGAGATTTAGCAGGCACAGGTCATACCAGAGATGTTGAGGTTCTCATGTGCTCTACGGTGAGCTCATGTCCTCGAGTAGGAGCCAGATGTCACCCCCTAGCCTAGGGGTAACTAAGGAGATTATGTCTCGAGGCCCACAGGTTGTAGGCATGGAGTGCCGAGAGCCACATGGACAGGGCATAGACCTGGAGGGCCCCTCTTTTCTTTGATGCATTCTGCACATCACCAACAACATGCGTCCACCACACTGGCCTGGTCCCAGAAGATTGTGGTTCTTGCTCCATGAGGTAATGAGTCCAGGTATCATGGTACATATCACTCTGATATTTGAAACACTTGAATATGTTGCAATGGATCTTTCTTGATTTCGAAACCTATGCTTAGAATTTATGCTCTTTGCCTTATTTAAACCTCGGGGTGTCATTGTGTCCTAGTAAGTTGATTGCCCTTAGGAATAGGTTGCTACTGGGTGGTTCCTTGAAGAGTCATCGTCCGTTCCTTACCATACTTGTCACCTTCCATGCTTCATCCCCTCCACCTGCTCACCTTTTGGGATTTTCGAGTGTATTGACCCAAGAAGGGATTGTACCTTACCTCATGGGAAGAAGGGGCTAAAGGCCCAAAGGGTAAAAGTAGTTGGGAAAAGACAAAAGCCAATCATTCACCTTTGAGATGATTTGCCCAAGGATCCTCGAGAAAGCAGTGAAATGCTTCTCCATAATAAATAGGGGACCTACAAAAGAAATAATAATGAGTACTCAAGGTGTTAGTTGCGGGATAGGAGGTCTCATCACGAGCCGACCTACCATGATCATAGGTGCCTAGCGGTATGACATTACCATCATCTGGTCACCAAGCCAGGGTAGTGGCTCTCAGTTGCATGACTGAGGGAAAGGGGGTCTCATCATGAGCCAACCTTCTCATTTCCGTGAGGTATTTGTGAATGGCATTGTCATATATGGACACCAAGCCAGGACAATGACCTCCAACTGGCTCCTTGAAACATAAAAAAGAAATAAAGAAAAAAGCTAAGAAAAAGAAATGGCGATAAGTGGGCTTGGAAAGATTTGCATCACGGACAAAGGACTGCTCACCCTCTATAAAGGCACCCGTAGGTAAGACAATACAAACCCTTGTATGTCATGAACCCCATGCCCAAGAGTTTACCCTACATCATATCACATGCACACATGACTAGGATTGTTCCACCTAGGAAACACCCTAAACCTAGGGGTTTTTGACCCAATAGGACATCTTGAGACCCTTTCCAAACCTAAATTTGGCAAGTTGTATAATGTCTTTGAGCATTTGTTTGGGTTAGGGTGGTTTGATGCACATGTTCGGGTGCTTTGATTGTTAGATGTGATTTACTTGCCATGATACTTGTGACTTATGGACCCCTGGAGGGTGTACTTGTTGTCTTTGCAGGACTTTACCCGGTGGACTGGTATTCATGAGGAGATAATAAGTTCGGACCTTCATGAAGGTTTGAAGCCCAAGGATGGATGCAGAGACCCCAAGCTTGGGGCAAGACAGTGACGACTAGTTGCACAATGAAGGAAGAGGACGTTGCCTTTGGTGGCACCTTGGACGGCCTAGACGATGAGGGGCCACCCTTCCCCACTTGGACGTTGGCTTTGGAGACCTTAGATGTCACACTAGTAGCCCCATGATGTAACCTAGGGCTAGGGTTTGACATTGAGAGATGTTGGGCTGAAGTTTTGGCACTTGTGGCATGGAGGAGGGCCTTTGGAAGCCCTACGTTTTGCTAGATGGCCTCAACGTCTCATGGAGGAGGCCTAACGTCACCCTAGGAAGGATGATGTCACCCTCTTTAGGGTTTTATTTTGTGAAAAATAATTTAATTTTGAATTTTAAGAGCCAAATTGACATGTAGGCTCTGTTTTGTTAAGAGACACAACTTTTGGGTAAATTAACTAGGATTTCCCATATAAATATGGTTGGTTAAGTTCATTTTATGATCATAACTCTCACTTGGAGAGAAGAGGACTGAAGTTTGCACCCTTCTTGGGATTACTTGGCTGAAATTGTGAGGCGCATTTGTCTTGGAGCCTTTTCTTTGCAACTTGGATCAAATTTTGGTAAAGTGTTTTGGCAATCTAGTGTTTATTGGCATGGTTATTCTTGGTGAAAGTAAGTGAATTTGTTTTTTCTCATTTCATTGGAATGGTTATGGTATTGTTTACTTGCTCATGGTAAAGTTTATGAAATTGCATGCTAGATAAAACCCTAGAAGTAAAGAACTTAAGGTGCTACTTTTTTACTTTTTATTTGTTAAGCTTCACTAGATTAGTTTCATAATTGCCAAGTCTCTAAAGCCCTAAAGTGATAGCACTTTAGAGGTATTGTTTAATTGTGGTTGCATTTAAATTTACTTTTCAAAGAAGTCTAAGAGGAAGGAGGCGCTAGGGCCTAGAAGAGCCTACACCCTAGCTTGTCTCCTTCTCAAAGCTTGGATCCTAGGAGGACTTAAGTGCTACTCCTTCTAGGTCCTTTCCTTCTTAGATTAGCAACATCATTATTGTTATCAGCCTCAAGAAGAAGACGCCATCTTTGACTCCATCACTCCCACAAGGTACTAATCTTTAAGTTTCATCTCCTTGAGAAATCAACAAACAGTCTACCTTAAAGCTTTCAACTCCGACCTCTACTAACTATTACTAACTATTGAAATAATGTAACTGCAAAGAGTGTTCTTATTATTATTGATATATTATTCATAGGATCAATCCCCATTGTGGATTGATCCTGTCGGTTATTGTAATAGGACCAAATCCCCTTTTGCGGATTGGTCAAAAGACAATTGTAATAGGCAAAATAAGAAGTCGGCCCCAACAGATATTAAAGAGACCCAGAAATATAATAAAGGTGGGTTTACCCACCTAGTTTGAGAAGTGGGCCCTGCCAGTGAAGAGACACTTCACACGTGCCAGACTTGTATAAATAAAGGAGGCTAGCGCCTCACTGTATAAATAAAGGAGGCTAGCGCCTCACTTAGACACAACTCACTTGCTCAGTTTGAGAGACAAGTTCTGATCTGTTACCGGAGAAGGAAAGAGAGAGTGGCGCATATCTAGGAGAGGACTTTCTGTATTAGCATAAGAGATCTCTTGGCATTGTATTGGCTATCTATATTAAGGAAGTTTTGCTGGGTTTTCTTCCCCTAGAGGGTTTCCCAGGATAAATGCTGTGTCTCTTGTGATTGTGTATTTCTCAGTGATCTTGGATTATGCTATTGTTATCTAATGAAATGCAAACATCTATAATAATGGCTTAAACATTAACATGGTATCAGAGCCAAGTTGAAGGAAACATCTTTCACAAGTGAAAAACGTCACTGTTTTCGTACATGAAAATTAGGGCTTTTTGGTGGTGAAGCTTTTCAGCCCCAAAACCATTTAGAAAAGTGCGCCCTCCCCTAAGGATCATTTTGGCACTCTCAGCGCACCTTTTCAGTGGCTGGATCTCCTGGAAAGTGAAACCCTAGTTTCACAAAGTACCAGAAGTACTAGAAAACCAGTGTACCAGAAGTACCAACGTACCAGAGGTACCAGAAAACCAGAAGCACCAGTCCATAAATCTGCAGATCAAGTTTGGAGGAGAAAAAGTTGGATTTTCTCAGATCCAAACACACCAGGCTACTCGCCTCAGCCAAGCGCACCTCCTGGTAAGTTCAGTTTTTGATTTTGAGCACTTTCATTTTTTGGTCATTTTCCTAGCTCCAGGTAAAGATGTCTGTGAGCATTAAGCTTGTTGACAAGTTAGAAGGAGTGGAAAACCTCTGTGCCTGGAAGTATAGGATTGGCCTCATTCTTGAAGAGAATGACCTAGCAAGATTTGTCAAAGAAGAATTACCGGAACCTGACGATACTGCAGAAAAGGCAAAGCATCAAAAGGACACAATAAGGGCCAAAAGAATCATTGCAGATTCAATCAAAGACCATCTGATTCTTTATGTGTCATCTAAGAAGACCCTGAAAGAAATGTTTGATGCCTTGACCAGACTATATGAAGGAAATAACATAAACCGGAAGATGAATCTTAGAACTCAACCGAAGAATACAAGGATGCAGAAAGGAGAAATGATTCAGGAATATTTCTCTAGAATCTCAGAATTCAAAGAACAACTTGAAGCTATTGGACATACTATAGATGAAGATGAACTCATAATGATGGCCCTAAATGGTCTCACAAGACCTTGGGATGCCTTCATCTAGATGATATGTGCCAGAAAGGAGAAACTGATGTTTGACAGTCTATGGGAAGAATGCATCCAAGAAGAAACAAGAGTAGCGAATCGGGAAGCGTTACTAGCTAAGGATGATGATCAAGCCCTAGCTACTCACACTAAAGGAGGAAGGAAGAAACCCTACTTCCAAAAGGAGATTCATAAAGAGCTTCAACAATCAAATAAATTCAATCATAAAGAATCTCATCCAAGGAGATTTCAGAAGAGAGGACTGTTATCGCTCAGTTTGTAGGATAGGTTTAGTAGCTTGGAAGTAAGACTTAAACTGGCGTAACAGGAGCTTTCCCCACCCACTGTCACCTCGATGCGGAGCTCTTTTTATTCAGGGTGGCTAATCCCAAGGGAGACGTCCCTAGTAATCTGGGGTTCTGAAGGAAAAGGATCAAGGGTTTTAAGGCTCAAAGGTTAAGGTAAGCTTTTCCCTTCACAGATTACTGCCAAATGGATAGTCAAGGAGAAGATATTCCACTGCTATAGGGCACCTGTTTGCGAGACAAGGCAATGATAAAACTAAAAAATGCCACAGTGGTTAGTACTTCAAAATATTAATGACTATCTTTAATACATATGAGCAACAATAAATGTAATTATTGACGAAGTCAATGATTGCAATTAAAGCTTATGTTTTATAATATCACTTCTTCAATAAATACAAAATGATAATAGCATTCAATGTATAAAATCAATCTTTATGTGATCACAATGCAATAAATGTGCTCATACATAGATATTGTTGCTGCGTCACTATACTATCTAAGGGTGACGTCAGCCCTATTTCTAAGTTAGTTTTGAAAGGCAAGGAAGTGGACGTTTTGCACACTAAGCCAATGAAAATAATCTATACCTCAATGCCAAATGCTAGATGACAAAATCACAACATCTTATACCAAACAAGAGATCAAAAATAAGTGTGACGTCACTAGCTATTTAGGGTTAGGTTAGCTAGACAATAAAGTGAACGTTTTGCCTTTTAAGCCAATGAAATTGCTCAACACTTGTATGTCTATCAATAGATGACTCAGCCGCAACTTTTAAATCAGCCAAAGTTTAAATAGAGGCAAGACGTCATCAACTAGTTAGGGTTAGTAGGCCGCTAGGGTTAGTTAGGGTTTCAAGTTTTAGAAGATAGAAAGGTTATTTTGATACAAAACTCTCAACGTTGCATTATTAGACT
>JASDQU010736887.1:157166-174191 GCA_032191745.1 Picea mariana
TGTCTTCTTCATGCAAGGGCTCATCATGACGTTGTCCTGCCTCTGCCATCCCAACAACCATCTGATGGGCTCTTCAGCCCCATGGAGGTCCGAGCTGATCATCTCCCCATGTGTACCGGTCCTCTGGTACCTGTCCATCGGGTATGGTCCTGCACATCAAAGACTACGCCCTCCATGGGCTCATCAGTCCTAGAGATCATAGCAATGTAAATCATATTTCATTATTAAAGTTATCGAATATATGCATGAAATCCCTAACACATCATCTAAGAGCTCAAAGATATTACACAGATCTACTATACAAAGCTAAGGAAACCGACAGAATAACCTATTGGGCTAATGCCCACAAGAGATGGAAAGTTTCCTCAAAAGATTATTCAAGCCATGTTTAATGAGGTGATATGTTTTTTTTTAGGGATGTCTAGTCATAGTAAGACCAAGGGCAGGTGTTGTCTATGGGTGCCTTTGTAGGAGGCGAGCTGTACCTGTCATGGATGCATTTTTTCCAAGCCTTTTTATTGCCTCATTTTTTCTTTTATTGCTTTTCTTTCTTTTTTACTTCAAGATCTGACCAGAGGACACTGCCTTGGCTTGGTGGCCAGAGCTGACAGCGTTACCCACTGGTATCTTTGCAGAAATGATAAGGCTGGCTCGTGATAAGACCCCCTTTCCTTTGGCCATGCAACCAAAGGTCACTGCCCTGGCTTGGTGACCAGATAGTGGCAATGTCATACTGCTAAATACCTATGAACATAATGGGCCGGCTCGTGATGAGACCTCCCATCCTCTTGGTTAGGTCTTGTTTTTATTGTTATTTTTCTTAGGGTCCCTTTAGTTTCTTATCGAGAGGCTTTTTATTGCCTTCTCAGGGATCCCCTGGGCGAAGCATCTCTAGGTTTTATTTCCTATGGCTTTTATCTTTTACCAGCTGCTTTTACCCCCTGGGCCTTTAGCCCCTTCTTCCCACAAGACAAGATGTAACCCTCAAAGGTCATCCTAATGGCCAGACTAGGGGAATGGGACGGATGAGCGGGGTATAAGATGTAAATATGATAAGATGGTGGGAATGGACGATGGCTCTGCAAATCCCCTTTGGTGGCTAACCAAGACCCATGAATATCAGCTTGCTAAGTTACCCAATCAATCACCCCAACAATGGTCAAGTGGATTAGTGTAAGATCCAAGCAGTCATCATAAATGAAAGGAACCTAATGCATATATAAGAAGGTTATAACAATCAAATATGACACATACCATGATACCTCGGACCAATTACCTCATGAAGCAAGAGTCCTCTCCGATGCAGGCCCAGGCCGGTGGTGATGGAAACTGCTACTGCTGGCAAGACAAATCTGGCTGAGAAGAAGAAAGATGGGCCCTCCAGGGCCATGCTCAAGTCAATCCCGCTCTCGGTACTCCATGTCTAGGACCATGTGGGCCTCGAGACATGATCTCCTAGTTATCTCTAGATATCGGGGATAACATTTGGCTCCAACTCGGGGACATGTGCTAACTGTAGAGCGCATGAGATCCTCAACAATCTCTGGCGTAGACCTGTATACCTGCTCACACTCGACAAGAAAGCATCAGCGACAAGGGGTGGGGTGGTATTGCCACCCTGCAAGATAACATGTGCATATAAGGCAATCATAAATGCAGATAGAAAAATAAAAATTTTACTTGTACTTGCCTGCTGGCTGTATGTTGGTATAGTCAAACAACCAGTGAAGCCAATCCAATAACGTTCCTCGATACTTGCCTTTGTGCTTCATCATAAACCAAAACAATGACAAATCGAGCACAAAAATGTCATGAGTTAGAGCATATATCACATCATTAGGAATCTCAAAGTTCAACTCATGGAGGCGGGCGAGAGGGACAAAATCCTGCCAAGTCCATCTCTGAGAACGGTACTCAATCCTATCCAAGAAAGGGTCATGAAAAGTACAAGGTTCAGAAAACGGACTCAGAGGGCCTGTAAACTGGTTACCTAGGACATCCTCACACTCTAGAGTCAAGGAAAGAATTGACAAAGGTTTAGTAGACGACTGGCAAATCATCAAGGGAAAGTTGAAAAAGTGATTAGAATTAGCATTACTCAACCAACCCTTGGAATCTAGGGTTTGCCCAGAAGGAAACTTGACATGAAAAAGGTATTTCCCAACTACACCTTTAATGGAAAAACAAGGTAAAGTAATAACAGGTGGTTGGGGCAAAAAGTCATGAGAAAACTTCTTCAGGCAAACAATGTCTTTACTTGTATCAAAAACTGAGCACAACGGTGGTTGGCAATCATCTTCATGAAAAGGGTCCAAATGCTCAGTAGGGTACTCATCAAACATCTCAAGGCAAGAATGAAAATCATCTGAAAAATAAGGTACTAGGTCATCCTTGGTGTTTTGAAAGGTACAAGTAAAAACCTCATCTCCTTGTTGCCATTGTTCAGAAGAAATCTGCTGTGACAATTGCAAAGGCAACAACTGGAAATGACCCTTAGTGTCGTAGATGGGATCCAGGTCATAACCAACTATATCCCACCTTCGTCTCCCAACATGTATGAACTCATCAATATTATCAACAGTGTCACTATCTGTGTCATAGCATGCAGGATTTGTAAGACTTAGAAATTCATCCTCCTCCTTTTCATTACACCGGAAGAGATGTTAACCGGAAAGAAGCCAGAGTTAAGCCATCTCAAAATATTTGGCTGTCTAATGTTTATTCATATACCTAAAGAAAAGAGAAACAAGCTGGACCCTTCAGGAAAGAAGGGAATATTTGTGGGATACTGTGAGGTCTCCAAGGCCTTCAGAATTTATATACCATGTCAACATCACATTGAGATTAGCAGGGATGTGATCTTTGATGAAGATGCAGCACTCAAGAAATCTAAACTGTGCCAGCTTGAAGAGGTATACGAAGAGGAACCCGTAATCCCCAATACTGCAATGTGGGAGGTTCCTAGAGCTGTAGAATCAGTGAGGGAAGTCGTAACTTCCCCTCATGAGGAACTTCCAGAAGACCATGATATAGTAGAAGTACAAGAACCTCCTCAGATGATGATCCTCCATAAAAGAAAGCCAGCTTGGGCTAGAGAGCTTATTCAAGATGGAGAGAAGTACGGTGTTCCCCAAGGAACTACGAGACAAGTGAAAAGACCAAAGCCATTCTCCAGTTATACGGCTTTGATGTGTGATCGCCTAGAAGAGGAGCCTACCTGTTTTGAAGAAGCCATTCAGAGGAAAGAATGGGCAGATGCCATGACAGAGGAATACCAATCCATAATGAAGAACGAAGTATGGGAAATAGTTCCCAGACCAAAGAATAAAGATGTGGTATTCTCCAGATGGCTCTTCAAAATAAAACATGCTGCTGATGGAAGTATTGAGAAATATAAAGCAAGATTTGTCGCTCGTGGCTTTTCCCAGAAGGAAGGCATTGACTATGAAGAGACATTCGCTCCTGTGGCCAGATACACTTCGATCAGAACCATCATAGCTCTTGCAGCTAAGATGAAGTGGAAGCTGCACCAGATGGACGTGAAGATAGCTTTCCTAAACGGTGTTATTGAAGAGCAAGTGTATATAGAGCAACCTCAAGGATTTGAGGTTGAAGACAGGAAGTCTCATGTCTGCAGATTGAAGAAAGCCTTATACTGATTGAAGCAAGCTCCTAGAGCTTGGTATGGCCGTATAGACAGTTTCTCCACGAGCTTAGGCTTTACCAAGAGTAAAGCAGACTCAAATCTCTACTTCAAAATCATGAACAATGAGCCAGTAATCTTACTGCTATATGTGGATGACTTATTCTTAACTGGAGAAGAAAAGCTCGTCACCGAATGTAAAAGGAGACTTGCCTCGGAATTTGACATGAAAGACCTTGGCCTAATGCATTATTTCTTAGGTCTTGAGGTATGGCAGAGTCCTGAGAAGATCTTCCTTAACCAAGGAAAGTATACGGTCGAAATCTTGAAGAGATTCGACATGTTGGAATGTAAGCCCATGAATACACCCATGGAAGCGAAGCTGAAGCTGCTGGTCGATACTTCGTCAGAATTGATTGATGCCACACTGTACAGACAGATTATTGGATCGCTGATGTACCTGACGAACACTAGACCAGACATTTGTTTTGCCGTGAACACTTTGAGTCAGTTCTTGGTAGAACCTAGACGTGTTCACCTAGTGGCTGCAAAACATGTGATGAGGTACCTTAAAGGTACAATAGATTATGGTCTTAGCTATGATGGAGATCATGATTTCACATTGAGTGGATATACTGATGCAGATTGGGCAGGAAGTGTTTCTGACAGGAAAAGCACTTCAGGATGCTGTTTCAGTTTGGGATCAGCTATGATCTCGTGGCAAAGTAGGAAGCAATCTAGCATTTCTCTCAGCACAGCGGAAGCGGAATACATTGTTGCATGTTCTGCCAGCTGCGAAGCTATATGGCTTTGAAAGTTGTTGATCGACCTATTTGACTTAGAGATGAGAGCAACCTTGATTCTATGTGACAACCAGAGCTGCATAAAGATGACAGAGAATCCTGTATTCCACGACAGGTCGAAGCACATAGAGATCCGTTATCATTACATTCGTGACATGGTACTGAGAGGAGCCTTAAAGCTCCAGTACATTAGCACGGATGAACAGGTTGCTGACGTGTTGACCAAGCCCCTATCTCGTGTGAAGTTTGAGTACTTCCGAGATAAGCTTGGCATAGTCCAAAAGGACCTTCCTCGAAAGGGGGAGTAGTTGCTGTGATGAGATATTCCCTGCTTCCAACCTTGTGGTTGTGACGTAAAGCAGGACGTGTACCTTGCTTCTGACCCAGTTGTCAGACGTAAAGCAAGAAGAGATGTGTACCTTGCTTCTGACCTAGTTGTCAAACGTAAAGCAAGATGAGATGTTCCTTGCTTCTGACCTAGTTGTCAGACGTAAAGCAAGATGAGATGTTCCTTGCTTTTGACCTAGTTGTCAGACGTAAAGCAAGATGAGATGTTCCTTGCTTCTGACCTAGTGGTCAGACGTAAAGCAAGATGATATGATGAGACTAGCACTGAGCTTCCAGCTGGATAGCTGTGATGTAAAGGCAGTCTAGTATCCTGCTTCCGACCAGATGGTTGTGACGTAAAGCAGGACGAGTATCTTGCTTCCAGCTTGAGTGTTGTGACATAAAGCAAGACGATGAGATGAGACAAGTACTGAACTTCCAACTTAACAACTGTGACGTAAAGCCAGTCTTGTATGAGCCAGCCTTGTGCTGTGATGATGACGATGTATCTGTTTTTATACTAATACATATTGATGCAGACGATGATGGCATTCCTTTAAGAATGACGATGCTGCCGATGAAGAAAACTTTCGATGATTTATAGATACGCTAGCCAGTGTTCCAAGATGATATTGATGATGCTGTCCTCTCACTCACTTGATGCTGTTGATGATGCCGTCCTCTCTCTCTCGCATGATGCTGCTGAAGAATACCCTTCTTGTTAAGGGGGAGTGTTGAAATAATGTAACTGCAAAGAGTATTCTTATTATTATTGATATATTATTCATAGGATCAATCCCCATTGTGGATTGATCATGTCGGTTATTGTAATAGGACCAAATCCCCTTTTGCGGATTGGTCAAAAGACAATTGTAATAGGCAGAATAAGAAGTCGACCCCAACAGATATTAAAGAGACCCAAAAATATAATAAAGGTGGGTTTACCCACCCAGTTTGAGAAGTGGGCCCTGCCATTGAAGAGACACTTCACACGTGCCAGACTTGTACAAATAAAGGAGGCTAGTGCCTCACTTAGACACAACTTACTTGCTCAGTTTGAGAGACAAGTTCTGATCTGTTACTGGAGAAGGAAAGATAGAGTGGCGCATATCTAGGAGAGGACTTTCTGTATTAGCATAAGAGATCTCTTGGCATTGTATTGGCTATCTATATTAAGGAAGTTTTGCCGGGTTTTCTTCCCCTAGAGGGTTTCCCAGGATAAATGCTGTGTCTCTTGTGATTGTGTATTTCTCAATGATCTTGGATTATGCTATTGTTATCTAATGAAATGCAAACATCTATAATAATGGCTTAAACATTAACACTAACTCTAACCTAGTCTAGTAAAACTGACCCTACTTTACTGCTGTTATAACTTCTGTTACAACTATCTTTTAGCAACCTTTTCAAACTTATTGCTAGTCAAATCATTCCAGAATTTGCATATGACATAGTGTTATCACTCAAGAGTTAAAGTGTTATATTCTATTGTCATTAAGTACATTTTCTGAAGGATATATTGCAGCTGTCATACATTTGTCATGGCTGTTGTACATCTGCTCATTTTTGCATACACTTATTGATTAACAATTATATTTCACAAGTTTAATGTCTCATTGAAGTGCCAAGCGCCAATATCATTCACTTGTTGTCTTGTTAAGGGCAGATACACCTTATTTCTGCATCTGCTTCATCTCTTAAAGACATAAACCTTGTAACATATTTAACTTGAGTGACCAGTGAGAGGGGGGTAAATTGTATCTTTGCTTCATTTCACTAGCCCTTTAGGTCACTAGGGACGTCTCCCTTGAGGTAGTCTTATCCTACTCCTAAACAAAAAGGGGTTTCCTATTAAGGTGACAGTGATAGGTCACCTCCTTGTTACGCCAGTCTTGTCTCACTTGCCTTGGGCTTTGGGCAAGTACAGATTGCGCTATAACATTGTCATAGCACGTGTTGAAAATTTCCAGGAATTTGTGTCTGGATAAGACTCTAACTTGTGAGAGGGAGTTGTTAGATGGTTTAAGGAGTGGGATGCATGAGCTTCAGCGAGTTAAGCAGATCTCAAGCTCGAAAGGGTTGTGGCTGTGATGCTGTAGTTGCTCCATGGATTGGAGTGTTATTTTTTTTGTGCCTAGGAACGACAATCCGCCCTTGTGAGAGGTTGCATATCTGATTCATTGTCGACTGATCTATTGTTTGAATAGCTGCAACGATGACTAGTCTCGTTCTCCAAGAGTGTCACATTTTGGAGGGTGTCTCCAACTTTGTACCTTGGAAGTGTTGACTGCAAATGCTCTTGGAGGAAGTAGATCTGTGGAGTTTTATGGATACCAAGGTTGCAGAGCCTACCAATGCTCTTCAGTTGGTTGATCACAAGAAGAAGATGGCCAAAGTAAAGAGAACGATCATTGATTCTTTGAAGGACTAGTTGATCCCTCGCATCGTAGGGAAAAAGACGACGAATGTTTCCCACATAATGGTTTTGAAGAACGAGCTCACCAGTGTCCACATGAGCAATGTTGATATTGTGGTGAGCTATATGTTGAATATTATTGAATTGAGAGATCAATGTGTAGCCATAGGAGACGAGGTTGATGAGGGTGAGTTAGTTTGGATAACTTGGAATGGACTCTCATCATCTCGGGAACCATTTTTTCGGGGCATATGAGAAACTATGGGATGACTTCAGCGAGGGGGAGACGAGGTTGGAGACAATAACAACTAGAGACAAGGAGGTTCGAAACCTAGCCCTCATTGGGAAGGTGAGGAGAGGAGGCAAGAAAGAAGCCATGAAGGGTCAGAAGAACAAGAAGGAAGACTTAGGTTCTTTGAACTAGGGGAAGAAAGATCCGATCCATATAAAGTGCTTAAGTGCAATAAGAATGGTTGCTATGCTCCTCAATGTCTTGAGAAGAAGAATGGGAAGAGTAAGCAACAACAACAAAAACAATTTGCAGCTAGTGCAAAGTCTTTCGCAGTAGCAGATGAGCTTGCATATAGATTGGAGACAATGTTCTCCATGGTGTCATGCCTTTCCACTAACATTGTTTTTGGATGTGGACAGTGGAGCTTCTAGACACATGATAGCCAACAAACCAACCTCCTTTAGACTAGAAGAGTGAGATTTCGACATACAAGTGGAGCTTGGTGATGATGCCAAGTACTTAGTGGTTGGGATGGGTTCTATCTCTTTACATGCCAACAAGAGAGGTCCTTGAGTTACATGAGGTATTGTTTGTTCTGGGTTTAACCAAGAATCTTCTTTTGGTTTCTTGTGTAATGGATAAAAAGTATATGGTTGAGTTTGATGATTAGCAAATGATCATTAGAAAACACAGCCTCGATCTTGGTCGAGTTTTGGCTAGAGGAGTGCGTGAAGGTGGCCTTTACAGGTAGCTAACATATCCTATGAAGCATGGAGCTTTGTTGCATAGCAATGACAATCTTTGTGAGCTTTGGGATAGACAATTAGGTTACTTTCTTTAGGATCCTTGCCTCTTCCGAAGGACATAGTCGTGGTGCTATTGGATTTCAAGGTAGAGAGGACACAAGTATGGAAGGGATGTTCACTTGACAAGCATGCCAACACTAATTTTCTAAGTAGTGAGCACAAACCGAGAGGGATTCTTGATCTAGTACATTAAGATGTATATGGACCGATGTCGTCAGCTTCGTTGACAGGTTATATCTATTACCTTTTTTTCATGGATGATTCTTTTAGGAAAACCTTGATTTATTTTATGAAGACCAATGATAAGGTCTGTTAGTAGTTTCCAAGAGTTCAAAATTCTCTCGGAGAACTAGACAAATAGGAATTGAAGGTACTGAGTTCTAATAAACGAGGAGAGTATACCTCCAAGGAGTTTGATTCCTTTTAGAGAGAAGTAGGGATCAAGAGGGAGTTCACAGTGCCTTACATTTTACAATAAAATGGGGTTGTTGAAAGAAAGAATAGGTCCATTGTTGAGATATCTAAGCTATAGTTCATGACCTAGATCTATGCATGTTTCTTTGGGCATAAGCTTGCAATACAATTGTTTACATCCTGAATAGGTGTCCTCACAGGGTATTAAAGGTCAAAACACTAGACAAAGCCTTCGCTAGTAAGAAACCTTGGGTATCACACTTTCGTGTTTTGGCTTGCCCTATATATATTCATATTCTTGAGGAAAAAGAACTAAATTGGAGTCCTCTACTGTGAAGGGTGTTTTTGTTGGATACAGTGAGTCCTCCAACTCCTACAGAGTCTACATTTCATCATAGTGGAAGATAGTAATGAGCCAAGATGTGAAGTTTGATGATGAGGCATGGTCCTCACGATCTTCGGAGCCTCCAACATAGGTTGTGAAGAGATGAGATAAGTATATTAATGTCCAACAAATGACCACAAGAGTAGGTCAACAAGACTAAAAGAATACATTAATTAAAACATACAACGTGGGATTGCAAAACATTTCTTATAAAAGCAAGAAAGATGGCTAAAATCTTTAAAAGAGCATGTAAAGTAAAATACAATGTAGCACAATAAGGTACACTAATGTTTAAGAGACATGATGTATGCTAAGAACCACAACCTCTAGAGTGATTAAGGACAAATTAGATATGAAGAAGATTTCAAAGTATTATGGAGCTAGTGGCCAAAGTTGACGAGGAGGGTTGAAGGATGGTCTTCTTGTTTGAATCATCAATAGAAGAGAAATCGCTGATGCACATGCAAATGATGTCTTCCGGTGTATTGTCAGAGCTAATGGGGTTTGGTGGTATAATCCTGGGGGGCCTAGAAGTGAGGGAGCCCTACTCTCCTAACATTTAGCCCTACTCTCCTAACATTTGGGGCCATGGAAGTGAAGCTTTGAATGGATCATTGATTGCTCTAGATGTAGGTTGTTTGACGTTGGTGCTATTTAGATTTGGTCTAGATACGAGGATGTTGGGATCCAGACTGTTTGCTGGTATGTCTACAGGGTGGGTGCCTATTTAGATTTGGTCTGGATACGAGGATGTCGGGATCCAGACTGTTTGCTGGTATGTCTACAGGGTGGGTGCTGCACACCACGAGGTCCCTGAGGTTTGGAGCGACAACTCCTTAAGGATCTTGAGGAGGTTTGTTTGGGGCTAGAGAGTTGAGGTCTCATAGAATGGGTTCTTGACATATTCACAAGATGATGATAGGTATCCTTTGACCTCTTGTTTCCTCGACTTGTCGGGATAACATGAAAGTAGGAGGTGATCTGTTTTATAGGATCTAGTTTGGACAACAAATGGAGAGTTCTAGATCTATGTTCCATAGCCTCTCTTATGAAGAGGTCGAGTTGTGAGACAACACTGATTGATGTGTGGGAAGAATGTGGTTAGGGAGCACCAATCCCTTGAAAAAGGCGATTGTTCTCTGATCTCATAGTTTAAGAAACATTTGAAGATAAAATGTTCCTCGGTCTTTGGTTCCTATAGGTGACAGAGCTAGCATAATTTGTTTGACTGCAGATGTGGTGATCTGTCTCAATACAAAGTTTATGAGAGAAAACATAGAAATCTGCTAGAGGTATCTGGAGGGTATGCTAGCAGCATGTTACCTCTCAAAGTCTCACTTCTTGAGATAAAGTCCTAAAGCTCAAGCAAGGCCTTGGAGGAACTATGAGGGTGGCCAATGTCACCTCACCAACCCTCTTCACACTTAAGGCCATCTCTCCTTTGGAACAAGGGGGCTTCCCTAAAATAAGATTGCTAGAATTTTAGACAATGGATTGCAAGATGAAATGAAGTGTAAATTCCAACAAAACAGTTTTGTGTGTGTAGTATATAGAGTGGATGAATGGACCAGACATTGGTATATTTTAATTTGGCAAATGGAGTTCAAATCGGGGCTCAATGGGAGGTTGTCCTATTGAGGAAAAGTAGAACAATATGGCTGCAAAGTACAAGCTTAATTAACCCTTTCCTTGTTGTCCTGTTAATTTTTACTCACCCAGCACCTGGTAAATTATTTCATAGCAAATACCTTGTTGTAATAAACTTATTACTGCAGATTTATTGAATAAAAAACACGGCTAAGTTTTAACGATTTAAACAAATAAATCAACGTAAGCATACACACAAAACCACCATTATGCACACATAATTTCTCGGTAAACACCCTTGGAAAAACCCCCAAGGGAAAACTAGTACCGTGATGATTTTATTATGATAAAAATCAAGGATCCCGTCCTTGGAAAATGGCCTTTCTGAGGAAAAATACAAAACAACAAAATAGCTAATCACACCACAAGATCCATCCTTCGATCTTGTTGGCCGCTACTCCTTTGTTGTCCCTTGCTCCCTTCCTCAGACCCTGCCCTTATGCACTTGGTTGAAATTCCTTCTCCACCCAATCAATGAGATCTCACTATCTCACTCAGTGTGTATCTCCTCTTACCTAAGCTGCCTTTTATAATGTTGAATTTACTCTAAATCCAAAACCCTAGATCTCCAAAGTGATCAATGGTTGAGATTAGATCTCACCAACACTTGAGATCAATGGCTAGGATTTAATTTAATTCACCAATGCCAAAACCTAGGCATTTCCTTAAATTAAACTCAATTAATTATAAAAGGCATTCACTTTAATAATTACTTTAATAAAGTGAATTTTTTAAGTCTTGAGAGGTATTAATGATGACTTCCACATGTTAGACACAAAACCAATGTGGAAGTACGTGTCCGATGCTACAAACATCAACAGTCCCAAACTCCATAAATTTATCAAGGGGGACTACTAGTGTAGAATCTAGATAGACTCCAATGGTTATGAAAACTATATCTGTCAAGAATGGATTACAAGTGCATACAAACAAGTATAAATAAACTTGCATCAATATAGGACATCCCAATGATAAATACATAGAAGAGGAATGATGTTACTTCATCTAATGTTTCATAACCATAATCCAAGAAGATTTCGTCAACATGAGATAACATAGAGATCTAGAAGATTTCCTCATCCATTATGCAATTTATTCATCCTCCAAGTACATCCAATAGGTATTCAACTAAGCTTCGAGGGATCTCTCCCAAATCCAACCATGCCAAATGAGGGAGAGAGCAAACCCTATAATGAGTGATAAAAATCACACATGGAATCTTGATGCAGTATGAGGGGTAACGACCAACTCAAATATGGGGATAAGTACTCTTTTATAAGAGTGCATGAGAACCTCATTTCTCTAGATATACTTGCTAGAATATATCACAAGAGAAGAAAAGTTGTGGTGGGTAGGTCAAGGCTCTCACCCAAAAACACCACATTACAAGTCCATGATGATGTTCAAAAGAAAACATCTAATGCTTACCAATATTGAGCTTATTTCTCCCACTCTAATGCTTTTAAGAGCTTATTTCTTCTACACCTGCTATACTCAGTTTTCTTCACTCGGCCTCAGATGGTAGGAGAGATGGGTCCATTCCATGACTGACCTATTTCATCACCTCTAGTTCCTCTTGTTCTTGGATCTTCTCCTACATTATATCTCCTCGTCCTAGTAGGGCTTTAGGCTCGGGGTCGAGGGTTCTTCATGTCTCAAAAACCTAGATCTCACTCTCTACGACTTCACCTTATTTCATTGTATTTTCATTTTAGTTTTTGCATCTTGCCTTTATAGGAGGCCTTTCGATTCTCTTGCTTTGTATTGACATCATTGTACTCAATAGTCCCTTTGACCTACTTTTGTGGTCATTAGTCGGATGTCAATAAAATTATCTTATCTTATCTACTATAAAGAAATACTAGAGCTAGGTAAAATCATAGAGCCAATGAATCCAAACTATTGCTTCATTCATAACATGAAGTTTACCCTTTTGTTTGGTAATAAACCAAACAAGGGAGATGCTCATCACTAAGTAAATATGAGTTGGAAAATAGATAACATTGTGGCTGAAAATTATCATGAGATCATGGACAAGAGTGTCAAAAATATGCCACGGTTGGTATGCACTTTCGCAAGACTTCTCTATCCATGCCTGGATAGGGCTAAAATATGACAATGATAACCCTTCCTTGCTCCACATAAGGTCTCCATATCGCATCACTTGCCTCTCAAAAGGTTGATCCACACACTCTAATAAATGGCCTCCTTGGTTTCCATGCACAATATCAACCATATCATCATACCTCAAGGCTTTCCACAAAAATCTGCAAAACACATCTTGGCTGTCGTCCAACAAATATGTAGATGAAACATGAGATAAAAATTCTGATTTGGATAAAAAAATTAGTTCCCAATTTAAGGCCTGTTGCCTCTCTTTAGATGGCTGGAAATTTTCAAAACAAACCATAAACTGAAAATTCTTTTGCCCCATACATATTTCAGCATTAAAAACGTGTCTCCAAGCTGGATTTTCATATGTAAATTTGAAGAAAAATGAAGGAAGAAGTGGCCAAAAATTTCTACCATAAAACTCATCAAGCCCCATGCAATTTACAACCCCAAAATGATCCTTTAATGCTGATTTCTCATACATAAGTTCATAAAAAATTGAAAGAAATGATGGCTGGAAATTTTCTGCATTTTCATCATTGAAATTATACCCTTTAGGCTGCGAAAAATCTTCCCTATCTATGAGACAACGTGGCTGGAAATTTTTTGAAGTTGGCTTGTCATACGCATGCCTCCTAGGCTTAAACAAAACAATATCTTTCTTCATCCAAAGACTTTTCTGCATTTATCTCCATTTTGCTAGGCTGTCCAAGAAGTCCAAAATATGCAAGTTTAGCACTAAAAATCTGCTCATTAGTGTCATAAATTGGATCTCCATACAAATTACAGTGATATATATCCCAACAATGATCAACAATGTGCAAGAAAGTGTCAATATTCTCACCCTCATGGCTGCCATCTTCTTCTTCACATGAGGAGATGAATGCACGCTGGATTGCTTCAATTTTCAAAGGCTCATCGTCAAAATCAGATCTCTTCAAATCATCAAGAAATGCATCATCAGATTCAGAAATTTGAGGAGGATCACGGCTTACCAAACCCTTGTCTTCATGAAATGATGGCATGGAAGTTTGAGTGCTTTCTTCATCAATATGCTCTTCATGTGCTAGGCCTTCAATGGAGTCATGAGGTGCTTCCCCAATATCTTCATTAATCTCCTCATCTTGATCTTCTTCATAAGTAGGGTCCCAATACTTGAGGTATACTTGGATCAAACCCGTAAGAGAAAATATTTTCCTCGGCCTACAACAAATCTTAATCCAAGTTCTTGGATCTCCTTCCAAGGAATATACGAATAATCTTATCAAAACATCTTCATGTATTACATTGAGCCTTGAAACAAATTCAAGAATGATGTCACATGTTGGGTAGCAAAATGAATATCACCATCAAACTTTGGAATGTACTTCTTCCATTTTGGAGGGAGCTCATTTGGGTACTTAGGAATTTCCATAACATCAAAAGAGGGATACATCATACAATACATGAAAGGACCGTGGTGCCATATTTCTTCACCTCAAATAAATTGACATGAAATCTGAGCATACAAGATGACACTTTATACCAATGATGTGGAGTCGCCAAGGTAAGCCTTCAATGCCTTAAGGATTGTTGAGTGTGCCCACCTAAACACACAACAATGTCTTTAAAATTCATCGAGGACCAAGGGATTCATTCCTTCAATGGAGTCGCCATATGAGCAAGAGATCTTCAATGCAAATACTAATATCATCAATGTAGTAAATCTACTCAATCTGAGAAATGGACTTTATCCACTGCAATGACGCCAAAAACATTACCTTTCAAAGTCTCACTTATTGAGATAAAGTCCTAAAGCTCAAGCATGTCCTTGGAGGAACTAAGAGGGAGGTCGATGTCACCTCACCAACCCTCTTCACACTTTAGGCTGATTCTCCTCTGACACAAGGGAGGCTTCCCAAAAATAGGATTGCTAGAATTTTAGACAATGGGTTACAAGGTGAAATGAAGAGTAAATTCCAAAAAAACAATTTGTTGTGTCTAGTACATAGAGTGGATGAATGGACCGGAGACTAATGTCTTTTTATCTGGCAAATGGAGTTCAAATCAAGGCTCAATTGGAGGCTGCCCCATTGAGGAAAAGATGAAGGATATGGCTGCAAAGTACAAGCTTAATTAACACTTTCCTTGCTGTCCCAAATTTCAGAAATTTATCAAGGGAGACTACTAGTGTAGATAGACTCCAATGGCTATGAAAATTGTACCGATCAAGAATGGATTACAAGTGCATACAACCAAGTATAGAGAAACATGCATCAATATAGAACATCCTAATGATAAATATAATAGAAGAGGAATGATGTTAGCTCATCCACTGTTTTATAACCATAATCTAAGAAGATTCCATCAACATGAGATATCACATAGATCTAGAAGATTTCTTCATCCATTCAACAATTTATTCTTCCAAGTGCATCCAATAGGTATTCAACTAAGCTCCAAGGGATCTCTCCCAAATCCAACCATGCCAAATGAGGGAGAGAGCAAACCCTATAATGTGTGATAAAAATCACACATGCAATCCTCATGTAGTATGAGGGGTAACATTGTCAATGCCTATGTGTATACCAAGGATGCATGATAAGGCCATCCTATAGATCTAGAATGTGCTTAGATAGGAGACCATCCTGTGGGGGAGCCCCTCCAATGGTGAGACCCAGGTGACTTGGATGTATTTCCGGTAGATGCCCTCTCTAGTCACCCTGTTCAACTCTTGTTTAGTTAGCATGAGGTGTCTAAGTAGTAACTAAAGGGGGGGAGTTGGTTAGGAGAGATGGAAATGGACTGGAGTAGATGGGATGTCTCAGAGAACCAACAAGGACCTCGTCACATGGGGGTGGGGAAGGCTATAGCCTTGGAAGAGCAAAGAGCCATAAAAGGTTTTGATTCCTCCTAGAGATCGAGTTCCCAAAGATACGAATCATGTGGAGAAAAGAGACCATTTTGAAGATGGCCTTTATCTAGAAATTATGGGTCCTGAACTCTTCTTGCACAATGGGGTGTGGAACTGTCCATTTGCATTGGATGATGCGTCTAAGGAGGATGGGTTGTACTCTCTCATTCAAGGTCCACTCGGCCTGAAGGATGCTTGGGCCCTGTTGCCACCTTATACACACCTGGGCTAACGTGGAAGAAACCTTCAATCCACTTGGTGTGTCCTTGGGGGCAAGTTTCGAGTCAAGGTGCTGTCACGTGATCCTCAACTCCTCCATCTAGGCCAACTCCTAGCGAAGCCAAGGGGGGTAGTCCCTATGACAAATAATCTAAGGCTTTTACTCTACTGAATCTGAAAAGCACAACTATTCTAGGAGTTTATATTTGAAGCACAAGACTTAATCAAAGCAGCGTAAGTTTAATCAAAGGATACAGCCCGTGGAACAAACCATAAGCATTAATTATTCACCACATAACTTTAAATCAATAGATAAGCTGACAAGAAATAAATAGAGATAGACCAGTGCCAGATAAAAGAAAATTGTGATGTGATGAATGTGTCACGTTAATTTTATCTTGAGGATTTTAGTTAGGGATTTGGAATATTAAAAAAAGTGTTTGAGACTGTGAAGTGGGGATTGAAGTTGGGGTCCCCACTCTTTGTGTGCAAAGTGAAATGTGGCCTCCTTGTTTGTTATTCGCCAATCTTATAGACTTACCGATTGGGTGTGCTGTAGGTCCAACGAGGAGAGTTTCCCCTTGACTTAACACACTCCACCCAGGGTAGAGGTTTTAGATGAATAACACAACTTAGAGATTTTGCTAATTATACTAGCATGCGTTGCTCAAACCATTTTTGGGTCCCCAAAGCCACTTGAGCGTATCAATAGGATTGCATACGTGGTTTAACCAACTCGGGTTTATTCCAATATCTTGCAAAAATGAAACTAGCAATTAGTGTCCTATGAAAAGAAACCTAAAACTTGCAATTAATTTTAGGACTTCAATTTAGTGAGATGAGTTTATTTTATCTTTTTTATTTTTATTTTTATTTTTTTATGCAAGCTAAAGCTAAAGAAAGCAAAAGAAACGGGACACAACCCCGAAAAACGAGAAAGGGAAAAAGACACTGGTTTCCCCCCAAGGGCAGGGAAAACGACGAGAGACGAGCTTTGTGGCTCGCAAACTTTATTACAATTCTAAACTACTTTCTTTTTAGAGGCACTTGATCTTTATAATGAAAGATCAAGGCTTACAATGCCTTTTTAGGTAACAAAAATGAACTACAAAGCTCCCGGGAGCAACT
>JASDQU010736887.1:183567-208363 GCA_032191745.1 Picea mariana
GATCTCGCAAAAGCCCTATCCTCCTCAAATCTAACATCTCTGCTCACCACCACTTTCCTAAGTGGTGGAATGTAGATGCGATAGGCTTTCGACACCTCTGAGTATCCAACTAGAATCCCCTGCTGGGCTGTGGGGTCTAGCTTTGTCCTCCTCTCCGAGGGGACATGAGAGAAAGCCGAACACCCAAAGATCCTGATATGCTCGACATCGGGCCTCCTATCAGTGAAGGCCTCCTCAGGAGTCATCTTCCCCAAAATCCTATGGGGCTCCTGTTCTGTAGATAAACTGCAGTAGCACATGCCTCTGCCCACAAATACAAAGGCAAACTCTGATCATGCAACATGGATCTCGCTGCACCGGTAATGGTCCGGTTCTTCCTCTCGGCAACCTCGTTTTGCTGGGGGTTGTAAGGTACGGTCATCTGTCTCCTGATGCCATGCTGTGCACAGAAGTCTACAAACTGTCTCGAGGAATACTCTCCCCCGTTATCCGACCGCAAGACTTTGATCCCCTTTCCCGACTGATTCTCCACAAGAGCTTTGAACTCTTGGAACCGTGCGAAGACCTCACTCTTGGCCTTCAAGAAATAGATCCAAGTCTTCCTTGAGTAGTCGTCAATAAATGTGAGATAATACTCACAACCACTCAAGGACTTCCGAGTCATGGGCCCACACACATCCGTGTGTACTAAATCCAGTATCCTAGCTGACCTACTGTCACTGCTGGGGAACGATGCCTTGGAAAACTTGCCAAGCTCACACCCTCTGCAAACATCTTGATGCTTTATGCTGATCTGTGGCACTTCGGTCACAACCTCTCTCAGCCCTCCAAGAGCCCCATGATGTAGGTGGGCCATCCTGCGATGCCATAACTCACACAACTAACTGCTGCTGTCGCTACTAGCCACCAATGCAAGAAGTGGCTGAAAAAGTAATCTGTACAGATCCCCATCTCTCACTCCAATCACCTGTCCTGAGTCTAGTGAAGACCCCCTAGGATGAATCAGTACCTCAGTGCCTCTGAATGTAACCTCAAGACCTCTATCCTGGAGGGTGGAAACTGAAATCAATTTCTTCTTCATCCTAGGGACGAAAAGAACATCAGTAAACGATATAGGTGGCAAACTCTCTCTCCTAAAAGCAACTGTGCCAATCCCAGCAACTGTGACTACTCTGTCATCTCCAAGAGAAATATCTATCCTGACCTCAGTGCCTCTGAGGTCAGAAAAATGCTCTCGAACTCTAGTCATGTGGCTCGATGCCCCGCTATCAATATACCAGATACATGGTGATGACTCAACCGAACTACAACATATATGAAAAACACACTCTCTCTGAAACTGTGTCTGAAAGTCTGCCTCCTCTGCTGTGGCCGCTGTACCACCCTTCTTCTTCTTCCTGTTCGGACACTGTCCAACATAGTGCTTGGACTTCTTACAAACAAAGCACTTCACTTTGCTCATATCTCTACCCTGACCATTGCCTTGACCACTGTTGCTCTCTGCTCTTCCACTCCTCTGTGGCTGGCCCCCAGTCTTGGGACCTTGCCGACCACATCGGCTGGCCTTCTTCTTGCCCTTTGCCCAAAGAGCAAGATCCTCCTCACCCTGACCAGTCTGCTGCTGCTGCCTCTGTCCAGAAGCCTCTGATGCTAATCTGATCTCCTCTTGGACGAAGTCATCCCACATCCTCTCCCATGCAGCCAAGACCTCTCTAGCAACTATGCCACGTACAAATGGACCCCACGATTTGGTGAAGCTATTCAAAGCTTGCCTCACCAAAGAGTTGGGTTCAACAACCTCGCCGACGGCTCCAAGCTCGTCTCTGATCTGAGTGTATCTACCAAGGAATGAAGTCATCGACTCATCCTTGAGCATGCGAATGCCCTGAGTCGGTCATGAAGAACCATTTTCCGGTTCTCATTTGAGCTCTCATATAGTTTGCATAAAGATGCCCACATATCATATGCATGAGCCTTCTCCGTCAAATGGGGTATAATGTGATCCCGGATTGCGTCAGAAATAGTCCTCTTAACCTTGTTGTTCCTTTTCCTGAACTCTGCCACCAAGACGGGAGCAGTGACAGGAATGGGGGGAGCTCGAGGTCCTCCAAGACGAAGATCATCCTCGCCTTCCAAGACGACCAATTGCTAGTCCCAAGTAGCCTGTCCTCAACTCGCATTTGAGATGCTGACATCTCTGCTAATCTGCCAATCCCCAACTGATGCTCACACTGCCAAGGATAACACTGTTTCACTCCTGTCCCCACAGGTGTGAAAAGAGACAATGTAATCTGACCTCACTCCCAACAAAATGGGTGTGAAAAGAGGTCACAAAAATCAGCCTCACTCCTACTACGTAGGTGTGAAAAGAGACTGATCTCAAGGTGTCCAAACTGCCCAAAAATCCTCCGAAAAATTCTGCCCTCTAACAACCACTGAATGAGTCAATGGCTGTCCTCAAAATCTGCCAGAAAGAAGTATATGACAGCCACTCAATATGCTGTCCCAACTGTCCAAAAAATCAGCCACCGAAGCTCTGATACCATGTGAAAATTCCAGGTCCTATCAACTTGCCTTCTTGGTCTGTCTTTGACCAAAGAAAGGCTCTAAGTTTTACTGTCTTCTTGTTTAGTTTTCTGCTGTTTTATAACAGCCAACAGTCCAAATACTTTCAAGCTAATTTGATACGGTTATGTTCTCAATTTGGGTGCTCTAGCATGTCTTTTATGTCACAAAAATTAGTACATGCAACTCAAATAAACATAACACACCTAATACATCATTTACTGCTGATTATGAACAGATCTAAGAACTAATATCATGTATTTGTAGACACAGGTATTTTTGGTCAACATGACCCTGGACAAACCCCCCCCGGGGAAAACCAGTTTGACATCTATGTGTATATATGAAGAAAGCAGATGAAGGGTTACAGTAAACACAATACAAGATAGAACCTGATACAATAGCAGCTCCAACAGGGCTGATATACAAGCTCAAATCTACCAAATGCGCCCCAGAATAGTGCACCCCTCATGCAAACTGCCAGAACCACTAAATCTGCTCCAACTGCCAACTGTGATGTCAGATCTGAAAACCCCTCCACAAGAATGAAACTCCAGTAGATGTCATCACTCTGCAACTGAGCTCACTGCAATTTGATGGCTAGATATCCTACCGGGAATGAATCAGCCTGCCAAGCTAATGCGCCCCTCTCTGAAGTAGAATAGCTCCAGTAAATAAATGAAGCAAGCAGCTCCGAGCCTCCCACAAGGAATGCTAACGGCCTCCCTCAAGAATCCTCATGCAACTGATCTCATCTCCATAGCTCAAGTGCTCCTCTCACAACAAACAAAACTCTCCATGAAGAATGCGCCCTCCTTAGACCCTTTGCGCCCCTCTTAGACTTCAATTAGGAAACCTAGAAATGAATGGTGGAGATTCATCTAAATCAATGGTTGAGATCTCCTCATTCATCCCTAGATCATAAACCCACTTTGGGTTAAGTTTTCTAAGTCCACTTATGTCTCCAAATTCACCCCTTTGTGAATTAATAATCACTTTATGCCAAAAGTGACCAAATTTCACTTTAACCAAAGTCAAAGTGAAAATAGACAAAAGTACAAGGTACAAAGTGTCATATCCTTCCCTCATRTGCTAAGGAGGTCAAAAGCACATGGGGAACACCTCCCAAGGTACAAATCTCAACACTATGTGCAATGAAAAGAAAAGGAGCACCGCAATGCCACTTGAAGTTAGAACACGTTGAGTGCTATGTGCAATGGAAATTAAAGAACATGACAATGCATTCCCCCATCAAGTGGGACACCTTTTATTTATTTTCTTTTAAAAGGTCCTTTATTTTTTCAAAGAGATGCGTTTCATGGCTCTCAGGACCTCAAGGAGAGTATCTAGAAGGATGGATTATGGATTTTGATTTTTACAGTGCTAGCTGCAACACCTTTGGGCCTTTAGCCCCTTCTTCCCATGAAATGAGGTAAAAACCCTTCTTAGGGTCAAGGAACCTGAAGACCCAAAAGATGAGGAAACTTAGGGGAGGAAGTATGGAAAGTGGTAAGTATGAGTGGGAATGGTACGATAACCATTCAAGGAGACCCCCCAGTAGCAACCCGTTTCTTGAGGGTGACCAACTTACTAGGATACCATGTCAACTACTAAGGTGAAATAAGGAAAAAGATATAATTTCCAAGCAAATGTTCCATAATGAAGACAAAACTCTTTGCAACATGCTCAAATGCTTCAAATATTAAAGTGACACTTAACATGAGACTATACTTGTTACCTTATGAAGCAAGACATGATGTCATATGTGGACCAAGTAGGTGTGGCAAACATTGTTATGTTGCTGACGATGAGTGGTTGAGTGCTATGTGTAACGAAAATTAAAGAACACCACAATTCATTCTCCCATCAAGCGGGACACCTTTTATTTATTTTCTTTTAAAATGTCCTTTATTTTTTCAAAGAGAAGCATTTCATGGCTCTCAGGACCTCAGGGTGAGTATCTAGAAGGATTGATTATGGCTTTTGATTTTTACATTGCTAGCTGCAACAACTTTGGGCCTTTAGCCCCTTTTTCCCATGAAATGAGGTAAAAACCCTTCTTAGGGTCAAGGAACCCGGAGACCCAAAAAAATGAGGAAACTTAGGGGATGAAGTATGGAAAGTTGTAAGTATGAATGGGAATGGTACGATAACCCTTCAAGGAGACCCCCCAGTAGCAACCCTTTTCTCGAGGGTGACCAACTTATTAGGATATCATGTCAACCACCAAGGTGAAATAAGGCAAAAGATATAATTTCCAAGCAAACGTTCCATAATCAAGACATGACTCTTTGCAACATGCTCAAATGCTTCAAATATTAAAGTGACACTTAACATGAGACTGTACTTGTTACCTCATGAAGCAAGACATGTTGTCATATGTGGACCAAGTTGGTGTGGCAAACATTGTTATGTTGCTGACGAGGAGTGGTGATGTGTGCTGGGGAAGAGGGGCTCTATCTACTCAATGTGGGCTTTGTCGGTCATCTGGCTCTCAACACTTCATGTTTGCTACCTGCGGGCCTCGAGACATCATCTCCTTAGTTATCCCTAGGCTGGGGGGTAACAAGGCTGAAATGCGTTCATATACCATGGCTGAATCAATTGATAGAACTGAGGAATGAGGCAAGATCATCATATGTTTAAAGAAGAAAACTAGAAGAGTAAGTCCGACTTGGGAGAATACGAGCAAGAGAGCTCATGTAAGCAACAACATCACACCCCTTTAGAGGGTGCCTCTAGAAGTAGTTACCCCTGAGGGCGTAACAAAATCTATAGGGAAAGGTGGTATTTCAATTAATTGATGAAACAAAAGGAAGAGGGAAGGGAGGAATGAAGTGCGCTATTCTACACTAAAAGATTGTAGTAGTTCACTTCCAACGTAGTATAATGTTAGAGGATCACATAGCCTACTTGGAACAATGGAAAGAAGAGGGGAGAAAAGGGGTAGGCCAAAGGTTTAAATTGAAGGGAATTCTATTAGAGAGGAAATGGAAGAGGTGTTTTAGGACTCAAAATTGAAGTGCTTTAATCAATAAAGTAGAGGCCTTGAAAGAAAAAAAATTGTTTGTGATTTTAATCATCTTAACTATTGGGTGAATAAGGTATCGGATCAATTTGCCAACCTAGCTATCAGGTAATAGATAGTTAGCAATAGCATGGGGCCAATCAACTTTCTGGCCATAAACCATAAATATTTGGGGCAGATCTTAGATAAAGATTTGGTGGAAAGATTTATTGGATATAATGTGTCTTATGGTTCATGAACTACTTCTCATGTTTACATTAAGAAACAATTTCTAGAATGATTACTCTTGAATGAATAAATTATTGTTTTATAGGAAAGTTAATTGTGGAAGGTTGGTGAGTGTGGTGGGAAATAATAGACAAAGTCAATAAGAGGATTGTAGCTTGTGACCATAAAAAAAAAAGATTTAGGAGAAAATGGTAATAGAAGGGAAGAAGTAGCAGCTATAGGGAAAGGAAGAAAATCTAGAAGGAGGTATTTTGATTAGTTGAACAATGACAAGAGAGAGGGAAGAGCCAATAATAGAATACAATCCTAAAAAACGTTTTGGCAAGAAATGAAGTGTGTTGTTCGACATTAAACGTTTGGAGTAGTTGCAATGTCATTTCTAAAAGAGCATAATGTTGCAAGAGGATATGGTTTGCTTGGAGCAATGGAAAGAAGATGGGAGAAAAGAGGCTTGGCCAAAGGTTCAAATTCACTTCTAAAAGAGCATAATGTTGCAGAAGATAGGGCTTGCTTGGAGCAATGGAAAGAATATGGGAGAAAAGAGGCTTGGCAAAAGGTTCAAATTGAAGGAAATCCTATTCTAGAGGAAATCAAAGAGGCGTTTTAGGATTTGGGGATCATGAAGTAGTGTAGAAACATCATTTTTCATAATCGCAAGGCCTAGTATGAAATTGAATTGGACGTTAGCAAGTTTTTGATTTCATATGATTAAAATAAATAATGATTTATGTCAGCAATTTTTGAAAGTAATCGAACGCCCAATGTATGATTGCTTTTCTTGGAATATGACACAAATGCAGAGATTGGGAAAATACGCTTGAAGTTTATGGAGAAGTTGAAAACAATGGAAGCAATTTTTCAAATTTTATCAACGGTGGTGGCAATTGAATACCAGTTTGTGGAAGATGTAGAGCTCTTGAACTCTGCTATGTTGAATGAGGAGGTGGCATTCCTAACGGATAATTGAGAACCATTGGTAGCAACACCTACAACCCCATGAACATCATCGTTGGAAACACTCTATCTGTTTTTGATTATTTTGTGGTTGTTTCGTTGACATATGTGAAGAAGATTTTGGATTGTAGCAAGACTACGTGTCCATTTTTTTGTTGAGAAATGCATGATATACTTCTTCATGTAGCAAATAGTTACATTTGGAAACAAAGAGAGCTATAACAATCTAACAATGAGATAACAAGGAAATTCTCCTGCTAGACAAGTTAGAAATATGACAATATGAGCGAGTGCCACAATAGGAAGGGAGTTGACAAATTATGGAAAAATATGAATTTGATTTTAACAGGCAAAGTGAATTTGCACAATGGCCTTTAACAATAACGCTTCCATAGAAAGGCAATAGGGGACAGTTGAACCATGTCCCATAAATATTTGTAGGGATCCATAGTCATACAAGTGTCCCCTAGGAGAGGACCTTTCAGAGATAACCAGGTAGTAAGTAAATAGTTAAATTTAACTTGGAACCATTCCCAAAATGTCTTTGCAGACGAGCACCTCCATAATACATGCTCAACAATTTTATCCCTACAATACCATATTTGTAACATAACTTTATGGAACTTGGTCTTGACAACCAAGCCTATGTGAAACATATGACACCTCCATGCTTTGTGTTTGAAAGAAAAATGAGATTTCCAAATGGACTGGCACCTCCCTAGCCAATGTGGTTCAAGGTCCCCCAACCTGTAGCTTTTGTTCAAGACCGAGACCAAAGTTGTTGGGAGTGGGAGTACGAAGCCCCAACTTTTAGAAGACTCCAAGAGTGAAGCATTTTTATATAGTATATATTTTAATATATTTCGATGCATGTTTATTCCAAAAAAGGCATGCAGAATATCGAATTAGCTCAGAAAATATGAAAACATAGATTTGTAAACTTTTATAACATAAACTCATAGATAAACCAACAAACACAAAAATTATCAGATCTGATTAGCAGGCTGGAAAACAGACATTTTATGCTATATAGTCATTAACAGTGAAATACTTAGAGCAACAACACAAAAGATACCAGCACAAAAATTTCCGGAAACCCCAGTCCTATGAGGAAAGCCTTATTGAATAGGTCTGAGTACATACATAAAACGTCACAGTTATACTTAGCTAAGGAGGACATATGGTCTATATGGCTCTGTACAATCGCGGGTCTCTTGTCTGGCGGCCGTACAACTCTATGGCACCTTCTGGTTGCAGCTCTGGCTATATTTCTTTAATGCTGGACTGCAACAGACTCACTCTGTTGCTGTAATACACCAGTACAGTACCCTCTTGGATGCTTTACTTCATCTGTAGTATGTACTAGTCGTACGGACTTCCAGCTTCTTGGTACGATTTCTGGGTGGGTAGATTTATGCTGAATATTTTTCTCTTGGAGAGACTATGAACCCTTACTCTGCCTCCTCTCCCTGCACACTAGACTCAACTTGGTCTTCTTTTACCCTGCTCGACCCTCCTTGGCTTGCTTCCAAGATCCATCCTAGTCTTTTTCTTACCCTGCTCGACCCTCCTTAGCTGGTTCGACTCAACCAGATGTTAGATCTCCTTAGAAGAGCCTCACTAGCTTAGATGGATTTCTTCACTTGAGATAATGAGAAATGAGGCCTCCTTGGTTTTGTAACCCTATCCTTTTCTCTCATTTAATCTTGGCCCTTAGATCTTCTCCTCAAGCTCTAGATCTGACGGTGGGGACTTAATCAAGCATTGAGACAACTTAAGTCACATCCAATAGTTGTGACTTAATCTCATGTTGACTTAAGTGATCCCCACCCACATTAAATTGTCTAGACACAAAGGGCCCCCTTCCACACTACTAGACACCCCTAGTGTGGAAGTACCTGCCCGAGCTACATAATCTAACAAGATTTAAGTAATGGATTAATGATAATCATTAAGGTATCGACCATTTAATACCCATATAACATCAACCAACTTGTAATGAAAACCTATAACATTGTCATCAAGTAATCAACCATAACATGAACCTTCAAGTTCAAGTTTCAATGGATTAACATTTGTGATTATCAAACTATAACAGATAATATCAATCGAGAAATGAAATAGAGCATCATATTCATGACCAAAGAGTTGTAATATGTTGTGAATATTTCATTGTTCAAACTTAAACTATCATATAATGTATACAAAACGAGGCATAATAAAGACAAATGACTCTAAGTTCTAGAAACTAGATTCTAAATTGGTAAAGAAAAATAATTCTGCCATCTACTAAGATTTCGTTGTTAGTGTTTCATGATGAGCCCATGGTGGTAACAAAATGGAACGATGGTGTTCAGAAACACCATTAAACAAGGAAGCACATCTTCGTAAGAAGATCTTAAAGAGCACAATGTATTATGTGTGCAATGTGCTTCTTTTGCATGTCGAATGAGTCTAGAGCCTCACTAATATAGAGATTTAGTGTTTACCCTGTTATCCCCTGCCCTAGGGATAACTAAGGAGATCATGTTTTGAGGTCCACAGGTCCTAAACATGGAGTGCCGAGAGCCGAATGACTTGAGCATAGCCCCGGAGGGCCTCTCTTTTTCTTCAGTGCAACTCAATTACCAACAACAACAATATCCATCCCACTAGCCTGGTCCTGAAGTAGTAGTAAGTCTTGCTCCATGAGGTAATGAGTCCGGGTATCATGGTATGTGTCACTCTGATTATTGAAGCACTTGAATATGTTGCATTGAATTCTCCTTCATTTCATAACGTTTGCTTGGAAATTATGCTCTTTAACTTGTTCATACCCGGGAGGGTGACATGATGCCCTAGTAAGTTAGTCTCCATTTGGGATGGGTTGCCACTGGGTGGGTCTATGAAAGGTCATCGTTCATTCCTTCCATACTTACTACTTTCCATTTTTATTTCTCTCATTTTCCCCTACTTTTGTTTGGGCATTGGGATTTGCCACACTAGGAAGGGTTGTACTTTGCCTTGTGGGAAGAAGGGCTAAAGGCCTAGAGGGTAAAAGTAGCTGGCAAGAGTTAAAAGTCGAAATGAAACCTTTGAGATGCTTCCCCAGGGATTCCCGAGAAAGTAGTAAAAGGCTTCTCGGTAAGAAAAGGGAACCTGTAAGATAAATAGACACTCAAGGTATTAGTTGGTGGATGGGAGGTCTTATCATGAGCCGACCTATTATGACCATTGGCATGTAGCGGTATGACACTACTATCTATCTGGTCACCAAACCAGGGTAGTGGCTCTTAGTGGCATAGCCAAGAGAAAGGGGGTCTCATCACGAGCCAACCTTCTCATCTCTGTGAAATGCTTGTGGGTAACGCTGTCACTTCTGGTCACCAAGCCAGGACAATGTCCCTCAGCTCTTCCCTTGAAGCATAAAAGAAAAAGATAAAAAGCAATAAAGCTAAGAATAAAAGGCATTGAATGGGCTAGGAAAGAATGACATCTATGACAAGGTGCAACTCGCCCTCTACAAAGGCACCCACAGGTAAGATCTACATTTTCCTGTTATCACTGCACCTCATGCCCAAACACTTGTCCCACACCACCTCATATGCACTTACATGACCCAGACTGGTTCTCACCTGGGAAACATCCCAAACTTAAGGAGGATTAGCCCAATAGGACACCCTGAGACCTTCTCCAAACCTGACTGGTTAAACYGCATAACGTCTTTGATCAGTTGTCTGGGTAAAGGGGGTTTTGATGCACATGTTTGGGTAATTTGATTATTAGATGTGATTTACATGCTATGATCCCGATGACTTATGAATCCTTGGAGGGCGTGCTTGTTGTTGCTGCAAGACTTTGCCGTTGGACAGGTACACGTGGGGGAATGATTAGCTCGGACCTCCATGGGGCTGAAAGCCCATAGATGGATGCTAAAAGCCTAGGCAAGGGCAAGAAGACATCATAGACTTGCACTAGGAAGAAAGGACGTTGCCCTCAGAGACACTCTGACATACCTACACCCAGAGGGATCTTGCTCTTCCACCTAGACGTTGACCCTTGAGAGCCCATGACGTCATCATTATGGCCTTGGACGTCATCCAGAGCTAGGGTTTGCATTTATGAGGGCAGTTGTGTTCTGATTGGCACGTGTGGCATCATCCAGGGCCTTTGGAGGCCAAACATTTTGCATATGGGGCCCAACGTTCCACCCTAGGAGCTTAACGTCACCCTAGAAGGGCATGATGTCACCCTTGGAAATGACTTCAAGGGTTAATTACTTTCATTTATGTAAAAAATGGACTTTTAATGTATTTTGGCCAGGTCGGCCTTTTTATGACCTAAAATTAATTAAAGGTCATTGATACTGTATAAATAGAGAGAAATTACTCTCATGTTTCATCATCACTCATCACACACTTAGTGTGGACTGAAATTTGCGCCCTTTTTAAGGGCTATTGGCTGAAATAACTAGTGTGCAACTTCTTGGAGAGGCTTATCTTGGTGTATTTTGGATATTTTTCGTGGTGGAAGATTTTCAAATAGGGTTTGGCTTGATTATTCTTGGTGAAGTAAGTAGAAAATATGCAATTTGTTTATGCTAATAAATGTTTGTGGTAAATTTTACTTGTTTCATGTTAAAGATTATGAAATTGCTTGCTTAAACCCTAGGAGAGAAACATAAGTTACTTCTTTCTCTCTTTAGTCTTCTACTTGTTTAAATTTCTCAAGTGCACCTTGTTTAACAAGTAGCTACTAGAGCCCTAAAGTGCTAGTTCTGTAGTAGTTCTACTCTACTTGCCTATTGCATACATTATTTCAATAGTCTAAGGAAGGAAAACTCGCTAGGGCCTAAGATTCCTTACTCTCTAGGAAGTTTCTCTCTAGGATTTGGATGCTTGAGGCCTTGGGTAGCCAACACCTCCCCCATCCATCCCTTCTCCTTTGACAAAGTATTATCATTGCTACTTTGCTCCAAGTTTTGCCGCTGCTATTGTTGACTCCATAAACCCTAAAAAGGAATAGTCTACCATTAAAGTGAATGATTGATCAAACAAACACTCAAACCTTTCCTCTTGAAGTTTTTGCTAACCTTTGCTAACCCTAAACTAGACTAACTCCTTAGCTAACTTGCTGCTGTTGCAAATTAATGCTACAGCCATACTAATTCCTGCAAAATTGCTGCATTCACCTACATAACTCACACTTAGCTCATCCGGGAATCACTTGTGACAATTGCCAATCAACCTACTAGATAAATGTTGAGTTTGCATGGTGTTTTCTTGCAATTTTGAGCACTAATATTTGCTGTTGTTACAAAAGATTGCTATAGCCATCTAACTGCAGCAAATTCTCTGCGAAAGTGATATTAAGTGCTAGCTAAACATTGCCAAATTTTCTTGTGACAATTTTTTATCAATTCGCCTAGTCAAAGTTACTTTTTTCTTGTCCTTTTCAGGCAATTTCAAGGCATAATTCTTGTGGCTGTTATAAAATACTCATTGCTTTTATAAACTGTTACATTGCTGCAACTTTATATCAGCTAGCCCATTTTTTGAAGGTGCATGGTCTTAAGAAGCACTAACATCATATTTTTATACTTGCAAGCTGCTATATTTTCTTGTTGTCTTGTTCTGGGCAGGTACACTCCATTTTACCATTTGCTTCATCCCTTAAAGGCCATAAGAACCTTTTGAACTGAGTGACCAGTGAGAGAGGGATTTTTTTGCATCCTTGCCTTAGTTATCAGCCCTTTAGGTCACCGAGGACGTCTCTCCTGGGGTAATCTTGATATACTCCTAAAAAGAAAGGGGTTTCCTATTAAGGTGACAGTGATAGGTCAGCCCCTGTTATGCCAATCTTGCATCCACTTGCCTTGGGCTTTGGGCAAGTACAGATTATGCGATAACATTTTGGCGCCGCTGCCGGGGAACACTGAGTCAATATTCCTCAACGACACTTTTTCGGTAGGCTTTTCCCTCAAAGTCTATTTCTGCAACTTTGTTTTTACATTGAATTTAAGAGCGTAATTTATTCTTCATTGGGGTTGTTGGATTAGTTGAGAATAATCCCTAATGTAGATGTGCTGACTGCAAATGTCGGGATTAACACTGCTCATGTGTATTCCCAAGCAAAAGCAAAGTTGTGAGCTTGAAGCAAGCTAATTAACTCTTGCTGGTGGGTGGAATTCAGTTGGTTGTTGATGTTTAGGGATTTTCTTGTTAAGATCTCTGCCATGGTAGTCAGTATGTTTGTAGTTTCTATAATGATTACATCATCTAGGTACCTAAAGTTGGTTATGTTTCTACTACTTTTCGCTGATTCATCAATTATAACCAAATCTTTCATCAGATCTTGATCATTAATCTCATTTTCATTGGATTTCTCAAAGCTTTCTTGAACTTCCACTCCTGGGGGTAAAGATTTTGTATGAAATTTGAAATCATTGTCTTTATTATGGTCTTTCAATGCCAAGGATATGCACATGGTAAGGACAAGCTTAATAGAGGCTCCAACGAGTGCATCCTCTTTCTCTTATACTACCCATTATGGCTCCTCAGCCTGTAGGAAAGGTTTGATAGGAGGGTACAAAGCCAAAGTCTTAAGAGAGTGTCCATGTGTAATGGTCATGTTTTCGGTTCTATAGCTAATGCAAGCATCAACTGTTGCTAACCAAGGTCGACCCAAAACCAAGGGGTAACAATTGAAATGAGACTTTATCTGCAACACCATCAAGTCTGTAGGTATTCCATGGATCTATGGAGACAACTACATCCTGCATCATTCCTTTAGGCTTGACAATGGACCTATCAATTGTGTGGAGAACAATAGAGTTTTTTCCAACAACCTCTGGAGTTTTAACTTGTCCATTGTTTCCTTGGTTATCACATTTATGGCTGATCCTAAGTCAAGCAAGGTGTTTTGTATCCTACATTTACCTATGTAGGCATCTATTATATTTTTCTTGGGTTAGCAAAATTTGGGATTGATGACCTTCACCAGCATGAGGTCAACACACTGGCCTACTACATGGATTGTTTGAGGATCCTTCCTCATTCTCCAAGGTTTCGAAAGGCATACTTCCTGGATAACCATGTTGTAGGTATGCACATCCTTGATTGCTTAGATTTGTGGAATTTTGACACACGAATTTTGTAACTTCCTTAAGAAGTCATTGTGAGGTTGGGGTAGTGTCGTGGTTTGTTCAAGCCTCTCCAAAAAAGGTGGATTCTCTCTCTGTTTTCTTGTGGAGAAGGTTGTTGTGGGTGGTTTTGGTGAGTGCATGGTGCATTATGCAAGTGCTCTTTGTCAACTTGTTAGGTGGTGAATAATCTGCTGCCACTGTTCCTGAGTGATTGTGGAACACATTATAGACCATAGAATTCATCGAGTATGTTGGATACTTTTCCATCTACTTATTACCTATCGGTTGAATCAACTTATTGTTGGGGTTTAGTGCAGGTTGGGTAGGTAGTTGTGGCTCTTTCTAGAGTTGTAGGTAGTTGTGGCTATTTCTAGAGTTGTAGGTGGTTGTTTTGAGGCGGTGGCAACAAAGTCTGCTGCTATTGCTGTGGCCAACCTTGTTGAGGTCTCCAAGGTTGTTGCAGAATAGGCCATTGTGGTTGTTGTTGCTGTTTGTATCGAAAAGATGACAATTTTTTCCCCTGGGGTGTTGCTGCATGCATTGGCCATTGCTGCTGAGTTTGATGAAGTCTTGGAGAATACCACATTCAATGAGAAGCATGGTTCATTTGATTATCCTAGACATAATTGAACTAGTGAGCGTGTTCATAAGGCATACCTTGAAGCATTTTCCGTGGTAGTCCATACCACCTTTTGTTGACGAAGCTCACTTGTTCGATGTTCTCCTTAGCTCCTCGGTAGACACTTTGAAACCAGGAAACAATCAACATTGTCTTATGTTGTGATTCTTCTCACAAATACTATAGATTTCCAGATCGTTCAATGAGCATACTTCCTTATTGACTTTGGACAGAAAATTGCCAAAGCCTTGTTAACCTCTTCTTGTTTCATTTTGACTTGGAGTGTTCTTGTTCCATTCTTCTCTAACTCATCTAAGGAGTACCAACTTGAGGGATTCTTCAAATCTGCATTTGGTTGCTCTTTTGTAGCTGAATTGGAATCTCTTAGTGTAATCTTCGAACATCTCATCTTCCACTAGGGTCATTCGGAAAGTTTCAAGTCTAGTGTATTCCTAGCTTTGCAATAGTCCTCGATATTTCTCTATGAATGTTTCCTTCATTTGCTCCTAGGTATGATTATTGTTTCCATCAAGGCTCATGGACCAACGTAGTGCAACATCCTTCAAGGTGGATGGAAATAGTTTGAGCTTTTCGAAATGTAGTGCAACATCCTTCAAGGTGGATGGAAATAGTTTGAGCTTTTCGACATCAGTCTTGTAGTCATGTTCTACAATGGAGTTCAAACTCAAACAAGAAAGTATCAGGGTCCTCTATAGTAAGGCCATGTAAGCGAGAAAGGACAAAAGGGTTAATATTCTTCATTCTTAGTTCCTTATTTGATTCTTGAATGGGAAATTGAAAAACCATTTGTTGTTCTTCTCCTCCTTTTGCCATGTTAAAAAGATCAAACCTTGCAAGGTGTCTGGAAAGGTGCAAAAGTTTTTAGCTTGGCCTTCCCTTGAGGTTTGGTAGAGCTCCTAACCATCTTTGCAATGTTCTTGACTATTAATTGATATGGTGTCTCTAGACCTCCTATAGTAGCTTGTCTAATGAATTCTTCCAATGACTCTTCTTGGTTTTCGTCAGGGATCTCAATTGATTGCTTATAATTCTCAGGTACTTCTTGCTCTTGTATTGTGGAATTTTCCCCTTACCTATTACTTCTTGCTTGTTTTGAACTAGAGTTAATTGGTTTTAGGAGAAAAAGATCCAACTTATCCTCGTGATGATGCATGCATTGTAATTAAGGGAAGCTACTGAATTGGGAAAAAATAGACACCACAGAGTGGCATACTGAAGGGTGAATGTCGACCTTCAACATTGCATTTCCTTTATAGTGAAAACCCTAATCTTAGATGTTTTAACATTCCTTAATTTTAGCACCTCCCCAACAGTGGCACCAAAAAGTGATGGGCCACTGATTTCCAATGACTATTAACATTGTTGAATCCTATGGGCACACTTAAATTATCAATCCGGTTGCATGAACTTCGAGGTGCGATGCACTGCAAGGTATTTCATAGCTGAGATTGAGTATGTTAACTTATGAATGTTGTGTAACTATGTATGCATGGTTGATGAATACAAACTATCTAATTCCTAAGCATAGAAAAACAATATAACTGCACAATGCATGCTCACTAAAGAAAGCTACTCTACAGTGAATCATTCAAAGGAAATAACAACTACCCTAACCATTCATTAGAAAAGTTGACGAAACTGAATGGTGCTGAAGAAAGTTAAATGATATCAAAAGATAGAAGACAAATGATTTCAACTGAATGTAAATAGCACAAGGAATCACAACTGTTGAAAATGTAAATCACATACACAAATTGAAAATGCAAACACAAAGAATCGCCAACTCTACCTCTTGAGTCGTCCCTCGCTTGAAGGAGAGGATGATAAATTCCTTTACTAAACCCTTGCTACAAGTTGCTGAAATGAAAAAGTTGTAACAATCTACTTCATTGATGGAAATTTTTGAAATTACAGAGTACTCTGTAGTGACTGTCTGTTAGGCTCTGTCCAATACTATTCGAATGGCTAACCGTCTATGCACTATAGAAATCCCTTTATGTAAATGGGAGTTCTTGGATTCCTCAAAACGGATCTCATGGAATTTCAAGACTACCTACAACTAACTCTTCACCAGTAAATGGTAATGTTTTCTTCGTAGTTAAAATATCAACTGGGAAGCTTCTAAGTAACAACACCATTTGTTCCATCACTCCTCCATCTGCTAGACCTACGAATTTGGTTTTCCTCAACCATTTGTTATGTTGTGTCATGATGTAAATTCATTTTTTCCCTTGTGCCTTGTGTGGCAGAGTTCGTGATAATTCTGCAACTCGATGGTTAAAGGTGATTCTTCAATTATGTCATTGAATGACGTTTCATAACAAATAAACAAAGGGAGACTTGGCAACAATAATAAGGAAGATTCCACAAGAAGCATAAAGTCTCGCAAAGACGAGGAAATAACATTTATAAAACCACTCTGCAACATAATTAATAGCACATTCATATCCAATAACATTTGTAACCCAAATATTCCATCACAAACTTTCATAAAACTACCAAAAGACATCAATTTGCAAGAAAGAACTAAATAAACTGAAATGGCAATAATGTGATAAATTGACAATGGATAAGGTGCAAAAATGGAATGTTTGGGGCTTATAGTGGTTCAACAAATAAGGACAATTCTTAGGCTGATCACCAAAGTCAAATCCAGATGGATAGAGCATCACCATTAGAGGAGAACATGACGACAAGGGAATTTGCATAGTACCAATGAAACCTAGTCTAGATCCGATGATTTCCCATTTGGAGCATGAGTCCTCTGTTTGCTTATAATGTCAAACATACAAAGCATCTCGTTGCAGTGATTCCATGCTTTTCATTAATACAATTAAAGAGGTGTTTCATGACCTCCAAAATGATGACCATCCCACTCAACCATGTTAAAGTCCCTTTGAAGGACCTACACAACATTTGGCGGCTTTTGGGCCATCCATCACTAAAGTTGGGTTCTATCGATTTGATCATTAGGGGCGTACATTGACAAAAGTCCCACATCTTGCTAGCTAGCATAACTGCTATCTAACAACATCATGCCTCGAGATTTTCCCCTTGATCTAGAGTATGAGGAAGTAGCTAGGAGGAAACTATGTGCATAAACCCCTTGTTTACCTTCCTCATGTGAAGTAGCAACATAATCACATTTCCAATTGTGCATCAACCAATGCAACTTGAAGGGAAGGAATTTTACCTCTTGAGGGAAGAGTACGAGTATGTAGAGTGGCCATGATGGTTCTAACATTTGGTCATCAATTTTCAATAGAGGCCCACTAACCTTCCATGTCGAAATCATCTTAATGGGTAACATTTGACAAGTCTTTGCTTGAGCATTTTAAATGAATTTTTAACAGTAACATCCTTGGAGAGGGGCCTATCCAAAGAGACATGCAAACTCGACGATTGATTAGGTAGGGCAGTATTGTGGTCAAGCCTATTGTTATGCACTGGATTCTCTTGACACTTTGTTGGTACCCCTTGTTATTGGGCATTTGTTTTATCCTTGACACTATACAAAGACATAATGTACCTATGGTTACACACTATATTGACCACTCTTTCTTTGTACCCATTGTTTAATCATTGAAGGCGTAGGGGTTGTGCCTAGTTATTCTACCTTTTTTTTCATTTGGGCTTGCCGTCACTTAGAGTCATTTGAGGTTGAATTGATGGTTTTATGTTTTTCAACAAAATGGTTATGTGAAGATGGAGCAACATGAGAGGTTTCTTATTTATGTAGGGTACAATCTTCAATAATTGAGAAGGAGATAAGCGAATAAAACCACAATTAAGAAGGGTTAAGATAGATGGCCTTTTGAATAGAAGTGGAGCCATTGAACAAAAGCCATATCTTGGAATGGAGCTACGTTGAAATATCCATATCCACACAAAATCTAGCAATAGGTGACAAAGTATGCAAATCGTGTTTATCTTCGAAACATTGTAGTATCTTTTGGGTTTGGGCTCTAAAGTGTTTAGGTATGCGAGCATGCTTCATCCAAAAAGGTTATTCATGTTGAGGCACAAAAATTCTAGTTTGAAAGTCTCATACCAAGGCTACACATATCTCGACAGAGCAAAAATCATCCCAAGTCCATTTAGGAACCTAGCTTGAATCATTGCCTGCTTGTCAAATATTACACATATATAACCCTTTCCCAATCCGTCGAACCTCTAGGGCTCCAACTATTAGTATACCACTTGGAGAGATCCTTTTCGAGAGTCATGTTTCATTAAAAATGGAGAATGACGTGTCTCTACTTTAGCTGTTCATCAATAGTCTTTACCTCTTCATCAATGGAAAAAATCAATATCCGATTCATGTAATTGAGCTTGAGAGTTTGAGCTTAACAGTGAGGGATCCCCTTGATTATCTATAGAATACTTTGCTTCAGAGAGGCATTCAAATGGACAATACTGTTTATTTAAACCTTAATTTCATTGACGACATTAGGTGATATGATCATGTTTCCCTCTTTAGGTGCATGTGCACTAGGAAGGGTTCAATAAAGGTATCTTTACTCTTGATATCGATTGTTTGAAATATAGAACTTTTTTTGACATGTCTCTTCCTAGTGTATGGATGAACCTCTTAGTTCTTGCTATAAACAACCTTGAGTCCCTATGGTGTGAAATACTTTTATTGTAATGTCTCTCAAATCAATTGCCCAACAAAGGGTTATTGGTGATAAACTGTGGATCCTCCATCGAGAGTCCTATAAAGCCTCCTTCAACTGCTTCTTCCTCAACAACCAGGGATTTGTTTGTCGGGGTTGTAATAACATTCATTACCTCACTACTAGCATTCATACTCTCATTCGAGGAAGCCATGCTTCCATTTTGCCTACACCGCAAGCTCAACGCATATCTGGTTTTGCAAGGCAACTGATCCTAAGGATTCTTGAAAAACACATAGGAAATGGAGTCAACAAATTAAAACTGAGGTAGGTAGAACCACCAACCACAAAGCTGCCAGAAACCTATAGTACAGCGGATAAAAGACCAAACTCACAAGCACCTATAAGTTACATAACAACCATACAATGGCGCGGCCATAAGAGACTTGTCACAGGAAATGGAGTTAATATATTTCAAAATTGTGGAAAGGGAAGAGTCCCATTTTGATTTTGCAAACCAAAAACTACCACAAACAGATGCCTCACAAGCACATGTAACCAATAGTTGTAGGAAAGGAAGCCAAAATCTGAATTCACGACTAGGGCAGAGTCTTGTTTTTGTTTCACAAGTCACAACCATTGTGAACAAAAGACCTATAATCCCATGTAACCAATAGGAAACAAAGCCACCATAAGCAAAATCACGGCTAGGGAAAATTCCCATTTTGATTTCAAAAACCAAAAGAAAGAATGATGCCCACACCTAGGAAAGCTGCCACAAGAGACTTGTCATAGAAACCTGAACCTGCACAACAAACAACCACACCAACAACCAGACTAAAGTCTCATGTTGGCAGCCTCCTTCCCTCATGGACTCATTTGGTGTCGTTTAGTCATTCAGGATGTCCTTTTTCTCCTTTACTTCTTGGCATAAAATGGAAGGCATTGCAAATGACCTAAGTCACAGGATACAAAGACACGAGACAGGGAGGACACGAAAATGCGAGTATCCGACACAGGACACATCGACCTTGGAAATAAGACATGGTGGACATGTTATATTTAGGACATAGTGGACATGTTACTTAGCAAATGACATTTGTGTTTGTTTCCTAGCCAAGTGTCTGAAGTTTTTGTAAAGATTGATGTAACTTATGTAAGCCCTTGAAAGGACTACACTAGAAGTTGAATTATAGAATGAAATACAGTTAAAAAATAGGTAATTGTTAATATAATGGAAGGAGTAGGGGACTTGAGATCCCCTATTTCAATCAGGACTTTGCAATGCAATTTTCGTGGGCAAACACACAGTAAAATAGTTTTTTCTTTTATTTTTGACAAAAAAATGTAAGATGAAAAGAAAAAGAAAATGCTTTGTCAAAACACACAACACATAATTGAGAATATATCTTGTTCAAGACTATATCATCTTAGAATGATATTTTTAGTAAGGAATGGAGCAAAATACAAGAGAAAATTGAAAAATTTGTCTAGGAGTTTACAATAAATAATACTATTAGGAAGCAATAGACTCTTGAGTAATGAAAGCGAAAAATGAAAATTTTACTATGAGGTTAAAACAAGTAATTATCTTTGTACGACTAGCTAATGCATATACATATAAGTAATATTTAGACCACACACTTACTCAAATTATTTGGCTTGCAGGTCGTAGATCTGTCATGTAGCAATGAAGTTTTCATTTTGTAAAAGCTTTTTGCCACTTCTGATCAATATGAAACTTCAATCAAATGGGCATGCGTAGATGCTCATAAAGAATTTATTGTTGGGGTGCTAAGTTCGGCTTTCTTCAACAGATAAAGACATTCTTGTGGATAAAAGAAAATACATTCGTGAATAGATATTAGTGTGGTGTGCTTTAAATAAGTTGATAGATATTTGTAGCTTAAGAAATCATTTGGGATGAAATAACAAATAATTACAAATTATTGTAATGTCTATTATATCACAATCTATTTAGAAGGATATTTTGATTATGTGCAGGATGCTGCAACCAAAATAATGTCATTTTCGCAACAAGGACCTAGAGCAGTTTGCATTCTTTCGGCAAATGGTGCAATTTCTCATGTCACACTTCGTCAGCCTGCAACTTCTGGTGGAACTGTAACTTATGAGGTTTGCCTGTGAACTCCTATTTAACCTACGATATTCAGTGTTTACTGTTTAAACAATTCTTTACAATAATATATAAAATCATTTCTTGATATGATGTTTGAATGCCATTAAAAATTAATTTCCTTGTTCCACTGCCTAGATTGGTATCTCAGCTTTCATTTCATTTATATCATAATCAGGAGCTGACCATATGGTAACGAGAGATATAGGGAATTGTAATCAGGTAATTTCAAATTATTTGGGAACAAGGAGCCATGGTAATGCTATTGACAGCTCCAGATAATTGAAGTGTAGATGCTTTGTCTATTGTTTGATATGAAGTTCTTGAAGCTCCCTTAAGTTGTGCCTTTTGTAGACAGCTAAACGTCCTGTGGGAGTAATACAGACTTTATTTTCTTGAATCTTGAAGGCACTTCATGTACTGATGTTAGGAGGCATTCGGAATATAATAGATACTGCTCAAGAAGGGCAATTATCAATATATAGTTAGATGGAGTTGGACTATGAAGAAGGTTTGGCATATAGAGCACTAAGTGAGCTCATTTTGTTTGCAGACAAATTTAGAGGTTTAGAGGGCGGATGCTATGTCTATCATTTGATTTGATTTCACATGCTTAAGTCGTGCCTTTTGTAGTCGAGCACCTTTAGATGGAAGTCCTATTGGTATAATAGATATTTTCGAGGTTAATTGCCGGATAATCCACAGTTGGTGTCATTTTTTGTCATCGACGTTTCGAATCCGAATCAGGATTCATCATCAGGACTAATCGTCAGTTAATAATAGATATTAACCTCGAAACTACTCACCACAGAAATTTAAAAACAATAATAGATATTTTTTTTTCTTGACTCTTGATGACACTCCCTGTATGGATATTGGGACACATTGAGAACATAATAGAAACTCCTCAAGGAGGCTAACCATTGATATTTGGTTAAAAAAGCACAAGATATGGCAAACATTTTGTGAGTAGACCTCTAAGTGAACACAAAATTGTCCCACAATAAGAGCAGATTCTGAGGGATTATTTGTGGTTGAAGTATGACAGGGAGTGGGGTTTTCCATTGGTTCCTTTGGATGTGTGCACCATACCCAAGGATGAGGGGGGCCTTGGATTGATTGTTGTTGCTATGTAGGGAAGCATTCTTGCAACCAAATGGGTGGTACATTGTCTGGAGTGTTCAACGCCTTGACATGTTTTGTTTCAATAGCGGGTGCACTTTGCACAACATATAGGTCGAGTTTCAGGGGCTTTTGGACTATGTGACATCATCTCATCGTCCCACTTATTTCAGGTGTTTGGATCTTTCATCTTCAAGAGCATTTGGACAACATGGAAAAGTTGCAAGATTGGTTCGTTGCCACTAGGTGGTCAATCGGGCAGGTTGGGATTTGACTTGTCGAACCATTTGGAGTTGGCAGGAGGAAGGCTTTTGTGTTGTTGAGTTACTTGCTTTGTTTTGGAAGGATTGGAGTTGGTGCTTGTTGATGATTACAACTGCGTGAGACATCCTCCAGGATATAGACTGAGTGAGTCGTCTTGAGAGAGAGCCCATGAGTTGGGTTTGCCCATGAGATGGGTGTGTTGTTCCTCTCTTAGACAGAGAAGGAATGTTGTGTGCCCCAGTGTAGGGAAGATGCCCATGAGCTGGGTGTGTCGTTCTCTTTGAGACGAAGATGGAATGTTGTGTGCCCCCAAGAAGGGAAGATGCCCATGAGATGGGTGTATCGTTTGAGATGAAACGATGTGTACCCCTGTGAGGGGTGAAGGAGCCCATGTGATGGGTTTACTGTTCTCCTATGTCCAGAGAGTTGAGATGATGTGATACTCACAGATGATTCTACTGTGAGAAGCAGTGAGATAGAGATCTGTTGAGTAGGACGTTCCTCTGGCTGAGCACAGGTGGACGTGACCCTAGTGGCTGAGCATTAGTGAGTGTGTATTCTGATGATCCTCCTGTGAGAAGCAATGAGATAGAGACTTGGATGTCCCTATGGCCGAGCACAGGTGGACGTGCCCCTAGTGGCTGAGCACTAGTGGGTGTATGAGATCCCTTGCTATATTGTCTAAGAGTCAGACTTACTTGTAACCCTAATTGTGATGTAAAGGGTACAGGTCGGCCCCACCATAAAGTGAAAGATAATTATTGTAAAAGATAATTAATATGGTAATTATTAATTATATTTTGAGTTATTGAGGTTGGCCTTGTTGTGCCAATAGACACTACTTTTGATGTGTCCATTATAATATAAATAAAGGTGATTTCCCCATTAAGGAAACATAACAAAAGTATGAGTTTGGAAATTTCAGCAAGTACTTGTTCTTGGGTTGAAGTGCGCACCTCTCTTGGGCGCTAGTCTTTTAGGTTTTGTGAGCACCCTTTTGTGTGCTAGGTTTACGGTGTGGGAGGTCTTTCTCTTGAAGAATATAGCAAAGGATTGGCTGGGTTTTCTTCCCTTGTTGAGAAGGGTTTCCCAGGATACTTCTTGTGTACTTGTTCATGGTATTTCTTCTTGTGATCTTGGTTGCTGCAACAAATTGTTTATGGTGTAACTGCAATTGTCTATGGTTCAAGTAAAATGCTAAAATTGGAATGAACTTCATGCTTGAGCCTAGCTTAATGAAAAATCAACATGGTATCAACGCATAGGTCTTGAAGAACCCATTGGACAAGCATCTACCAGTCATCCTCTCACTTATGCAGAACCGTACGACTCTCCTAGGGTTTCCAGAAAATCTGTACGACCCTCCTTTCTGAGGTGTTCCAGCACTTAATACTTGGACGCTGGGGATAAAAAGTACATAGGAGTGTACAACCTCCTTCAGCGCACCTCCAACAATATTCAGATTGCATTTTCCAGCAGTTTGATCTTTTGGCCCTAGGGTTTCTAGGGTTTCACAATTTTCTTCAGAAATTTCAGAATTAGGGTTTCTGCAGCTCATTGAAGGAGCTCTTCAACTCACCAGTGTTCTCCTAACATTCAAGGCTTATTGTTGGCAGTCATAAGCCCAACAAAACCTAAGGTTGCTAGCCTAGCCTAGCCGTTAGGTTTTCTAGCCTAGTTGACAAGGGTTTGTAAAGAATCTAAAAACATGACGAACAAAACTATGATGACAGACAAGCTTGATGGATCAAGCAAATTTAGTTCATGGAAGCCAAGACTTCAGAGAGATGAAGACATCAACATTTCAACACTCTCAGGTATGGTTCCTACTAATGATGATACTTGGTTAATTGATAGTGATGCCTCCAGGCACATGATTGATTTTAGAGATCACCTATCTAATCTTGTTGAGAAAGAGACAAATCTACGTGTTGTCCTTGGAGACTGTTGACCGCTGGTTTAGCACAGAGGTCAACTCATTTTCATGAAGAGTATTCTATGTCAGAGACAGAGATGGTTCTACTGGGTGTTTTTAAACACCAGCACTTAATTTTTTGTAAACGGGATTTCCGCACCCCTGCGAGGGTATATAATGTAATAATGTCTGCATGGATCATAG
>JASDQU010736887.1:208895-223875 GCA_032191745.1 Picea mariana
CTTTTCCTGTATTCTGCCACCAAGACGGGAGCAGTGACAAGAATGGGGGGAACAACCGCCTCGACTATATCCTATAGCTTGAAGTCCTCCAAGACGAAGATCATCCTCGCCTTCCATGACGACCAATTGCTAGTCCCAGCTAGCCTGTCCTCAACTCGCATCTGAGATGCTGACATCACTGCCAATCTGCAATCCCCAACTGATGCTGCTCTGTCAAGGAACACACTATCTCACTCTTGTCAACACAGGTGTGAAAAGAGACAATGTACTCTGACCTCACTCCCAACAAAATGGGTGTGAAAAGAGGTCACAAAAATCAGCCTCACTCCTATTGTGTAAGTGTGAAAAGAGACTGATCTCAAGATGTCCAAACTGCCCAAAAATCCTAAAAATTCTGCCCTCTAACAACCACTGAAGGAGTCAATGGCTGTCCTCAAAATCTGCCAGAAAGAAGTATATGGCAGCCACTCAGTATGCTGTCCCAACTGTCCCAAAAATCAGCCACCGAAGCTCTGATACCATGTGAAAATTCCAGGTCCTATCAACTTGCCTTGTTGGTTTGTCTTTGACCAAGCAAAGGCTCTAAGTTTTCACTGTCTTTGTTTTAGTTTTCTGATGTTTATAACAACCAACAGTTCATGAACTTTCAAGCTGATTGTTATGGTTATATTTCCGATTTGGGTGCTCTAGCATGTCGTTTTTGCCATAGGAAATTAGTACCTGCAACTCAAATAAATATAACACACCTAATACATCGTTTAACTGCTGAAATGAACAGATCTAAGAACTAATAGCATGCATTTGTAGGCACAGTGTTTTTGGTCAACATGACCCTGGACAAAACCCCCCCGGGGAAAACCAGTTTGAGATTTAAATGTATATATGAGGAAAAGCAAGTAAGGGTTACAGTAAACACAATAAATGATGGAACCTGATACAATAGCAACTCCAACAGAGTTGATACACAAGCTCTATCAAGTAGATGCGCCCTTGAATGGTGCGCCCCTCATGCAAACTGCCAGAACCACTGAAACTGCTCCAGAAATCATCTGTGATGCAAGATCTGAAAACCCTTCCGTAGGAATGAAGCTCCAATAGATGTCCTCACTCTCCAACTGACCTCACTGAATTCTGATGCCTAGATATCCTACCAGGAAAGAATAAGTCTGCCAAACTCATGCGCCCCTCTCAAATGTAGAATAGCTCCAGTAAAATAATGAAGCAAGCTGCTCCAAGCTTCCCACAGGGAAAGCTAGCGACCTCCTCCAAGAAACCTCATGCAACTGATCTCATCTCCATAGCTTGAGTTCTCCTCTCCCAACAAGCAAAACTCTCCATGAACAATACGCCCTCCTTTCTCCCTTTGTGCCCCTCATAGACTCCAAAAGGAAACCTAAGAGTGAATGGTTGAGATCAATCCAAAGGAATGGATGAGATCTCCCCAATCAACTCTAAATCATAAACCCACTTTTGGGTTAAGTTCCCTAAGTCCACTTATGTCTCCAAAATCACCCCAAAGTGATTTAATACTCACTTTATGCCAGAAGTGACCAAATTTCACTTTAACCAAAGTCAAAGTGAAAATAGACAAAAGTACAAGGTACAAAGTGTCATATCCTTCCCTCATGTGCTAAGGAGGTCAAAAGCACATGGGGAACACCTCCCAAGGTACAAATCTCAACACTCCCTAGGGTATGCTAATCAAACTAGGGTAACTCTAGGAGAGTATACACACTTGTATTTCTCCTAACAACCCTTGTCCAAGAAATGACTTATAAACTTAGCAAATGAGATGAAGCTTAATGGAGGGTCTATGCAACATACTCCTCCTAGGGTTTCAACCAACAATAACCAAGAACAAGCAAGCAATAACTAACAAATGCAGATTTTTCCTTACCAATTCCAAGAAAGAGAGAGATCAAACCCTAGTTCACCAAGCATTTACCATTCAAGAGCAAGTAAAGAAGCCTCCAAGAGGTGCGCACCTCTTAGCCTTATCCAATCACCAAGAGATAACACCAAAGAGCATTTGCAGAAGAGAGAGATACCAAAAATTCCCAAGAGGGCGCAAATTTCAGCCAACTAGTCTTCTCACAATGGGGGAGCTATTATCCAAATGAGATACAAATGATCTCTATTTATACAAAATGTTCTAAACATGGTTTGTCCACAAAAGTTAGGGTAAAACACAAGATAAGGGGTCAACAACCCTTGTCTTGCCCCTTTACACAAAATAATACTTTTTAATTCATAATTTGCACATAAAGTAAACCCTAAAGTAAGATGTCACCCTTCTAGGGTGACGTTTTGGCACTTTTGCAAGTCGTTGGAGTAGGAGATGAGTGCGCTAGGCCTCCAAAGGCCAAGTGTCTTCAAGCCAACCTTCTCCTCCATGATCCAGGGTTTCTTTCCTTCAAAACGTGCCAAGTGTCCTCAACCACCACCAAACCCTAGCCCTGATGTGACGTCAAGTCCTCAAAGATGACGTTTTGGCCTCCTTAGGCAAATCGTTTGGGTGGTAGAGGCTAGGTTAGGTCCTTCATGATGACTTCTAAGCGTCCAAAGGCATGTCTTCATCATTCAACATATGGGCCCTTGTATCCAACTTGTGGGCTTCAAGCCCTGTTGCCGTCTTTATACACACTTACTAATGTGGAGAAGTCTACAAACCACTTGGTGTGTTCTTGGAGGCACAAACCTAAGTCTAGACCCACTGTCACCTCGATCTAGTCTTCTTCCGTCTAGGCTCACTCCTAGGGAAGTCAAGGGGGATGGACCCTATTTAACTATGTGAAGTTTGTTATATGATCTAGGAGTTGAATAAATTAATTTGTTAAGAAACCCCACCAAAAGAAAGACAACAAATGCAAGGATGCAAAATTCTTTAATGACAAACAAACCCTTTATTAAAAATAAACAATTAGACCAGTGCCTAAAATCAACAAGATGGGGTCAATGAGATAGACAACATAAATACAATTGTGCAAGAATGAAATAAAGTTATGAGATATCCACAATGATTATAAAAAGTAACTTTAAACCAATTATGTTCAATCCAAGAAAGACTATAAAATGAAGAATGCTTTGAATAAGTATTCACCTAAAAAGAAAAATTACTTGAAAGTAAAGTGCTTGGAAAAGTAACTTGCTCAAAAGTAAATATTATGAAGGGTGTTTAGGTTGATTTTAACAAGTTTAAAACTCTCTTAAATTAGAGTGTGAAAGATTCAAACCTAAACTCTGTGACTACCCCTAACTCTTATTCCCTCAACCAAAAGAAAGTGCTGGGTGCTCAAGAAGGACAAACAAGGTCCTTCCCTAGCTCCACAGGTCAAATCTTGAATGTTTGGGCGCTCAAGCAAGGAGGACACGTAGTGCCGTGAAGTCGTCCTCGACTTCAACCCCTTGTAGCCTCCCAAGTCACCCTTTTTGTTGGTAAAGACAATAATAATTGGGTGCCTAATTAAACTAGCCTCTCAATCCTTTCCCTTTCTTACTTTCCCTAATCCACAAAGTGGCAAGGAAAAAAATACGGGGTATAGGTGAGGCACAAATTTGATTACTTTTTTCAACAAGTTAAATTAACTAGCCTTCACGATATTGCATGAATGGCAAAGCCAAATCACTATGCAATGAATGAATTAAACAACTTGAAAATAAATTTTAAGGCTTAAGCAACATCAAACTATGACACAAGATGGAGGACAAGCTTACCGTTTTTTGCCAAGGTGGGTAACAATAAAACTAAAACAAAAAATAAACTTAGATCCTAGCCTTCACGATATTGCATGGATGGCTTAGCTAATCACTTGGCAAGGTGTGGGCAAACATAAAGATTATTTACACTTTACATAAAATAAATTTTAGGTAGCAAGAATGCAAGCCCAGAGACTCTCTTGGGCTGCTTACAATGCTTAGAAAATTAAGAGAAAGAAGAGGGTTTGGCACCACCATTCTAGGATGTTTCCTTCAGTGTTTTTGGAACCAAATATGCAGAAATCCTCTTCAAAACCTGCAATAAACCTGCAAAAACAACAAGCTATTCTTGCTGGAAATTGCTAAAAGATGATTTAGACAAGTGATTTTATGAAAATATAATATTCAGAAATTTTAAAATAAAAATCTGAACATAAAAGTAAATATTAGATTGCAGATTTTAGATAAAAGAAAGCTAAAGACTGATAAATATGTGGCTGAAAATAGAAACAAAAAATTATAGAAGCTTGAAATGGCTTAAAAAATGGATTTCCAGATCTGAAATCCACCTCCAAAACTTTTGGCAACCTGCAGATTTTGCAAACCCTTGCTACAAGACACACAAGAAGGTGAGAATGTTCTATAAATTTTCAAAATACTTTCCAAATAACATAGAAACAACCCACAAAAAATTAGTGATAATACTATCACTAATCTATCCCAAGCAAAATACTTTGCTTGGGTCTCCAAGTGTAAAAATGTAAAATAAGGAAATGCAATAGAAAATGACAGCAATATTACCTCATAGATCCACAACATAATGGCTCTTAGAATACTCTAAGAAACACAAGATATCCTCCAAAGCTTCTATTATTTCATTACCAAAGAAGAACTTGCTAAATGGCACCAAGAATCATGAGAGAAAGGGGAGAGAATGAGGAAGAAGTGGGGGAGATTTTGTCATAGTAGACTTGCACTTAAGAAATATGTTGAAATGAGGAGGGGTAGGCATTCTTTTATACTTGGGAGAGAGGAGAAACCCCTCTTGGATGAATTACAAGTGTCACCCATCAAAGAGAGAGAGAACAAGTCAAAGAAGAGTCACTTTTAGGGTTTTGGAGCAAGTTAGGGTTTGAGGGGGGACATGTAAAGGGGGGAAACACCTTTTGACTTGTCAAACATGAGGTTAGGCTATAGGAAGGGTGAAATTAGGGTTTTGACACTTTTTTCACTTTAATTTTTTATTTTCCCTAAGATCAAGAGGAAGGGGGGAACACTTTTTACTAGGGAGACATGACTTTAGGTTGTTGGCTTAGCATTGGGGGGTGTTTTAAGTGAAAAATCACTTTTCCAACTTAGGAAATACACTGAGAATCATTTCCCCACTTTCTCTCATGACTTTAGTCATTTTTACAATTTTTGGCTTAATTTAGCCAATTATGTGCTGATTTTTGACTGACTTGGACTCCTCATGGACAATGATCTAACAAAACTTGTCCAATCGAGCTGAAACTTGGTCCAAGGGTGTAGGGGGTCATCTGCCATTTGATTTGAGTAGTACTCACACCCCTATACAAAATCCCCAAGGACCAAATTTTTACATTTTTCATAAAAAATAATTAAAATTTCCAATAAATGGAAAATTTTAATCATTAAAAAAAACCTAGCAAAACTTAATGGAATTCCGCAAGACTCTAGGAGATGTCTAGCATGATCATTTACAACATTCGTAAACCTTAGTCACCCCTTGGGTTTGATCATTAGAACGCCTTTCACCACTTTGGAAGATTATATGAGTGAAAAACTCAAGGGTAATTAAAATCGTTGTTAAGCAAGATTAATTACCTGAGGATAAAAAGCACTCGATGAAATGACTTCTCTAATGATAAAGTCCTAGGTAACTAGACAAAAATATGACTCATGCTAGCATGTTACATTATTATCCTACGCAGGGGAGCGAACATTCCGAGTACATAGAAAGACGTGCTGAGGGCAAAATTGCCATGTTGAGCCAAAAGTTTTCAACTTGTAGTACCACAAGGTACATAGCTTCAAGGTACATGACGTTGACCCCTAGTCGAAATAGGTGGTCAACAAGCCCCATGGAAGCGTAAGCTAGGCTTGCTCCTCCAAAACTGTCCACCAATTGGGTCTTGCAAAGACAATTGGATACGCCCTCCAAGGATCTCGAGTCAAATGCATCATGATGAGTAAATCAAATCAATAAAAGAACCATCTAGGCATGTACATCCAAATCCACCTCATCAAATTAAACAATTGCTTAAAGACCCTATGCAACTTACCAAGTTTAGGTATGGGAGGGTTGACAAGGTGACCTATTGGGTGAATCGTCCCCTAGGTCAAGGAGTGTTTCCCGTTTGGAACCCCCCTATAAAACATGTGGAAACGATGATATGGATGGGGGCAAGACTTTTGGGCATGGGGTTCATGACATACAAGGGACCGTAGTGTCTCATTTATGGGTGCCTTTGAAGAGGGTGTGCTGCACCTTTGTTTTCAATGCATTTTTTTTCCAAACCTATTTAATGCCATTAATTAATTAATAATCCAAAACCTTGGGTACTCTCTATTGGTGAATCGATTAGCTTGGGGGGCAACACCATATGGCCACTTGAAGCTATAGGTACATAGAGTGCCATATGCAAGAAAAGAAAGGGACACCGCATAAGTGTACACACCTCAACAAGTGGGGACATTTATGTAATGTTAATTTGCTTTTGCAAGTCTTTGATTTTTTAGGAGAATTGTTTCATTGCTCTCAAGACCTCTTTGGGCGAGCATCTGGAAGGTTCATAAGTAGGCTTTTGTCTTTTGCCAACTATCTCCCATCTGGGCCTTCAACCCCTTCTTCCCATGAAATGAGGGACAACCCCTTCTTGGGTCAATACACCTGAAAATCCCAAAAGGTAAGGAGATGAGGGGATGATATGGAAAGTGATAAGTATGGTCGGGAATGGCACGATGACTCGTCAAGGGGACCTCCCAGTAGCAAACCCACCCCTAAGGGTGACCACTTACTAGGGAACAATGTCAACCACCAAGGTGAAACAGGGTAACGAGCATAAGGTCCAAGAAGGTGTTACATAATCAAAAGCAGTTCTAAATGCAACAAACTCAAATGCCTCAAATATTGAAATGACACTCACCACAATGCCTGGCTTGTACCTCATGGAGCAAGACCCAATGTCTTCCAGAGCAAGCTAGTGTGGTGGATACTGTCGTGATGAACTTGGAGCTGTGGTGGTGAGGTGGGTCTCTATCTGTGCAAGTGGACAGTGCTGGTCAAGCTGTCTCTCGGTACTACATGTCTGCAACTTGAGGGCCTCAAGACATCATCTCTTTAGTTATCCCTAGAAGGTGGGGCTAACAACCCCAAAACCCAAAAGGTGAGGATACAAAGGAATGAAGATGAAAAGTTATAAAATATGATCAGGAATGGCACGATGACCCATCAAGGAGGACACCCAGTAGCACCCCTTTCCCCCGGGGTGGCAAACTTACTAGGAATCCTAGGATAACCGCCAAGGTGAAAAATGGTAAGAAGCATAACTTTTGAGCAAACGTTTCATAATCAGAAAGAAATCTCTGAAACTTATCCACTTGCCTCAAGTATTAAAACGACACTTACCATGAGACTTGACTAGTTACCTCATGAAGTAAAACTTGTCGCTCTCTGTGGATCAAGTCAGTGTGGTGGACGTTGCTCTGCTGCTGTTGATGATGGTGAAGCATGGTGAAGAAAAGGGGCTCTGTGGGCTATGTTGTCGATCCAACTCTCGGTACTCCATGTCTGCAACCTGCAGGCCTCGAGACATCATCTCCTTAGTTACCCTTAGGCTCATGGGGTGTAACATGAGCAATTGTAGAATCATCTCCAAGAGTAGATGGCCAAAATGTGACAAATGTTGAATTTAGTTCAAGCATGTAGTTTATTTCAATTTTAGCATAAGCTACAACCATAACAATGCAGCAATACAATATACTAGCTGCAGTAAACCAAGATCACAAGAAGAATAACCATGCACAAAAGACACCAGAAATTATCCTGGGAACCCTTCTCAACCAAGGGAAAAACCCAACAATCCTTTTGCTATATTTCCAAGAGAAGAGCTTCTCTCCACCGAAAATACAAGTGACAACAAAGGTGGCCCTCAAGGCAAAATCCTAGCACACAATAGGGTGCTTTATGACCAAGGAGGATAGTGCCTAGTAAAGAGTGCGCACTTTAGTCCTAATTTCAGACCATGCGTTTAGTTTTGTGAGATAGATGATCCACAATGGGGATCTATCTCTCTAATATATACAAGACTTAACTCAACGAATAGACATGACACTTGGCACAATAGGGCCGACTAGTACAACTAAATAATATAATTAATCTTTACACAATATTAATTATCTTTACATGTTGGGGCCGACTTGTACCCTTTACAACACAAATTAGGGTTTTACCAAAGTCTTACTCTTTGACAATATAACAAGGGATCTCACACATGCTCTAGTGCTTAGCCACTAGGGACACATCCACCTGTGCTCAGCCACAGGGACGTCACTCTCAATAGATCAACTCAACTAAGTCCATAGGAGTACTATCTGGAGAGCCATCTCAAGTCGACTCAACTAAGTCCATAGGAGCCTGACAAAAGACCATCTCAAGTCGTCTCAATTTAGTCCAAAGGAGCACGACTAGATACCACACGTCATCTTAGATCAGTCCAGAGGAGTATGACACACCCATCACATGGGCTTTCTCACAGATGTCTCAACTTAGTCCAGAGGAGAACGATCTGGAGAATGTCTCGTGAAGATGCAATCATCAACACTCCCTCTCAGCTAGGGAGGCATTCTCCACCATGCCAAGTCTCTCACAAAAGTACTCGAACTTCGTCCTGGTAAGTGGTTTGGTGAAGACATCTGCAACTTGCTCGTGTGTAGAAAGGTACTGCACATGTACTGCTTTCCTCTGCACCATATCTCTGATATAATGGTATTTGATCTCAATGTGTTTTGATTTATCGTGAAACACATGATTCTCTGAGAGCTTCACACAGCTCTGGTTATCACAATGGATAACGGTGGAATCCATCTCATGTTCAAATAAGTCTGCAAGGAGCTTACAAAGCCACATTGCTTCGCGGATTGCCACACATAATGCAATGTACTCTGCTTTTGTGGCACTCAAAGCCACAAAAGTTTGTTTCCTGCTGCACCAGGAAACCATGGAAGATCCTGTTGAGCACTCAACACACCCTAAAAGTCTACGTAAAATCTCACTTTTTGGGTACCACTTGATGTTTTGGCATTGTCTGATATAAAAAATGTGTCCTTTGCTTATCTCTTTTGTTTCTCATTAAGTCTTTAAAAGCTTGCTTGGACATGTGAAAATCATTAACTTAAAAGATGAATATCTAAATTAGAGAAGTGACAATCAAAGTTTTCCTGGACGCGCTTAAGGATTTCGACATCGGGAAGGATTAAGCGTGAAAGAAAACGCTAGAGAGAATCAAAGTTGTCGAGCCCCGATCTTCGTCGGTGTCGGCAGACGCGAAATTTCTTTTCTGCGACAGGCACCACCAAGAATATTGCCGATGCCTGATTAATTTGGCATCGGCGAAAGGTTAGAGAATAAGCATTGAACGAAAAATGAAATAATAATCGCCGACCTCCGAGACGTTTTCGGCATCGGGAGTTTCGAAGGACGATAACCCCCGAAGAAACTACGCGTTGATTTTTGAGCGCCGATCCCCGATACTCACCCGACATCGACAGTCGCAATATCTAGCTCAATTTAGCACGATCGACGTAAAGGAAGTCTCGAATGCAACCCTTACCCACGTGCTGAGTTCTAGGTTTTATTTAATAAGCGTCAAGTCCGACCGTTACCCATAGGTTAAGTTCTCGACCATTAGTGCCCGGTATCCCGAGTTAGCGGCCCCGCGTCGATACCATGCGATGAAGAGAATCGGCGTCGAAAGTTTTCTCAGGAGGATACCGACGGAAACATGCATAAGGATACCGCCGATTCCCGATCTACCCACTAAGAAGACGACGCGATGGGACGTTTTGGCTCTGAGATAAGCTAGATACGATGCATTTAAAGGTTAATTTATTCCAGAATCTCGCACTAATTGCTAATTCGTGCACGAATCAAAGGACCGTTGGAACCTGCCAATAAAATGCATTTTTCCCCCTGCGCCTCTGCCGTCAACCCACATAGAATTTATTTGCAGAGTTTTGCCGGTAGATTGTTTTGAATTTCACCCATTACTCGTATTAACTGGTTGATACGACTGGTAGGATCTCTCCCGTTATATTCTCTAAGTCATTGAAAACAGGGTTATTTTGTGCACGAAGGAATCCAGATCATCAAGAGGAGCGAAATGAGCAGTACGGGGATAACTTCCAAGGGCCAGTGAGTATAAAAAACAACAGTTTAGCAAGCATTACAGGTATGTACCGGTCTATGGATGTTTTATGCTTCGTTTCATACGCTTTATGCAATGTCACCTTGCACACCTGCCTGAAGATTGTTTCCGGTTGCAGGAACAATGCCTCCGAAGAAACCCACCAGCAGGAAATCTCCGAGAGCTCCAAAGCTACAGGAACCAGAGGTGGGAGAAGGTTCCTCCCCAACAGTGGCGAGACAATTGGAATTCGCTCCAAAACCGGTGCCCGTCATCAAAACCGCCACCAAGAAATATTTTGATCAACCCTCAACCTTTGGAGACATAGAGGCGAACATTGGGATCAAGACAGTATTCCCGCGTTGGGAAGAAATTTTCAAGAAGATTAAGCGAGAAGAACTCTCCAAATATACTCCGCATAGCGATCCTGATACGAGAAGACTCGCCGATGAAGTCCTCCTGAATGTTCGAAAGGCGTATCTACACATGGTGGCAAGCAGGACTCCGGTATTTCCCTGCATTGAACTCTTGAAATGGCTTATTGATCACACTGATACACAAAAATGTTTGATTGACGACGACAACGACGGGTGTGTTGGGGTTTTCCTTCCATTAGAAGTGCAAAATTATTACAAGCTCAGAGAGCTGGAAGAGCAGTTGAATAATGATTTTGTTTTGAGCTTCTATGAAAAGCACGATACCAGTAATGCGATGGCTTCCTGGTGGAGAGAGGATAAAAAGTTCACAAACCGGACCTTCGACTGGTACCCGACGACCAACCTTAGAGAGCCTTACATCTATCTAATGGCTCTCCTCTGCAGATTGCATGGGGAAAATGACTGCTCTAGGTTTTCAGAAGCTTGGATGCCTCTAGCGTATACCGTAGCCATTTCTGGAATAGGTTTTAACTGGGGTGCAATCATCTCCAAACAATTGAGCACCTGCATCCGGCAAGCTCAGACGCTGAAAGAAGGAGAAACCCCGTCCTTTTACATGGCATCTTATCTTCTGGACGTGGTTTGCGCCATAAATGCTTTCACTGGAATGAACTTAAGCTGGCATACCTTAGATCTCCCGGTCCATGTTTATTTCGACATCTTGTGGGAGAATAGGTACAAGAAATCCTACCCTCTCATCTACGACCAATTTATCGCACATATTCATCTGTTGTTGTTCAAGAAAGAATGCCCAAGGCTGTTGGACGTAGCCAAAAAGATTATATTGAAGGTGGGCCAYTGGTATCTGGATGAGTGCRATACMTACATCAGGGTTTTCGGTGCCACCGAAGCACCCCATCTGCTACCTGTATATGTCCCTGATCGACTAATAGTAGGAGAAATCTGTTATCAGAGCATCCTGCAAGGTTACAATGCTACTTTGGTAAAGGATAAGAAGCGGGCCTTCATACCCTATGGGTTCCATATTGGTTTCTAGATGCTGAAGGACACCGCACAGGCCAAGCAAGAAGGGCTAAGCCAATTGGAGTTTCGATTCCACACTGGCCTCTTTCGCAAGCACGACCCCAAGGGCTTGGTCCTAAAGCATGCACAACAGGTATCATCCTTCTGGCCATATGCCCACGACCGGCTTGAGGATGAAATCTTCACCGAAAATGCTCACGACGGGGAAGAGGTGATGGCGAGGATGGATGACCCCAAGGCAATGAGATTCTAGGCTATGAGTTGGCATGAGCAAGCAACAGTGATGGAACAAATAGTTCTAGAGACCATCAAGACAAGAAAAGAAATGATATCAGTCGGAGCGGTGGGATCTCCCCAGGTAGCTCCGATACAAACTGGGAATTTCTCCGAAGTTCAAGATATACAGGGGATGGGGGGGCTCATGTATCAATAGGCCCAGTTGTTAATGAAGCGGATGCAGGATAACCCGGACCTCATCATAGTGCCAAAGCTTCCGACTGAAGACGCAGAAGAAAGCCCAGCGGGGGTGAGCGACCCTGATTCCATAAACCCTGGTAATAACAACGGGTCTAATAACCCTGGTTCCATAAGGCCACCGGCCGGATTACCAGCAGGTGCGACGATTCAACTAGAGGTGGGCCGAGTATCAGTGGGAGCAGGCGCGCCTAATCCTTTGAGTGAATTTATAAATATATATAGCGATGATGAGAGCCCAGAGACATCTCTTGGGATCCCTGTGCAGATCCAAGAAGAAAAGGGACCTGAGAAGGCTGCTTTTCCTGATCACGAGGTCCAGACCCAGGAAATCCCACGAAAGGAAAAAGAAATTGAAAATTTTCCCGACACAAAGAACCTCGAAGCGCCGGAGACCCAAGCCGACGACCGAAGGGTAAGTCCGAACCGGACGAGCCAAAAGGAGGATCCCCACAAAAGGAAGTCAACGATTTGACTTCCCACGAGCAAGTGAGTAGCGGGTCTTTTCCCGACGTCTCTATTTCGCTTGATACTCAGATCCTCGATAAGCAACAGGTAGAGGCCGAGCCCTCGGAGTATAACGAGAAAGTTCAAGAACACGGTTTGGAACAAGTATACACCGTTGGAAATCTGGGAAACACACTCACATGGGGTGATCAACAAATTCCCGAACCGATGGACGAGGTCGCTGACATCTATGCGATCTCCTACGATTGAAAGAAGATGGCCATTGTCCAGAGAACCACGAAGAAAAGGAGAATCACGTTGGATCGCTCCGTTCTCATCACCACAGAGGAGGATTTGATAAACACAGAAAATGCCAGAACATCCGAGCTCATCAGCGCGGGGATGGCGATTTCGGACGCCACGTTGGACAGAGCTAAACGAGATGAAAAAGAGTTGGTCGCCGCCCTAAAGGAACTAGAACATTTGCGCCACTTGGCTGAATACTATAAAGGCACCACTTAGACCGCAGTTTATCTGAGAAGTGAGTTCGAAGCGGCTTGCAACAGGTTCACACACGAGCGACACCTGTTCACGGTGAAGATAGTCGAGCTCCAGGAAGACACTCTCATGACATTCGCAACTTGCAAGGATGTGGAGCGATGGCATGAAAGGGCGCAACAAGCCGTAGAAAGACTCGAATACATCGATGCAGTCTAGTAGGGCCAAGAGAAAGAAGAACACGACATCCGAGTGTTGGGCAAAAGTAGTCTTGATCGTATGAAGCGATCGGCCAAATACTGGGCTAAGATGTCTCAGGAACCACACAGAAAGCAATGGGCAAAATGCGATAAGCATTGGGGTAAAATCAACGAAGTAATGAAGGATATAGGACTCCCCGAGTTCGGCGACCTCGACAACTTCATTGACTTATGCAACATAATCGGATCATATGCCAAGCGGGATTCACTATGGGCCGAAGAGGTATCCAAGGTGATCGATATGTCGCCAGGACAAGTGCAAAGGTTTATGGAACATCCGATGAAGGCTCAAACCGTGCTATAGCAGTTAAACACCAGTTTAGTGAAGTACCGAGCGCATGTGGTGGAGATCAGAGGATTCTACGCAGCTCCGATGGAGCAACGCAAGTTCCCATGGGCCCAAACCTGCAAAGCGCTGTTTATCAGTTGGTTTGAGTACGAGAAAAGTCATCCTTTCAAAGAACTATCTTGAGTTGGTTGTTAAAGAAATTGTTAGAAGATGACGCCACGTGGCGTATTTTGCTTTGCTTAAACTGCACGTAGCTGTTGTTTTTAGTGGAACTTTAGATTATAAATAAAGACATCGACCAATTAGTTAAGGGTCGATGGTTGTGGCAAGAACTCTTTCTTTCTGGTTGTTAAGAATTATTTTGAAGCTTCTTTGAATTGAGAAGTCCTTATGGACCAAAGACAAGTTATTTTCATCAACTGCATATGTGATTGGACGTGGAGAAGAACTATTTCCTATCTTGTTTCATGAATGATGTTGTAATGAGTAAGAGCAATTAATTTTGTTGTCAAGTTATCTGGTGCAATGTTTTGCTGTGCTTTGCTTTAATGATGAAGATGAATCGTTGTGTTATTATGTGATGAATGGTTCTGGTAGATGAATTATTTTGCTTGCCATTGTGTTTTCTTTCTGGTAATTAGTATCTTAGGCAGTAATTGGATGCTCACATGGTTAATGTATTAGTACTAGGGCTGTGGTATAAAATTGTCGTCTGCATGCTTGAGCAGTGGGTTATCCCAAGTTCAACCTCTTCCCCTTAGTTAAGCTTAATTCCATTTTTGTTGCCAAGTTGGTTTATACCGGATTACATCTCATATCGGTCCCACCCAAGAGAAAATATATGAAAAAAGAATGGTCCAAACTGAAGAAAGAACCTTCACAAGAAAACGTAAAGCCCATCGATAATTTGGCCAGATCACAAGATTTGGAGAACCATTCCACTATTAAACGTTGTAGAGTCTAATTGGGCCTCGGTTGCGGGTGTGGTTCCCACTGTTGAATCAAGGGATTTAAGGCCCATCAACAGATCCCAAAGTAAAACAATAATTGGAGGTGCTCTTTCGGTCCACTGCGCTCCTTGCCCAATCTGCATCGACATATCCCTGCAATCTCATGTCTACACTGGAGGCATATCTCAGGTCATAACCAACCATGCCTCGTAGATATCTCAACACATGCTTCGCTGCTATCCAGTGTGTCTGTCTCGGCTGACTCATAAACTGGCTGAGTACACTCACTACATAACATATATCAGATCTGGTTTTGACCAGATACATCAATGATCCTGTTGTTGCATGAGACGAACAAAGTTCGCTCACACAAGAATTATCCAAAATATCTGGAATATAGTAACCAAATCCATATGGACAAATATATATGTAATAAGAATGAATAATAAGATATAGATGATTACAATTGAGAATGAGGGCTCGTTTATATACCCACGCAGGGGTGCCCTTTACCAATAGT